>JACYXH010000249.1:6175148-6345148 GCA_026745465.1 Lota lota
ATCCCATGTTGATGACATCATGAAGAAGAGGGGGGAAAATACACACATACATTCTTTTTTTTCAGGAAACATTTGATGTGAGCCCCCTTATTCTGAGGGCTCAAAAACTGCTTTTATTTTAATTTTTGCACCTCCAAATTTTAATAATAATAATAATACACTTAATTTGTATACGCACCTTTTAAAAAGTGTGCCTCGAAAACAAAATTCACATCGAATTCACTTCCAATAAGAACTTTGTTAGGATTGTCTCATCTATCAAAGCCTAATCCATGATATGTAATGTTAGTGAGGTTGACAAATGTCTAAAGATGGATGCTCTTTTGCTGTCTGCTTAAACAGAATTTTATCATTGGGAAGATGTGATCTGAAAGCGATCGAATAGCGTGTCTTCAACTGCATCAAACGCAACTTGTGGCCCTATCATGACTGCATTTCTCACATCAGGATTCTGTCTGATAATCCACATATTCTGCATGATATGACTGCACAATGAGTAGGTGATTGCGTGTATTTATTAAAGGGCAAACTAAAACTTTAGTTGTGTAAGAAAATACACAGATCAACCTCAAAAAAGCCTGAGAGAGAGAGAGACCACAAGAAAAAGGGTTAAAAATAATACAAGCAATGTACGCATGCAGCATACTTTACGTGACGGCCATCTTAGAGGTCAGAGGTCGGTATTTCGGGGGTGTGACAGTTACTATCCTAAGAGCAACTGCACCATAACCGTTGCTACTTCCTCCCAGTTACATGGAGAAAAACAGTTTCTTGATTCCACCACAAAACAAAGTGCATCTTGGTGCGTCTTTATTTAAGTGTCTTCTTTTGAGGCTGGGGAGATAAAACCTAACGCACCTTAAGTTGTCCAATGCCTGGGAAGCCTTTCGAAAAAACCATAGTTACAAGTCAATTAAATACAGGTCATGTAATGATATGGATGTCTTTCTTCATATTTTGTTCTGTAAGAACCTCCGGAGAGACGAACAATTGATGCACACCATCCCGTAAAGACGGGAAAAAACATTTTACGAATCTTATCTTATTTCAAAATCTCTTTCTGAATGACGACCGCCACTTTTTCTGTGTGACTGGAGGCCTGTGGGCACAACATTGAGTGTCCCCAGGTTGTGGTTATGGTGGAGAGGCGAGCGCAGATTTCTGTGACCCATTTTGATATCCTGATAGAGCTTTCTTGAATAAAGATTTTGTAATGGCTGATTCTATCTGTCCTGATGGCCTGTGAACTGCAAATACACAAACACTCACACACATTGTATAGAAGGATATTGTACAACTACAGTAAAGTAGAATGTTTTGTCCACTATCCTATATTAATTAATGGTATGTTTTACAACAACAAAAATGCAATAGTAATTGGCTATGTCCCCACAACTACTATTATAACAAAACAAAAAAGATTCTTTACAATTACTATTGTAATATACTTAAGCTATAACTTCAAAAAATTGTATAGTGATGAAACAAAGATGAACAATAATGCTGCATCTGCATTTACATCCCGAGAGAATGAGGGCTGCTGACTGGAGGGGGGGAGGGGGGGGAGAGAGAGAGAGAGAGAGAGAGAGAGAGAGAGAGAGAGAGAGAGAGAGAGAGAGAGAGAGAGAGAGAGAGAGAGAGAGAGAGAGAGAGAGAGAGAGAGAGAGAGGGGACACGATGCTCGCAAATTAGCCATCACATTCCCTTGGCAGACACAAACTCTATCCTAATACCATTCTAAGCCTTGGACGTTGGCTACTGTGTGGATAATTATGGTTTTATTGGCCTCCCTCACACCTATGGAATATCGGATGGTGCAGACACGACTGTAACGTGTTATATTACAAAACATTTTGCCGGCTACCTTGAGAGAAAATCGCGTACAGGTACGTACAATAATTACCTTCTATTATTGAAACTTGTTTAACTAGGTGTTCGTGCTATTGTCAAGGTCACAAATATAACATGGTAAGAATGTGCCGTTATGTTCAGTTTAGACGGATTGGCCAATAATTAAAATAATTATTTTGTCAGGCTAGACGAGAACTAACTTACGTTACCAGTCGGAACGTTTATTCGCCTACACTAAACTGATGTAGTTTTCACTCGAGCAAAGTGCATGATATGTTGCAATGCGTAAAATAAAAAAAAACTACAATCCCATTGGCTCTCTGCGGCATCTAGTTTTACGTTGTCTGCATGTTACGTATTATTTTGAGGACCAGAAATCCACGGTGGTGCTGTGAACCTTTTTGGTTTTCGATCGTGGTCTTAAAAATCATTGCTGTATGTGCATAGACTATGTGTGACTTATTCGTGTTTACCTGGACGTGAAACATGAGTCGTTCGTCGCTTATAGGAAGTAAGTAACGTCCACGTCATTGAGTGGGAAAACACTAAAACTGATCTTCAGTGGGTAACGTTAGACTATTATTCTCCTTTATTGCCAAATCTATTGCTATGTTTGGCCAGTTAAACACATCTATAAGCCCATACTTTTGCTAAAACAAAATCAACACATGTTTTGTTTTATGTAGATAACAGCAGATGCCCCATTGTTCTATACTAACCCACGAAAGAGTTACGTTACCGTTAAAATGATTGGTAAACTAACTTAATATACTAACTGTTTACTATGGGAATACTTCGAAAGTTCACAAGTGGCCGAATTATTTCACAATCCCATATTGTCCTGACATTTACCCTTTGTTGTGAATTGTTAGCGCACGATTTGGCGGTGCCCTTTACAGTTTGTTGTAGCCATTCTCAAATGCGTGGATCGATGCCTGATAACACTTATTAGGTTCGCTCACAAAAACGTCAGTTTATGATAAAAAGGTCTAGAGTAATATGGTTTTAAATTGCATTTAAATATGGGACCTGTTCAGACAGTTGAGATTGAATCCTACTCGATTTCCCTTCCATGTTTCCTTCCTTGTCATCCTTTTGTTATTTTCCGTCACTCCAGGTAACTCATGTCCCTGCTCCTGCTGAGGTCCCTGGGCTCCTCCTACCTCTCTCAGTGCCCCGCCCTCCTCCTCCGGCCTCCGGGCTTTAGGAGTAGCTGCTTCTCCTCCCTTCTCCGCCGTGCTCCTCACCCATGCTGGTCGGCGTCGGGACCTCCTCCTTCCTGGCATCTCCTACTCCTCGTCCCCACTTCCAGCACTGCAAGCCTCCTCTTTAGCAAGGAGAGGAGATCCGGTCCTCTCCCGCGCCTCCCTGTACACCACCAGAACACTCCTCCAGGGATCTCCTCGCACTGCTTCTCCACCCTTGGTTGCTGTTTACCGCCCCCCTTGGTCTTCTCCAGTTCTTCTTGTTCCGGAGGGGGTCTCCTTATGGAGCGGTCTAGCAGGGACCGGCCACCCCCATACAAACGCTGGAAGAGTACGGGGGACCAGAAGGGGGAGAGGGAGGGACGCGCTGCTGCCAGAGCAGCAGAGGGATCGGGGGCTAAGGCCACCGAGAGGAGGCCCGGGAAGGAGCACAGAAGTCGGGATTGTGAGTCTGGCGCACCTCGCTCCAAATCCTGGAGCACCGACCAAAGTGGAGAACGCAGGAGATCGGAAAACCATAAGAAAAGTGAACGTAGAGAAGTGAGTGAAGGGAACGGCAATAAAAAGAAGAGGGATTGGGAAGGCGGAGTGGGGCAAGGGCAGGGGAGGGCCATGCAGACACACCACAGGATGGAGCACCCTCCACCCCCTCATCCTCCTTCTCAGCCGCACGCTGTCGATAAGACCCCCAACCCGTGGCTCTTAGCTGGGGCTCCACACAGGACTTATCCCCCTCCTCCTCCTGCTGGGGTGTGGAGGAACCCGGGACCTCCACCCCCACCCGGAATGTTATGGAACACTACACCTGGAACTATAAGTAACGCTCCACCTCCACCAGGGACGTTAAGGAATCCAGTACCGCCTCCATCTAGGAACCCTCCACCTGCAACTGGAGCCTGGGGGAACCCTCCATCTGCAACCTTGAAGAACCCTACTCCACCTCCACCTGGAATCTTAGGAAACCCTGAAGACTTCCCCCCTCTCCCGGGGTCCGGACCCCCTCCTCAGAGAACCCAGAGCCAGGGAACAGCAGCTCAGCGTAAGTGGAGGACCATGAAATTACACTTTAACTACACTTTTTAAAAGCATCATTTTCAGTTTGATGTCAAAACCAGACACTGCTTTGTTGACAGAATGCTGTAATACAGAGTTTTTTATTTTCCTATTTACTACCTGCGTAATTAGCAAACCAGCGACTTACAATTAATCGAGATCCATGTAGGAGTAGGAGTAGTCACACATGAATGAATACCCAACGTTTGCTTACACTTCACTCGTAACTGATAATTATCATGAGCCTACCGTTCCTCTCCCAGCATTGCAGAGACACTGGGAGGACTCTCTGGCCAGCAGCACCGACCTCCAGCCTACGGGGGGTGATGGTGGCGATGGTGGGTTTGACTTCTCGGTCATGTCCTACAACATCCTGTCCCAGGACCTGCTGCATGAAAATGCCTACCTGTACCGCCAGTGTGATCCCAGCGTTCTGCCCTGGGAGTTCAGGCTGCCCAACCTGCTAAGGGAGATCCAGCAGTATGACGCAGATGTGAGTCAGTCTTATATGTTGTATATATTAACTTACCCTATCTTACCACCAGGTGTGCTGTAGATTAGCAATCACACTTGTGATGTCACAAATACCTCCTGCACAAAAATATACTATTAACTCCCTTTTATCTGATGCTTCAGATACATGACACGAAGAAGCAGGTAGGGGTTAGGGGGCATCTTGCTCTAGGATGCCTTCGGGTTAGGCTGCGTACAGTGGGGATCAAACCCAGATCCTTTCAGCCAGAAGCCAAATGCCCTAGCCATTGACTGCCTATGCCTAGCCACTATACCTATAAAGCTAAACATATTAGACAATAGACAATATTTATGTCTGTTACTGTTTCCTCCTGTGTTGTCCAGGTCCTGTGTCTACAGGAGGTCCAACAGGACCACTACGAGACCCAGATGCAGCCTGCTCTAGAGGCACTAGGTACTGTGGTTTGGATTATTGATTATGCTTTTTAAAAAGTGTGTGTGTGTGCGCGTGCACGTGATTCCTTCCAGTATATTTCATAAACATTCCCATTCATATTCACAACATATATCTGTGTGCATGTTTCCTACCAGTATATTTTATAACCATGTGCATTCATGGTATTTCACATAGAGAAATTATATTTTTCTATGTGTCTACCAAGCTACCGGTGTGTGTATAAGAAGGGCTGTATCCTACCTGTGGAGGTGTTTCATATACATTCACAACATGACATTTCTCTGTCTCCAGGCTACCAGTGTGTATATAAGAAGCGAACGGGGAAGAAGCCAGAGGGCTGTGCCATTGTCTTTAAGAGTACCCGCCTCTCGCTGGTCTCTACCCACCCCCTGGAGTACCTCCGCCCTGGCGACGCCCTCCTGGACCGCGACAACGTGGGGTTGGTCCTCCTGCTGAGGCCCACCGATGCCGGCGGCCAACCCGATCCCTCTGATTTCTTCTGCGTGGCGAACACCCACCTCCTCTACAACCCCCGGCGCGGCGACATCAAGCTGGCTCAGCTGGCCATCCTATTGGCCGAGATCTCCCGGCTGTCCCGCCTCCCGGACGGCTCATCCAATCCAGTGGTGGTGTGTGGGGATTTTAACTCCGTCCCCTGGAGCCCGCTGTACTGCTTCCTGACACAGGGCTCCCTGGAGTTCAAGGGCCTGCCCATAGGGATGGTGAGGACCCAACACACACCCATAAACGCCCACTACTAAACACGCGTCAACACACTCACACGTGATACTAATAATATACAAAAACACATATTACTTAACGACGCGTGTGTTTCTGTGCGTAATTTCTCCTTATGTACTGTGTAATAATATAATATAGGTACTGTACTGTGAGTGTATGGAATCAAATCTAACAATGATGTGATGTATACAGTATCATTAATCCAGTACTAATATTATAATAACTGTGTGTAGGTATCAGGTCAGGAGGATGGGCGGGGTCAGCGTGTCCTCACCGCCCCCATCTGGTCCAAGAGTTTGGGCATCAACCAGGACTGTTGCTATGACAACCAGCCCGCCAGCCAACCCCCATCCACCAGCCCCTCAGGTACATATCAGCCACTTCAGCATGATGTTGATAGGTTAGTCTAGCGTAGGCTAGTTAAGCCTAGTCTAGTTGGCTTAGTCTACTTTATAGTCTCAGTCTAGAAAGGTATACTAGTCTAGTTTAGGTCCTAGGATATTCTAGTTTAGCCTAGTTAAGTCTAGATTATTCTAGTTAAGACTAGCCTCAGTCTAGAAAGGAATACAGAACAGGGGTCAAAGTGTAGTTGAGGTTAAAGGTACTTGCCATTGGGTATATTTCCTGCTTTATTTACTAAAATACTATTCAAGGCACCTCCATAAGGACCATTGCACAATATAAACCGATTGAATAATAACGGCATTCATCTGAAAATGATAGGCAGGCTGAATTAAATACTTGATGGGTGTGTCAGTTTGGCAGTGTAGCTGAGCAAAAATGAATTGGCAGTTAAGCCCGTCTGGTGTGTTATAACAACAAACATAACATGATATTTTCCATATATGCTTAATGTAATTAATTGAGGTAGCATCAATATTAAAAGATGGCTAGCAACGCTGCTCCAATGCACACATTTTTGCATCGGGTGGAAGGCTGTCGACACAATCAAAATGCTTCTGATGTTTTCTCATGGTACTTCACCACAGAATGCACAAATGTAGTTGAAGCCTGTGTTAATGTGGATTTTGGTGGCAGGGACGTTTTTTAATATCTAATGAAGAATAACTTCTTTTTAGGACACTTCAGACAGCTAAGTATTTGATTTAACTTTAGATCATGGGAAGATACAGGCAGCAATTTACCAAGCATACATTCAATGAGACAATGGGCGTATATGATTCTTATAGGGAAACTTTCACATCGTGGGCAGTAACAACAAAGGAAACAAAGGTGAGGGGGAGTGACCAATGTGGAGAGTTTAGGATTGGCGGGAGAGACCAAGTTAATTTGCAATACACTATGGGTGAAGTGGACATGTCTGCAAGCAAGGCTGCAAGACAGTTAAAGGAATCTACACAACAAAGAAGTCAGTCGATTGGCATGGCCTCAGTATCAGACTTCGTAGCTACAGTGGAAATGCAAATGCAAACTATCTTAACACCTTTCACAGAGGAAGGGAGGTATCTCTAGGTCCAAGAAGAATGTATACAAATAAATGTTCAATTCACTAGTAATTATATAAACATGGTTGATATAATTTGTATATAATTTTATATTATAGTTACGATTAATATTTCCACGACGATATCGAATAAGAAAAATGTTTGATAAATACAGTTTAGTACAGTACAAATAAATACACAATTTTCCTTTCCGGTCCACTAGTGAGTGGTCTGTGTGTATTCTAAAGCTGTTTTCCTGTATTGTAATGCTGTTGTGTTCACATATGTTGTGTTGTGTTTTAATGTGTGATGTGGTGTTTGTTCAGAGGTTGAAAGCACCATCTCTACCCTAACTGTGGAACAGCTCACTGCCAATGCCCTCGCCACTTACAGCAGGTAAATTCTGTCCCTCTTTCTCTGTCTGTGTCTCTCTCTTTCTCTTTGTCTGTCTGTAACTCTTTTTCTCTTTGTCTGTCTCTTTGTCTGTTTGTCTGTCTTTCTCTCTGTGTTTTATTGTATCTAATGGAATGTCTGTGTGGATGTGTATCTGGTGTGTGTATTTGTATTGAATGTGTGTGTAGGACCAGGCTGAGGCACGGCATAGGCCTCAAGTCCTCCTACTCCCACCTCCTGATGCCTGATGGGAGACCAGAGATCACCACCTGTCACTCACGCACCGCCATGACAGTGGACTACATCCTCTACACACCAGGTACACACACACACTCTTCTTCACACCAGGTACACACACCTCTACACACCAGGAACACACACACACACACCTCTACACACCAGGTACACACACACACACTCTTCTTCACACCAGGTACACACACCTCTACACACCAGGAACACACACACACACCTCTACACACCAGGAACACACACACACACACCTCTACACACCAGGTACACACACACACACACACTCTTCTTCACACCAGGTACACACACCTCTACACACCAGGAACACACACACACATCTAAACACCAGGTTCACACACACATCTAAACACCAGGTTCACACACACCTCTACACACCAGGTACACACACCTCTACACACCAGGTAAACACACACCTCTGCACACCAGGTACACACACACACACACACACACACACACACACACACACACACACACACACACACACACACACACACACACACCAGGTCAACTTTCACATAGACATATCCAATCAAATTACAAACCCATCTACACATACATGGATACAATTATTTACTCACAATCTGTCCTTTAAGTCTTCTATCTTCCTCACCCTTCTTCCTACTTTGTGTTTATTTTTGTTGTCTTGCCTTCTCAAGACTCGATGACTTCGTCTTCACATCCTTGTGGGCGGGGCCTGCAGTTGCTGGCAAGGCTGTCATTGGTCGGCCAGTCGGAGCTGAAGGCCGTCAGTGGTTTGCCCAACCAGCATCACTCCTCTGACCACCTGCCCATCCTGGCGCGCTTCCGTCTCCGCCGATGACCCCTATGTACTTGTCCTATAAAAGAGGGTATCTTTATAGCTGCTAGCTTTGGGTTCTTTGGTATTGAGATCACTATTGGACGTTTCCTTCCTGACCAACTTGTTTGCCAAGTCTTCTCGGGCTTGGTTCCAAGTTCTCGCTTTAGTGCTTCTAAATGAAGTGGCAAGTCTGATTTCCACCCAGCACCAGATCACATTCATTTGATGACCTGCAATTACAATGTTAGTTATGACGTTGAGTTAGCTTTGTATTGAGTCTAGTTTTAGTTCACTTAACTAACAAACCAACATCAGCAGTACTGATTACAGTTGGTTTAAAGATCAGAAGAAAGAAATTGGTTGACATAACTGGTGGCACATTTTTAGCTAATCTTTTTTATATAATGTGCAGCTATTACACATGATAAACAATTAAATCAAGCACTGATAGTGAGTTAATAGCATACGTGTCCTCACAAGGCATACTTGAAATAAGATTTGGGTTGAAATCCACTTCTGTTAGAAGTCCCTATTGTATTTCACAAGATCAGCACCGGACTATCTGGTGCCGTCAAGGACTGACTCCATTCTTCCAGCGTTCTGCTTGGATTTAATCTGTGTCTAACTGCCATTCACTTCATTATTTTGTTTTCAAACGTGAATGAAAAATGGTTTTGGATATAAAAAAAAAATGGACTTCTTGAATTAAGAGTGCAGCTTGACTCGACAGTTGAAATCAGCCTCTTGTTTTATGAACTCTGCTAAACTATTTTATTTTTGCTCTGGATACCTTGGTCATGAGTTGGGCGGCGGAACTAGACCGGGATTGGTCCTCTCGGATTCAAAAGGAAGGCCAGGGTCACCTGACCTTTGACCTCCAGACAGGACAGACCAATGATGTCCATCTGACAGCTCCTGGTCTGATCTACACAACAGACACTGGACACAGACCGCATGTCTATGTGCACTGGCCACAGCCCACCCAGCTGAGATGCCCGTTATCATGGTGTGTCTCTCTGACCTGTACACTGTTCACTGGCCCTGGGCACCAGGGTAGCAAGTCTGGTGGGGAACAACCGTTGCATTTCAAAATAAACGTTTTTAAATGGGTGCCAAGATTAATATCGCAAGATTGATTTTCTAGTTTCTAGAAATTATTTTGCAAATGAATAAAAAAGCTTACTCAACCAGATAGAGGGATATGTTTTTATATGTTTATTGATTACTATTATGAATGTAATATCTCATTCATACTGAAATGAATGGCTGAAATTATTTTAATAACTGTAATTTTTTTCCTTTCCTGGACTCAAAGCAAAAGCATTTTGAATATCACATTGATCAAATATCAGAAATTAATATCTAGAACAGGTTGTTTTGATTAACCTAATTTGAGTAATGTGCAGGTTCCACAACACTGCTTTCCTATTTCAGAATAAGCGTAGTCACACCATAGGCTATGCAGTTGTTTTACACACTAAAATTAACAGACAAACTTTAAAAACAATATTTTTAACAATCTTAATGGTCAACCACCACATTACTAGACCACGCTGAATGAATACAAAATACGTAGTGAGGTAAAACAGCTTCAACAAGCGCAGACATAAATTATTTCACTCTGAAATATAATACACAATTTTGTTGTATATTCGGTATACAACTAATATAAGAAGCTGAAGTAACAAACGTAAACCACCTTCATGTGAAATAACAGCGACCTCCCGTGTTAATAAATTAATATATACAGTCAGTCGTCGTACCGACGGACTCATATCGTCAGTCCGTCTGTGTGCCGGTGGGTTCCTGCGACAGGGCAAAGGACTCCATGACGAACGCGCGGCAGATGGGACAGTGTTGAAAGCGCGACACGCAGGCGTCGCACACGCATGCGTGTCGGCACGGCAGCAGCACGCGGTTGATAGTACCGTTTTGACACACCACACAGTCTCTGCCCTTCCCCTCGCGCCACTCCTCTTCCTCCTTGTCTTCCTCGTCATCAACTGGAGATGGTTCGCTGTCGGTCGACGCCACCGCGGCCTGTGTTGTCGCTTGGGGTTGGACCTTCTGGTTGGGGTCCGGTGGCCCCGTGGAGGGTCCGGATCCTTCCCCCGACATGAAGAGTGGCTACGGATAGGAGTGGGTGTTTTGATGTCAGCTTTAACTTAAACTGAGGGAACAGCGCTGTCTCTGGTGAAACCAACGTCACAGCATGAGTTTTGTTTAGTTGAATTACAGAAGGGAGAAGATGTTTGAGTTTTAAAGACGAATAGCATCACGCCTGGTGAAACCCATGTTACTGCATCAGTATTTGTGATTGGTTTAATTAATGTTAGGTTAGAGGTCATAGAAAATATAATTGTGGCAACTTGTGTTATGTCCTGGTGCTCTATGCAATTTGTGTAAATTTTTGTGATGCTACAACTTGCCTTTAACTCATACATGTTCCCTTGAGCGGTCAGGAGGTACTGGAAGAGGGTCCGTGTGGAAAGACCATACGACTTATCGGGTGTGTGAACCACGGTGACGCTAGACACCTAAACAGACAAAAAGAAAGACAAAGAAAAAGACGTGTGTATTGAGAAGAGGTGGATTGTGCAACTTAAAGCAACCTCTAGGGAAGACCTGTGGTTCAGAGAGATACCGAATGAACATGAAACACAGGTACAAATTGAATTCCTGCACTCTGAATGAGCTTTACGTTTGAAGGTTTCCATTTGAATACATTTGTCTTGCCTTACAGTTCAACCCTCACAGTTAAAATGGCGTCCGACAAAACCTAACTTCAATGTTATGTTCCGGGTCACCCCCGGTACCTACTATGTTGTAGGCCTCCCTGGCCTCAGGCTCCGCCAGCGTCAGCACTGCCACCAGCGGGTAGCGTTCCCGTGGCAACAGGCCGAAGTCTTGGACTCCCAGTTCAGCCGGCATCTGCGTGTGGCGTTCCTCCGTGTCGTCACTGTCAATGCTGAGGCGTCGGGTTAAAGAACGGTAACATGGAGGACCAGTGTGGAGAATAATGTGTCTAACCGGAAGAAAAACTTTTTGTTCAGCAAAGAATATCTATTTCTGGTACATTATATGATTATTATAATGCAGGAGAAAATATGTTAAATATTTATTTTGTCATTGAAAAAAGTGTCTGAAAAAAGACTGCCTGATAACTAAATGTCAACCTCTTCACCCCTATGCATGTGTTCATAACATTGAGGGTGTTTGTCAAGATACTGGAAGGTCTGGCAGTGGTGGTACTGGAAGTGGAGGGCCTCCTGGAAGAGCCGGGGGTTGCGGAGTCTGGGGCCGTTTTGGTGGGCCTGCAGCGCCCCCTGTAGGGCGTTAACCCCGCAGCCCCAGAAGCAGCTCAGCACGCAGGGCTCCAGGCAGCGAGGCCGCACTGCGACCCCCTCTGGAGGACGGAGGTAACACATACATTTATATCAATGTAAACATAGTATGGGTTGTAGCTTTTCTTACTGCAGAGGCAAGTGGCGTAGTTTCCATTATTCTTTCCCCGAACCAGGAAGATAGCTATTATGGAGAATTACAGTATTGA
Organism: Lota lota; assembly: GCA_026745465.1. Taxonomy (NCBI): domain Eukaryota; kingdom Metazoa; phylum Chordata; class Actinopteri; order Gadiformes; family Lotidae; genus Lota; species Lota lota. The sequence continues at coordinate 6,187,393 of JACYXH010000249.1, forward strand.
TTCTCTATAGGCTCATGAGGACAATAGCAGTTGCTGATTAAAACAATGAAGTACCATCCAATCCAGCCTGTTTAGCAAATCGGAATTTAAACCACAAATGTACCAGGTTCTTCTGAGAAACATCTTACTTATTAATTGTAATATACTTCTCCTCACCATTGACAGATGACGGGCCTGACCCCAACTCTAAAGCAAAAGGGTTGGTCACTTGGACCATTTTCTTTTCTGGGGTCGGCAGGGTGGACTCTGTCTCATCGGTGCTGCGCAGGATGACCGGTACGTCAAACCCAAACCTGTAGGATTAGGGGAATATAGGTATTTATTAGGAGTAGGTTAGGAGGAGTTAGGAGGAAATACGTGCCTAATAATCTATAGAGTAGACAGGGCTGGTGACAATTGTAAACTATTGTTATTTACCACTGTCGATTGGTAAACGAGTTAAATAATATGGTTGAATAATGCTCACAAATGCAAGTTTCTTAATTTGGTATGAGGAAGCAACATTATTGAATTGTGCACCATCCCCCTCGACTTTGTAGTCTTCTTAAAAGCAATAAAGAAAGTGTTCGCTTAGCAGCAATTATTACTTTACTTTTACTTCAATGTATCGAGTTTTCTTCATCATTCGCATTGCAGCCCATCAGCCAGAAATGTATATAAGAGGTGACTTACCAGCCGAGAACCATGGCGGCCGTAACTACGAAACATAACGATATGACACTAATATAGAACGTTGGCGAGTATTCATATAACGTTACTAGAAATACAGCAGCCATTTTCTCATTAATTTTGCTACGGATTAATCCGATTTAGTTCCGAAATACTGATAAACAACATCCAGGACGTCCATGACAGTGGACAACATCCACCCACGGTAGCCCGCAAGATCAAACCACTCGGAAACGCGAAACTGAGTATTTGGGAGGAGCACTTAACGTTACCTACTAGCTGCCATTGATTTCAGCAGTAACAACTAGCGTAAGGACAGGGGGCCGAAGACTGGCGAAGAGCGACAGAAAATGGGACACATACAACATTTCGGGTAATGCATTTCTACTATCTAATGTTGATCAGAAATCAACATTAAAACAAGGCAAGCGGATGGTGCCAGCTGCGGAGAGAGAGAGCGAGGAGGACTGCTCGTGTGAGACGGTTATCCCGGTACCCGCGGTGGCTCCACTGTAGACGCATCATCACCATCATCATTAAAGTACCATTCCGTTTTGATGTATGTGTTGACCCTTGCGACCCTTCAGCGTGTGTCGAGTTAATTATTTTTGTCAAGTCATGAGCAATTTAAATGATACATCGGCCATCCGTCAACAGAGATCTGAGAACAACTCGGTCAGCAGTAATGACTGGGATATGGCAAATGATGTATTTGTGTCCTGCTACGAGGACCCGATGGCAGTCCACGGGGAGATGGACTCCGTGCAGCCCGTCTTGGACAGACACCTGCCGCTGATCCGAGCGGACCAGCACGATGGCATATTGATGGGCCTAGTGGAGGAGCAGTACTCGGGCTACTGCACTCTTCCAGAGTCCGCTACGGGATATCTGGACGTGGACTCAAACTACACGGAAAGTGACGGGAACGTGAGCACAAAGAAACGGAACCGGTCCAACAGTTCCAGACACCGCGACGAGGTCGTGACGGAGCTGGGACCAGAGGAGGTGCGCTGGTTCTACAAAGAGGACAAGAGGACGTGGAAGCCGTTCGTCGGGCACGATTCTTTAAAAATCGAGGTGGTTTACAGGCGGTTTTGCGAGTTAAACCCGGACAAGGTTAAGCGGCGTGTCCCTTCTGACGCAGACCTGGACTTGAATGAGGTTCAAGCGGAGAACGCGTCAACAGAAGCGGCAGCCGCTCAAGCAGACCTGGCTGCGGTGGAGCGCGGTTCCGTGTCGGATGAGAGGAATGTGGACGGAAACGGCGTCAACGTTGAAGCGGTGTGTGTCCGAGGGGGGCTTTACGAAGTGGACGTCAAGGGGAAGGAATGCTACCCCGTCTATTGGAACCGTAAGAATGTTGCGTCTCAAATTGTGATGCTAGGAGACTAGTTACTTTTAATAGGCTTTCAATCACTGTTACGTATACTGTTTACACTGCATTACCAGCATTAGTTACTGTGCTAAACCAATGCTACCACCACAGCATCTCATACATGATGAACTACTGTTTATTTCCTTTATCAGCAAGCTACTACAATCTATTGTACAGGTGACTCCCAGCCAAAGGATAGCTGGTTTGGTACCCCATGTTAGCAGTCTACCTGTAGTTATCCTTGAGAAGAATACCTACAGGTAGGTCATCTGTAGAAACATGTAGGCCTATTGGTTAGTTATTTGGAAGCTGGTTGTATCCAAAGCAACAGTAAGTGAAAACCGATAAAGTCATGAAGGAACAGGTAGGGCGTTTTAGCCTCTTGCTAAGGACATTAGGGGTTTGAACCTAGATCCTTTTGGCTGGGAATCATCCAAAGACCCTAACCATGAGACTATCCTCTAGAAACTAGCAATTAATGACCATATAGGGGTTTGTGCATATGGGGTGGGTAACGTGTTCGAGCCCCCTGCTGCTCCGTAGCAGTGTGGCATCAGAGGACACAGGCATTACAATACACCTTCATGGATGACCCTGGGTAGACCTGTGTGTGTGTGTGTGTGTGTGTGTGTGTGTGTGTGTGTGTGTGTGTGTGTGTGTGTGTGTGTGTGTGTGTGTGTGTGTGTGTGTGTGTGTGTGTTCTCCCACCAGAACAAGACCGTATCCCGGTGATGCGCGGCCAGTGGTTCATCGACTGCACCTGGCTGCCACTGGAGGAAGACGAGAGCGACGCCATCGAGCTAGAGCACCTGGCCCGTTTCCGGGGGCAACAGATGAGGGACACCTATGAGCCGGAGGAGGCGGCCGCCATAGCGACGGCTGCAGCGGCCGCAGCGCTGGAGACCAAGGATGGTGAGGAGAAGGAACAGGGTGTGGGGGTTAAAGGTCAGACTCAGAGGACAGATGGACGGGTGCTTTGCCTGCCAGTTTTAGAAGATGCAGAGTTGTAGGTGGGGATAGGCTTGTGGGTGGAGGAGTGGTTGGGGGAGGTAGTGGAGTGTGCTATTGCTTGGCGTTGACAGGGTAAACCTTACGTTTTTATCTTTTGAAAATATTTTCATGGGCTTTTTGTGTGTTTAATGGAGAGGATGGTGAAGGAAGACAGTACCAGTTGAAAGAGAGAGGAAAGGAAATGTAGCATGGAATACACCTGTGTCGCGACAGAGATAAGCGTAGTGTTATTAGCAGGTAGACCCTACTTACTTTACAACCACTAGTTGTAAAGTAAGTACATTTATTCATTCACTGCATGTAACAATAATGCTCAATTTCTTTGTCAATGGTCAAACAAGAACAGATGTATTTCGGTAAAATATACATTGTACATGTACATTAACTGACATCTGAAAGTAATGTGCTAAAAGTGTGACCCCCTCTTTGCAAGAATCAACACCTCAACACATTTATAACAGCTTTGAGGAGATGTTGGAGATGTTAAAGAAGGTGTGGAGAGTCACGGGACTTCAACTCCGTACTAACAGTACGGAGATTAATTTTACATTCTCTCATTCGTCATTCCAAATATAGCCTGTGAGAGTCTGTGTGCGTGTGTGTGTGTATATTTCGGGAATAATGGAAAAAGATTAATGTGTGAGAAAGAGAGCGGTAGAGATATTGGAGGGAATGAGAGGTAGACAATGCCACAGAGATAGAGGGAGCAACAACTGCTTTGGCTAGGGATAGAGATAAAGAGACAGATGGATATTAAGGGTGTGCGTGTCTGTCTATGTGTGTTTGTTCTTTTGTCATGAATGTAGGAAGCGTTCTATTCAGAACACGGTCACAAAGCAAGTGGGGTGACGGAAGTTTTCGCTACAGCTTAACTAATGTGAACTCCCCTGTGAGGAAGTTCTATAGCATGACCTGTTGTCTGTCGTGTAGACACGCACACAGCTACGCACATGCACACACACACTTTGGATCATGTGACTATGAGCCCACTTGAGCTGTAGCTGTTTTATAATTAGGTCTGACCGAGAATGTTTCTGTTTTAAATTACATTTGCCCTCTATCTCTCTCTGACACGCCTCTCCATCTCCCTCTCTCTCTTTGTCCGACTCTCTCACACTTTCCGTCTCTGTCCCACTCCCTGCTCCTGTCTGTCTGTCTGTCTGTCTGTCTGCCCATCCCCCCAGCCATCCACAGTCTGAAGCTGAGCAGGAGTCATGTGGACTGGCACGGTGTGGATGAGGTGTACCTCTACAGTGACGCCACCACCTCCAAGATCGCCCGCACCGTCACCCAGAGACTGGGCTGGTCCAAATGTTAGCCGCCACTGCTAATTGCTAACCACCGCTGCTAAATGCTAACTCTCATGGCTAACTCGAACCAGAAACACTGGTTCTGGTTAAACAGATCATTGATAGTGATTGAATGGTGAAGTTACACAGTATGGTTGAATTTTAAACATATTGGTACATCATAAACATTTTAATGGGATGTACCTGGATAATGTATTAATGTATATAGATAATGTAACTGAATGTATTGTCGCCATAATTATAGTGAAATGTATTTTTGTTACATGTGAAGGGAAGTAGTGTAACATAGTTTATTACTAATGATTCATTCAGTCATTTAGGAGCCGGTAGAGGTTAGGCATCTTGAACCTTTCGGTTGGCAGTCAAACACCCTAAGCACTAGCCTATCCCATACCCATACCTAGCGTATACTAACTTCATGTAATGTAATATATTCACATGCAATGTAACTTAAAGAAATGTAACTTAATGGAATGTAACTTAATGCATTGTAACTTAATGCAATGTAACTGATGTCTGCAGCCTCGAGCAGCGGCACACGCCTCCACCGGGGCTGTGTGGAGGAGGCGGCCCCGGAGGACACGCCCCCGGAGACCACCCACATTGTGTTCGTGGTGCACGGCATTGGACAGAAGATGGACCAGGGACGCATCATCAGAAACACCAGCATGTACGTTTACAAGACTTACTCACTACAAGATTCTCAAATGACTTTCAAAATGTCACCCTTTTCCTGCTTTTCAAGTTTGGCTGGATCCGATTGACCGAAACACCTCTGGCGTTCTATGATTGGATATTCTTGAGTTTATCCATATGAGAACAGCCAATCCGAGACTGTGCATGGCGCTCTTTACTTTCTGTATTCAGTACTTTGTGACTGTACTGTGTATTGGTAGACCGTGTTCTGTATTGGTAGACCGTATTCTGTATTTGTACTTATTGTATCTCTATAAGTATCTCTGTTATCAACTACATATTTGGTACTTAGTACTCTGTACTTATTTTGTGTTTTTGGTCCTCAGGATGCGAGACGCTGCCAGGAAGATGGAGGAGAAGCACTTCTCCAACCGGACCACCGAACACGTGGAGTTCCTCCCTGTAGAGTGGAGGTCTAAGCTGGCCCTGGACGGAGGTACCCCCCGCCTTATCCACTCCTCCACCGCTATACTAATCCTTCCCTCCACCCCTCACTTTCACACCTTTATCCCTCCTCCACTCATCCATCACTCCTCCACCACTATGCTCCACACCTTCACCCAACCTCCACTCCATCCATCCTCAACTCATCAAGTGCTATACTCCTCCTTCCTTCCACTCATCCCCTCTCCACTCCTTAATTCCAATTCACCTCACTCCACCTTTCCACCCCACTCCACTCCTCAACGCCCTCCACCACTTCAGCTTCTCTAAACTTCACCACCCATCAACTTCCCTCCACCCCTCAACTCCCTCCCCTCCACCAACTTCCAAATTGCATTGTGTTGCATTGCATGTTAAGTTGTGTTGTGTGTTCCTCTGGTTTGGATGGCCGAGTCTTCTTGTGTCATTGTCCTCCTCCTATAGACACGGGGGACTCTATCACCCCAGAGATGCTATTGTGTTGGGTTTGTTGTGTTGTTCCTCCAGTTCAGTCTTGTGTCCTGTCCCTCCTGTAGACACAGTGGACTCCATCACCCCAGACAAGGTGTTGTGTTGTGTTGTTCCTCCAGTTCAGTCTTGTGTCCTGTCCCTCCTGTAGACACGGTGGACTCAATCACCCCAGACAAGGTGCGCGGGCTGCGGGACATGCTCAACAGCAGCGCCATGGACATAATGTACTACACCAGCCCACTGTACCGCGACGAGGTCAGAGGTTTTTAGCACTACTGCTCACTTTCTGCACTGTACTGTAGTGTTAGCTGTTTGTAGTTTAGAGTAATTATATTAGAGTCCGCAACTTGTGTGTGCCCACCTGTCTGTGTCTATATCCGTATCTCTACGGTTTGTGTATGTACGTGTACGTGTCTTCATCTCCGTGTGTGTGTGTGTGTGTGTGTGCGTGCAGATCACTCGGGGCCTCACGCTGGAGCTGAACCGCCTCTACACGCTCTTCTGCACCCGCAACCCCGAGTTCCAGGACAGCGGGAAGGTGTCCATCGTGTCCCACTCGCTGGGCTGCGTCATCACCTTCGACATCATGACGGGCTGGGACCCCGTGCGCTTCCACCACCAGGAGGCCCCGGACCCCGAGGAGACGCGCGCCCGCTGGCCCAGCCACGAGGAGCGCCACCTGCAGGAGCAGCTGCGCCTTACGCGCCTCCGGTATGGCTGCAGGTGAACTGGTTCAGGATTGATTTAGGGCAGTGGGGAGACCACACGGTTTATCACCGGTCACCCCCTTTTTCTTCTTTTCTTTTTGAATGTAATCATACTTGTTATGACAACTCACACTGTGATCATTAACAACAGGAACATATGTTGACATTGTACAAAAAAACTTAAGAAAGGAAAAATTACAAATGAGACAATAAAGTAACAACAGTTATACGGTTACACTTTACATGTCTGAATAGAAGTGATACGCACATATTTTAGACACCACGTTAGTGACCCACTTTTTGAAGTCTGACAATTCCACCTTGCAACCCCACATTTTGTGAGTTTTTGTGCGTCTGCCTCCACACCCTTTTAACCCTATCAGAATTGGCAAATATCAGTGTACGTATGTCCAGCTTTAGCTAGTGCCATGTTGAAGTATAATCCTTTACATAGAAGTGATGCGCATTCTACTGATTGGGACAAGGACTCATGACTAAGCAAAGTTTTTTATTCAGTGTTGTAATTTGTTATGGATGATATGTTTTGTCTTTGAATCTCTCTCAGGTTGAGGGACTTGGAAGACCAGTTCCAGGGTTTACAAACCTCTTCGTTTGAGGCAGTGCCAGCCTTGAAATTCAAGGTAATGTTGCAAAGTGTTTTTAATGTCTTGTGTTGTTGTTGTTGTTATGAAGACTTTCCAGTCACCTCCATTTCCTGTTTAGTGGTCAGTTATCCCACCCAGATCAGTCCAGATGACTTTGTAAGTGAATTTCATTGTTATTCTGCAGGCATGGAGAGAGTAGAAAAATAATACACCAGGATAGCTGTTGGTTATCAGCAATAGAAGGAAGAAAAAGCCTGGAATCTAACCTAATATACTTTTTTTTTTTAATAAACCACCTGACCACCATTTTGTAAAAATGTTGATTTCTGGCCCTTTCTTTCAATGGCTAAATTGATTTTGAAATCCCTGGGGTCGATCAAGTCGTAGGTGGATGGGTTTGGACAAATTCAAATAATTTTTAAACAACTAATTTATTTTGTCGCTTTTATCCAAAGTGACTTACAAGTGAGGTTTAGCGTATTCAATGCATACAATGAAAATGAAAAATACAAAAATGGTTAATATGCTGCACAACCTAGTGTCTTGTGTGGTTTAGCTATAGGAAGTGTTGAGCAGCTATAGGAAGTGTTGAGTGGATATAGGAAGCGTTGAGTAGCTATAGGAAGCATTGAGTAGCTATAGGAAGCATTGAGTAGCTATAGGAAGTGTTTGAGTAGCTATAGAAAGTGTTTGAGAAGCTATAGTAAGTGTTTGAGAAGCTATAGTAAGTGCTGAGTGGATATAGGAAGGGTCGAGTAGCTATAGGAAGTGTTTGAGAAGCTATAGAAAGAGTTGAGTAGTTATAGGAAGTGTCGAGAAGCTATAGGAAGTGTTGATTAGCTAAAGGAAAGTTATGCCTTCAGTGAAAACGCTGCACAGTGCAGGTTTAACAAACGAGAGCCATGCTCCTTTTAGACCTTTGAAATCAGTACAATATCTAATCATTTCTAAACAAAATTGATGTCTCACAAGAAAACGTTGAACAGTGCAGGTTTAACAAACCAGATCCCTGGTCCTTGTGCCTGCGTCGTGACGTGTGTTCTGCAACATACTGAACAGGTGGAGAACTTCTTCTGCATGGGTTCCCCGCTGGCGGTGTTCCTGGCGCTGCGCGGGATCCGGCCTGGGATCCAAGGCACCCAGGACCATATCCTGCCCAAGTCCATCTGCCAGCGCCTCTTCAACATCTTCCACCCCACCGACCCTGTGGTGAGGCCAAAACAAACCCACCTGCTGCAATCCACTGTTAGGGTACAGCTAAGAAGCTAGCAAGCACAGCTTAGTACAGCTAACAAGCTGTTAGCGTAGAGCATTATTGTGAGTGAGTTCATGGATGAATACTTGTATTAAATGAGGGCCTCACAATTGAACTTAATGTGGATCAATCCCATAGAAGGATATAAGTTGAAAGACAAATTACATTTAAATATACAAATAGAGGAGAGAGTATGTATTTAATTTAATTTGTAAAGGTTTTCATTATTCCAGTGAAATTAAATGTGATCTTGTTGTTTATCAGTGATGCTGTTTATGTTCCAGGCCTATAGACTGGAACCCCTCGTTTTGAAGCACTACAGTAACGTTGCACCAGTCCAAATCAACTGGTGAGTGCTATGCTACGTAATGTTGTACTCTACAATTATGCAGTGCTGCCAAACCAAATGATTGTCTACAAGTCAGTACCATGACCTTTAACCTGTTGACGAGCAGTGGAGAATATCAGGAACGCACTTTCTTTGTTTTCTCACATTTCACGTGCTGGACTTAATTATTATTGATTTTTCAAGATGTTGGTTTTCAAAATATGATACCGTTGGATGCTTATAACAAATTAGCTTTTAGCATAGATAATACATTGCTCACAAGCTCGGTATACCTTACCTAGTTATGACAGATGAACAGAAGGACTCAAGTAAAGTACAAAGGCTGAACTATTATACTTAATATTGATATTTAGGTTTTACAATGGTTATGTCTCAGAGATCCAGAGCTAGTACATCTCAACAAAGTGCCTCCTTATTCAACACAAGAGTTTAAAACACTGAAGTACACAAGTCATTTTATGAGTTTAGGTTCTCAGAAGAGGAGTAAAAGTTAAGAAGCACTCTCTATCCCTACTTGCACTCGACAACAGAGTAAAACAGCTGTTAGGTCTTGGATATGGTATGATGATGTCATGATGACATCACGTGGACACTGCACACAGCGCAAATTTATTTATATACCACCCTTGAAACACAAAGGCTTTTCAGAATACTTTACACGGGCAGGAGTCACATGAGCAAGCACATTAATGCAATCATAAAGATATTTCAAGGCAAATCAATAAAGCAAAATACAACAAAAGAGAACCATTTAAATTAGAAATGTACAATAAAAGTATATGAATGTAACGGAATAAATATGCCAGTGCAGACTTGCATTTAAATAAAAATTGTGTGGCAAAGAAAACGTTTTATACCCTTATTTGAAAGTGTTAAGGCAGTCCTCAGATGTTCTGGAAGTTTGTGTTATGTTGTGTTGTGTTAACCCTGCACTGTGTACATTTTCCAATTATCAACCTGTTCTTGAGGAACTTTCTAGTTCTTTCTAGTTTTTATGGAGTAATTGGCTACAGTAGAAAAGTCACATAGTGCAGGTTTAAGTTTTAAGTTATATTACTAAAGTCTGCTTCGCCATGCTGCTTGGTTCTGACCCCCAGGTATAACACCGTCAACCCCATGCCCTATGACCACATCCGGCCAACACTGATCAACCCTCTAAAGGAGAGCACTTCCATCTCGGACTCGGACACCCTGCTCAGCCCATGCACCTCCCCTCCCCAGGCCCGCAGGCACTACGGAGACTCCTTCACCAGCCTGGGCAAGGCCAGCATCATGGGTGAGTGGAGGTCACTCCCGATGGAGAGAGACATATACTGACAAGACACTGTTTAAGATGGTGGATCTGTGCAGAACTACAAGATTTTAAAACACGACATGGTATTCCTATGACATGGATAAGGTATTCTGAGGACCTTGGTGTGTTCAAACCCAGAATCCTGCCCCTTCATACACTGAGGAGACACTGACCGATTCAGACAGACAGGCTTTTGAGGGATGGCCTGAAGGGAGGGCTGGGATTTTGTTGTTGGATACTTTCAAAATGTAACTCACTCTGGCTGGTTTCTCCAAATTGCATACTGAATTTAATACTAATGAAAATAATATTGTGGCAGGCACTGCAAGTGTTGTATAGTTTATATATATAATTGAATAATAATGGAATATAAATAATACAATTAAGAGTGTAAATAATTCATATAAATATATATATTCTAACGTATTGTAACTATTAAACTATATTGTCGTTCTTGTTGTATCAGGTGCTGCGAGTATCGGGAAGGGGATCAGTGGGATCCTCTTCTCTCGGTTTTCCCGCTCTAGCGGCCATGTGGGAGGATTGGAGGAGGAGCCGTCCGACTTGGAGTGCGGAGCCACGGAGGGGGAGAGTGTGGTGGGGTCAGGGGAGGAGGGGGGCAGAGCAGGAGTGGTGGTGTTGGAGGCTGAAGAGAAAGAGGAGGAGAGGAAGGAGGCGGAGCCTACCATGTCTCAGTCTTCGTCAGCCATATTGGACAGCACCTCTGGTGAGTCTGGAGTCCAGCTGACACTTCGTTATAACCAACGAAAATATCACCCGGTTATTTACTCAGACCATTGAGAGAAATCATCAATATTTTATTCTTCACGGTGTAGTTCTCATGGAAGATTGATTTAGTGACTCGCAGAAACCCACAATTAGATATACCTCCAACCTTTTGGAAAAATCAAATATAAGGGGGTATTTTTGGACATAAATCCCAGTGTGCTAATGACATATGACCCAGAGAGTACGTTTTCATCTGCATGAGGCAGCAGGAGCGCTAGCGCCAGGTGCTAGGAGCTAAGTGCTCAGGGCTTTGGGGAGGAGGGGGCCGGTGGTTTCTGAGTGTAATAATTTCTCCTAACCCTGAACTGCAGAGCAGGACAGTGCAGAGCTCACAAGACTCCCAGAACTGTGGTTAATCATCACATACCTGTCACTGTGGAGCGCCATGTGATTAAACCTGAGCTGTTTTATGCGTGTGATGTCATAATGTGATGTAATCATGTGATGTAATCAGGTGACATCATCACGTGTTGTCATTGCATGATGTCAAATGTGTCATGTCACATGTGTCATGTCGTCGTGCGGCATCATATGTGATGTCAATGTGTCATGTCATCATCTGATGTCATCACGTCAAGTCATTTGTATTTTTATAATCCTTAGTCACAGTTAGTCTCAGAGGGCTTTATAGGCCATATATTTATGACACCCCCTAACCGTAGCCACCCTAAAGGGCAAGAAAGAATGCCCTCAATTAACTAAGTCAGAAACCTTGCGAAGGAACGCGGAGTGGGGGATCCCTCCTTCTAGGGACGGTTAGGAGTGCAATGGTGGAAAACATAATAGTAGCATTACAAGCTAAAATTTGAAGCAAAATGATTTAGAGATAGAAAATTAGTATTGTCCATGTGGGTCGTCGTGGGATTTCATGTGATGTCGTGTGTGCGTGTGTGTTCCCAGTGGAGCTGGAGCAGCGCGTGGACTTTGAGCTGCGCGAGGGGATGGTGGAGAGCCGCTACCTAACGGCGGTGACATCACACACGGCCTACTGGTGCTCGTACGACGTGGCGCTCTTCCTGCTCACCTTCATGTACAGACAGCAGGAGTACCCAGAGCCCAACGACGCAGAGCAGTCCTAGCACACACACACACACACACACACACACACACACACACACACACACACACACACACACACACACACACACACACACACACACACACACACACACACACACACACACACACACAGGCATCTTGACGCACACATACACTCAAACAGGCATCTTGACGCACACATACACACACAGGCATCTTAACGCACACATACAGCCATCTTTGTTCTAACACACACACAGCCATACATATACATACACATCTTAACGCACTAAGGCATCTTAGTGCTCTCATTCATATACACATACAAACAGTAAACTTCACATAAACACACACAGCTTATGACACACACACACTCTAACCCTTTAACACAATACAACACACACTCGTCATCATAACAAACACACATATGCATGCACACACACAAACACAAAGGCGAAGAAGGGACGCGTAATAAGATAATTAATTCTTGACAATAATTAATTTATCGTTTAGTCACAGGTTTTAATCACGTTTGAACCTGTTTTTGCCTGTAGTATGTGATAGTTGTCTTTTTTACCGAGGTATCTCGACGTGAAACAGCCTACACGACTCTTCAAAAAATAAGCAGACATGATAATTTCACCCCAATTTTCACTATTGCGTTTTGTACAGTTAAGAAAGTAATTAACTCATGTCAATGAGTAAATGAAAATTACCCTTTTGAACGACCTTAACCCTGACACACAAACATGCATTTGTACAATCATAACACACACTCACTTGACATAAATGTGGTAACACACATTTAGACATACAGCCCACTCTCAGCCCCACCCAGCCCCTCACCACAAATTTCCCTCCGAATGGATGCCTCCCCTTTTGGATATAACCTTTAACCTTTTGACCTCGAATGCAGCAGACGTACACTGTGGACTTATTTATTGTTCATTTGTTTATCCTGTTCGTTCTCCTGATAATGACTGTTGACTTGTATTTCCTGCTGTCTTTGACTTGTTCTTTCGCTTTCATCATTGACGTTGTTTGTCGTTTTCTGTTCCCACTATATGGCAGCCATCTTGTCCTCCCTAACCCCTTAGCATTGATCGGATATTGTATCTGTAATTGTAGGACACTGGAAATCTCACAATACCACCTCCCTCCATTTCAGTTCATACGAGGTCATGGATTCTGAGAACAGAAATAGTCAAAATTGAGGATTCAGAGAAACAGAATAGGCAATATTTTAACCCGTCTTTTTTTTTTTTGGTTTAATGTAGGGAGTAAATCCTAGAAGCCATACTATCATGTTTACCTTCAGCAAACTGCAGTTGAATGATGCTCACACTTCTCACCCATTGTGGGAAAAAGGTGAAATACGGTGGCCAAAATGATTGTTTTCATGCTTAGACTCGTAGCTTTATAAGCACACGTAAAGTTTGCCGACCATCCAAAACATTTCCGCTTTGGCTTATTTGTGACCGCACATAAACCAATAAACGGCGTAATGACATGTATTAGCAGGGTCAAATATCACTGATATAGTTATCTGGGTGAAGATTGTTTTTAACGATATCTGGGTGCAAATGGGTGGAGTTTGCTGCTTGTTACGTTTTGGGTCTAAGATGCCATGGAAACCATGTACCATGTGTACTGAACTGTCCTTATTAGATGAAACCCACCCATCTGAACTGTCCAGAATATTTAACACAAACAACATTTAAAAAACTCACAAAAAGATATGAGACCAACATTATTTTATTTTTTCAAAACTGAAGGTTATCCAATATACGCTGTCATATTTATACTTATGTCTTTAAACATTTGGAAAAAATAAATTTTCCCTCATGTTTGCCACTATTAAACGAAGCATGAAACGGTTGTGTCTGGAGAGCACACACAACCAGGCTTTGCTACTACAATTCAATAACAAAATCACGTTTAGCATGCTAGCGTAGCGTGCACGAGGTTTGGAACGCGACCCCGGTCCTACTGCATCTAGACCTCAGTGAACTGAGCGATCTTACCTTTACAAAAACAAAACATTCAGCCAAAATACATAATATGAACTATTTTTCTACGAATTTCGTTTACATTTTTTTGTTTCCTACTTGGCCGTTCGATTTGCTCTTGCTGTTTAGTCATACTTATAATAATAAGAAAGGTTGAACAACTTGAAAAGTCTTACATATAATATGTCCTACTACACTACTTGTGTACCCTGTTTACATAATGTCTGCTAATGGAAGATGAACTGAACGGTTTGGGCCTGTATGTGTGCCATATCCAAATGAAATTAATGTTGCTCTTTGCGTCACCTTTTAGATGTTATGGAATATTTATTATTTTTTTGTTTCGTGAGAGGAAGTGGGGGGGGGGGGGGGGGGGGGGTGCGGGGGGTGCACTGTATTTGTGTGGGAAAATAGTTATTGTTGAATTGAGACCAGTTCTTGGATCAGGAGTAGGAGTCTACTCCATGAAACCTCACCAAGTTCTGATTGAACTAAAAATGTACTGGGACTTGTAGTTGCTACCTGACAATTTTATTTTGTGTATCTTGTGTATCTTTTTTCCGTTTTGTTTTAATCCTTCCCGTTATGTATAAAGTGCCATTTTGTTTCCCAACTGAGGCCATCTCCAATCTCCACGTTTACTGAAACAACTGTTAACATACCGTTACCAACCGATTCTTTACTCCAATAACATACATCTGTCCTTAATATTATTCACAGTGAGAGTGGAGGAGCCCAAAGCCTCATGTAAAATCTGTACGATAAACCGGCCTTCATGCTAACTCCTTTGTACCTTCTGTATCCACTGTTCCTAACTTAATTATGTGGTGCTTTTACCTTGGTAATACGTTGTTTATTTTTTCATTTTTTTCATTAAAATAGACCTCTGCACCTTCTCTCTCACCACCTCCAGTGGTTGTATCAAATTTCTTTGTCACATTACTAGAGAACAAGTAAAAGTCATTTATGGATATGAAATGCTTGAATGTCAGGCATCCTCAACAGTGCAACACATAACAATTTAAATTATAGGTCTAAAAATAATTATCGATTGATAAGACTAGATTTATCATGGTCTCTGGTAACTTGGGAATGATGAATAAACATATTTAATAAATCAATCACAGATTTGATGTCACGTTATTCAAGGAATTCACTATATTCCACTACATTACATAAACTACTAGATGACGTCCTCTTGTTGAAAGTAGGAAACCCAGGGCATCAAAAAAAATTACATAAGTATAACTAATTACTAATGGGGGCTATTTTGTTGTTGTTAAAACCATAAAAGTGTGTTGAATGTACACTGTCAAGTCCATACATCTAAAATTAGATGAATGTGAATATTCCTCCTGAAGTAGTATGTTTAAGAATGTATCCTTTATTCTAAAATACATTTCAATTACTCCTTCTATAAGAATAGCGTAGGCCTATATATTGCCTCAGTTCCGCTTGCTGATCTGCTGAAAGCCCAGCAGCTGTGAGTGTGACTGACAACTTGATGAATTCAAAAAAGAAATCTCAAAGAAAAGTATGAGTGAATAAAATAGTCACCGAGCTAAACGTCGTAGAGGACTTCCCACCATCTGCTGCAAGCTTTTGTTGTCCTGGAACAAAGACCCCGGCTCTCGGTCTGTGACCCCCTCCAATGGTCTTCAACCCTGACGCGCGCCGTTTGTGTGGAAATGTTACCATTCTTCACCATTAGAGGGCGTCATTACAGCTCAAATCTGTGCCAAAGAAAAGGCCGCAAAATGCCAATAAAGCACACGATGGAAAATCTAGAACGTTTTTCATTGTCCACCACTAGTTTATTTGCTTGTTTTGGGGGGGGGGGGGGGGGGGGGGTTCTTTCTTTTTTTTACTCATCATAGTTTTTGTGAAAACGTTGCGTTTTAATGCCTTTAAAATCTGCAATGAGTTTTACATTAGTGTCTTGGTGGTAATTACTGTGTGCCCACGGCTCTTACGACGGTGTAACTGTTAACTAGAGGAGTAATGTATTTACGGCTGTTGTTGTAGCATACCTCTCACCTCCAGGGCTGGTTAACTGCAAGTCACACACAGGTCAGACATAGACCCCTATAGGCTAACCCACACTTTAACACAACAGAAACATCTGCCCAAGAATAGGTGCCGCTAATGTAAAACTAGAGGAAACATTAATCAGTTATGATGACTGATTCACCCTACTGGTGTGTGTGTGTGTGTGTGTGTGTGTGTGTGTGTGTGTGTGTGTGTGTGTGTGTGTGTGTGTGTGTGTGTGTGTGTGTGTGTGTGTGTGTGTGTGTGTGTGTGTGTGTGTGTGTGTGTGTGTGCGTCTGTGTTGACCAAACGACTGATCATGACGTTTAAAATTTATATCAGTTTGCTTTTTCTCTTCTAATGTAGGCTACAATATTCAGCTGAGTATGCATTTTATAGGAGCTAAAACCCGGGCAAAGAAACCAACATTATCCTCAGCACAAGCATCCATCATTCTCTCGTAAAAGTATGGCAGTAAATGGTTTTACTGGAACGCCATCTTAACATCTAGTTTTGGCCGGCTACGCTGCCAAATTAGAGATTCCCCAACCGACAACATTTGGGAGTCCTAGCATGCATCGTGTGTGTGTGTGTGTGTGTGTGTGTGTGTGTGTGTGTGTGTGTGTGTGTGTGTGTGTGTGTGTGTGTTTGTAGAGAGATTAAAAAAAGTTACTAATGAGGACCACAAGTCTCCATGATACTAGACAACATGAACAGTGGGTTTAAACTCAAATGGCAGCGTTGAGTGACTTTTGTTTTATTTATTTGGTTTTTAGGCTAGCCACCACAACAATGTCTTCCGTGCCAGTGATATGCTCTGCTAAACTTTGAATGGTCAATTTGTTTAATCGGAGACCAGATGTTGTGCCTTTATTTCCCCTGCTGTGTGGGTTTCAAAGGGACATAAGAGGACAAAGAACGAGAACATAGACGCTATCAGGCGCCTGTTGTTATCGGACTAAGAAAAGGTTGGATTGTTTACATGGCAGCTGGGGACCACGTGGTCTGAACATGTATCTGTGTGTCATAGTTGTCAAGCAACGGCCAGACCATAGAGCCACAGCCAGGAAAAGACATCCGGTTTAAAATTTGTTCTTGCTTCTTACACAACAAAACATAATCTGTTTTCATTCGACATTAACTTCGAGATAATGAATATCGTTGGCTTGGCGTTGAGCGATGCCACATTTTGCCAAGCTGAAGGTACAAATTACTTTCCCAGAAGCATCTTGTGCTACGGGAATTTAAATCGTAACCTTTTCGAGCTGCTCGTATACGGATGAGTACGAGGTGTGGATACCGATTCCCATAAGCACTTGTCTCTCAGCGAGGTGTGGTCTCCTACAACAAAACTCAACTCCTCCCTAAAACTCGCCTCTCCCCCGCCACACATACTGGCATCAGTGATGACGGTAGACATATGTCCAGACCTTTGGATAGTTTGTTATAAGACAGAGAAACTGTTTTGATACAGAGGAAAGAAGACTACAGAGGTTAAAGCCCTCTTCTGAAGCAACCTGTTGGTAAGTGCGTAGCATACTTTATCTTTTAACTTCGAATTCGCGTTTCTCTGCAGAAATGGGGATTTCCGTTTTAAAAATGTCATCAAATGTACGTATTGGCAAACAAGTCGAAACGTACATGCAGGTACATTTGTGCATTTTCTGTCATATATTTCCACTTAATCGCTAATTGCATTGTGTTCCCTGGAAGTTCTCCACGTGATTGTGTTGTTTCTGCTCTTGACAGCTGGAGAGTCGTCGTTTCATCGCCCAAAAGTTTTGCCAAAATATTTATATTCGTCCCTTCACCTGGCTGTATGTCATATTTTTCTCTATGGCTGTTGCTATTTTTTTTTATATATATTTTTTTGGTGACATGCGATGACGTCAAAACATTAAGAACAGATGGTATTCATAAAGGATTAGACAAAAATGTGTAATGCTGTTTTATAGTTTACATTCTGGAATCAACGTATAGACCTATCCTCTATTCACTATCATTTACACAGTTGGATCTGGCGTGGTGCCCAAAAGTCTGTCTACATCTGTCTCCTTCCTATTTATTGGTTGATGACTATGTGGATGTATCAACATGGTAAAGTGTCTGGCCCAGCCGCGTGTTTGTGTGCGCCCGTGGTTGTTTGTGTGCACTCGTGTGTGTGTGTGTGCGGGTTAAGGGGTGTATTCATGAGCAGACAAAAGGGCGAAATTGGCTCGGCGGAGTGTGTCGGAGGGGAGGGGGACACTTTCACGGTTCTACAGGAAAGTCTGTCGTCAAGCACACTCCCATTATAGTTCTGTAGAGTCATGGAGGGGGGAAAACGTTGTTCTTTGACCGTTAGAAAGTAGTGATCATACGTGTTTGTTTTTCTGGTTTCTCCATCCCAGTGCTTTGGTTTGGGTAACGTGACTCACACACCGTCACGATCTTCCTGCCCTTTAGCAGTTGGGTCGCTATACCTTGCTCTGGACGTAGGTTCTGGCACTTGCACCCGTAGCGAATTCAGGGACGTTTGGTTCAATGATTCCATGATTATTTTGCTGATAAGAGTCTGATCTATTCTATCTTGATAAAGGATATCTTTGTTTAGGTTGGCAAAACAATTTATGTTGGGAACAATATGTACAATATGAATCCCATGGGGTATGATATCTTTTATTTTTTTGATGAATGCTAATTGTGACAGGATTTTAGTTGAGTCAACTGTGGAACGGAGCTGCTTAGTAAATATATATATATATATATATATCCGTTCCACAGCTGACTCAACTAAAATTGAAACAAAAAATAATAATAAATAATAATTATATATATATATATATATATATATATAATTATTTATTTGCAGCTCCGTTCCACAGCTGACTCAACTAAAATCCACTCCTGGGCCTTCGTCACATGGTTTGCTTTTGGGATTTTTTCGGTGAAGAATGTTTGGCAGTTAGTGCATAGCTTAGTAACATACCAGCTGTGGCAGAATTGTACTGTTGATGCTTCCAAAACACACAGACCTGCCAGTGCTTCGGACCGCACAGGTCTTAGCGGGACATGGTATGCTTCGGCAGGTAACACTAACGTCAATATTTGTTATTGACTTAATGGAGACTGCAGACACCCATACACACACATTCTAGCCACGCACACACAGAAACCCCAATGTTATGACAGTATTGTCCTCCCAGTAAAATAAATATTAGAAAGAAAACAAAAATCCCTGAAGCTAAGTACTCAAAAATTTCCTTCAAGTTGGTTGCATGTTGTGATGTTCTTATTTTACTTGTCATATTTGGTTTCGTATTTTGTTTCCTTCTCGTGTTTTCACAAAATTACGGACCATAATGACTGAGGCCAAGCCTCTGTTCTCAAGACTGAATGGTTAAGTTAAACAGCGCCTTTCTCCCTGCTCTATTGAGGTGTCCATTAGGCAAAGGCAGTTAAACCTTGGGATTCCTTGCCTGCCCTGGTTAATATAATTAGCTTGTATGAATACTAAGCAGGACGGCGCAGAGAGAGAAGCATGTGGCCCCATAAGCACACCTCCCATGGGTACTTAAGGTCCAATAATGCCTCTGTTGTCCTGGAGGGTCACAACCCCCAACCCTCAGTTACCAGCTGGCGAATGGCATTAAGCCTGAACCAAGTCCTTCTTAAAGCTACCTGCTCAGATGTTCTGTGGTTTGCTTTTGATTGGTTGATTTTGTGCAGTGGTACCATGGTAACCAAACAGCTTCAGAGTTCAGTTTTTCCATGTACTGTCGTGTGGAATTTGGTACTTGGTAGAATTGGTAGAATTGCCGTTACCTCGCTCAAAGGTGAGGTACCGTTGAATGCTGATTGAGACTCTCTCATCGTCCCTGGAACTAAAAACATCTTCCTTATGTCCTCCCTACCAGTACTACCTATGGATCAACGTTCAAGATCTCTGTGCTAAACTGAGCTGGCTAGCATCCCATTGTTTCTCCAGGATTTAAATTCCCTTCCCAGTACAATCACCAATAGGGTGCTGTATGATGTGTGTTTTAAAAGTGAATACAAGGAAAGCTATTTCTAATACAAGCTAACTGTACCATCCTCAAAACAAAGTATCCCATTACCCAAACTTTAAAATTCCTCAACTACCAGACCCTGTACTAATAATTCCCAGAAGTCATTAACCACAGATGCGTCAAACGTGTACGTTTGATTGTCATTTTGGATGGCATTTGTGATGCTAATAATTATTGATGGTAGCCAGTGTCCAGTCTAGTTAGACAATAGTGGCTTTTTAAGGTGACCGTTGATTACGTTGCGGTCCCCTGGTCTTCTGTGTGAAGTCCTGCCTTGCCATATGTCTTCTGTGGCCAGACAGCTAGCTACAACAGGCCAATGAATAGAGAATAGGTTGAAGGAACCAACTGCTTTTTTTTGTGGCTAAAATTGACTAATGAGAAAGGGTGTCTTCAGGTCCTTTTCAGCCTCATTATTGTCCTTGTTTCACAATAAAAGTCATGTAAGACTGACCAAATGTTTACCTAAAGGTTCACACAACAAAAGATGTGTAAGAAGTTGAATTTGTTACTTCGGAAACCAGAGTTGAGGCAAACAACATCTGACCAAAAAAAAAAAAAAGAACAGTGGCATTATTGATGAAGAACATGTAGCTATGTTCAAATATTTCACCTCCTGGGAGGTGATGGAGGTGAGGTGGGTTGGTTTGTTTTTCTAGCAGTGGTGGTCTGGGCGGGTGGGACTAGTACCAGCCATACCACCACCACCACCACCAATTGGCCTTGATGTCTTTTGTGGCTTTAGCGAGAAGAAGGTGCCCTCTGTGTTTGGCCGTCGACAAAAACGGGCTACCGGGGCTGGAATGTGTGGTGGATTTTCTACCTAATTAACCCCCATTTCTTGTGCAAGCCAGCACCTTTTTTTTACGGCACGGAAAAATGCAATGGGCATAGTCCATCTCGGCCGTTGTTGTTTTTTCTGGTGGTCACTAAGCCGTCCAGTGCGAAGTGTTAGCCGGGGAGCAGTGAGCGTGAAACCACAGTGTACCCCAACAATGGTAGCACTTTATGTGTGGGGCTTTACAGAGGCGCGTGTGTGTGACCTGATAAAATCTCTCACTGGTCAAGATTTGCCACAGATTTTTTTAGGAGGGAAAGAACCAGTGAAATTCTTGGCAGTAATCAAAGTAATTTCTATAATAGTTTCGAGTTTTGTTATCGCCCCGGCACGAGTCAAGGGTTTTAAATTGTACATCATGTAATTAAACATTTTCTGTCTCATTTAAACAGACATAATGGAAACACTATTTGCTGGACAGACTTTCAAAACACCGTTTTAGACTGATTTAGTCTGGTCTATTTCCAAACCAAATCGCAAGTGATTTCAGAAATGTTAAAGTAGTAGGGGTTATGCATCTTATTCAGGGATGCCTAAATGACTTTGGGGATCAAACCCAGTACCTTTCGGCTGGGAATCGAACATCCTAGCCACTACCATGCCCCTGTTCTCTCCACATATGTATTCCAGAGGGGATTCAGTGTCGACTACGAAGCAGAAACAGATAATTTTGTTCTTCTGTATTTCCCTACAATTCATTTGGAACTAGACAATTTGTCATTATGTGGAATTGGAAAA
The DNA here is from genome assembly GCA_026745465.1 of Lota lota. Lineage (NCBI taxonomy): Eukaryota > Metazoa > Chordata > Actinopteri > Gadiformes > Lotidae > Lota > Lota lota. The sequence goes on from JACYXH010000249.1 coordinate 6,209,047, forward strand.
TGTGTTCAGCTGCTTTCAAACATCCCTCCTTGTGAGCGTAACTGCTTTTTGCCATGATGTTTGAGGTTCATAGAGGAAAAGGAGGCTGCTTCCCTGTGCCCACTAACCGAACCTAAAATACCTGTGGCCACATCAAACAAGACTGGTACTGTTCCCTCCACACTGGGGGAAAAACCCCAAACTGTTGATCCAGGTGAACGTTTCAAGCTTACGTTACCGTTAGCAACAACCATGGCGTTTATTATTTTCTTAACGGCACTAAAGTGGTTGAATGTGTAAGGTTGTCTACCTACCTTTTTTTCACTCTATGGTATTTATTTGGACAATTGACAATAGTTGACAATGATGTTGATGTGCTTGGACAAAACATAAAAAAGATTTAATTGGTGGCTTCTTCAATGGTTTCAATCCAGATCTGTGTTTGAGATGTAGTTGTGAAGCCATGCTGTTTTATGACACCATGTTTTTTACTGTTTTGTTTCCTAAAATGTGTTATTTGAAGGCCAAAAAGCAGAAAACAGGACAAATAAAATTGTATTCTCTAAATTTGCTTAAGTTTCTGTGAAAATGGTTAAAATTAGTTGACCTGCTGTGTCATTAACAACCAACCAAATGACTCATGTCATGCGATGGTCATGGCACTGGTAGGGAAGAGAGAGAGAGGGAGGGATTGGGGGAGGAAGGAGGGCGGGAGGACACTGACATGGCGTACAGTTCATCATGGTAATGAAGACTCAGCTGTAAATTCTTCAGACCTCTGTCTGAAACACAGGATGCATGTGCTCAATTTGTGGCGTGTGTGTGAGAGTGATTTTGTGTGTCAGATTGTGTGTGTGTGTGTGTGTGTGTGTGTGTGTGTGTGTGTGTGTGTGTGTGTAGTATTTGTAATTGGGTGTCTTTGGTTAAATGTCTGTGTGCGTGTGTGTGTTTCTATGTAATCGTGTGTGTGTTTATGTGTATGTTTCTCTGGGTAAGGAAGGCACTAATTTCCCCCCAGAGGAGGGGGTGGAAAATGGTTTTCTGGGGACCACAGCTGCCATTCCAGCTCTGTCTTTGAAGTAGTTTCACGGTCCGATCCGATCTTATCAGCATTTCCATTAGAACTCTGCAAGGCCCAGACTAATGCCAGTCTGTCGCCCCCCTACGCCAACATCGCTACCCCACAATCTGGTTTGATGATGCCCCCCCCCCTCCCCCCCCACTTTCACAAACCAGTCACTAACCAACGCTCATACAACCACAGGAAGTTTGGTGCCACCTCTCATATTAGTGTCAAGTAGCCGCCATCTTGGCTCCAGGGTTGCCCACTATGTGGTTTGTGTGCCTGGGAATTTTGGGATCTGCTCTTCCCCTTCTTCTTGCCTCCATTACTCCATTCTGTGTCCATGGGGTGGGGGCGGGTATGAAAACATGGTGGGGATTTCGTAAGGCTTTTCTGTACGGCAGTAAGATTAAACCAACCCACCACCCCCACCCCCCCATCCCTTCGCCTCATCTCTGAGTGACTTTATCTCCAGCTGAAGCACTTGAGGTCGTACTCTTGACGACCCCCGACCTTTAACCTGTGACGATGACTTGTGTCCATGTGTGTGTTGTTTTTTGTGTAAACGAGGATACTCTCATGGGTCGGTTCGTGGGAGTTCAACTCCTCTGGAGGGGTTGAGACAAGCGAGGTGAGGTGAGTTTGGGTGTGTTGTGAATCCAGCTGTGTTGAGTCTTTCTGGTCCTCGTCGTTACATCGCCAGTCTGTTCCCAGGACGGCATTCGTCTTAATGAACAAACCCCCAGAAATAACATTTCTTTCTGTCTTTATGAGCTTCTCTCTGTATCACAGCTGTTTGTTATTACCAGCATATTAGCTATTACTCTCTCTCTCTCTCTCTCTCTCTCTCTCTCACTCTCTCACTCTCTCGCGCTCTCTGTCTCTCTCTCTCTCTGATATTCCCACAGCAGTATAATCCTCTTTAGGTTGTGAACTCTATACACATACCACATTTGATGCAACCAATACAGTATGTAGTCCCAGTCCATGGTTTCATAGTAGCTGTACACATTCATACTGCTGTTCCAGAGTTCTCAGAGTACAGCTGTACCAGTTAACAGGAAATCCCTCCTCTTGGTCCAACCTTGACTCATTAAGCCAGTTCCCAGCTTCCTGTTGGTGTAATGTTGGTGGGAGCTCATTGGCTAACTGTCTGCTGACTTCCTTCCTGTCCTTGCCACCACTGATTTATGAGTAGCGTAAAAAAAAAGTATAGTTCAGCACCTGAAACTAACATGTTAAGATTACTTGACTCCTCTCTCTCTCTCTCTCTCTCTCTCTCTCTCTCTCTCTCTCTCTCTCTCTCTCTCTCTCTCTCTCTCTCTCTCTCTCTCTCTCTCTCTCTCTCTCTCTCTCTCTCTCTCTCTCTCTCTCTCTCTCTCTCTCTCTCTCTCTCTCTCTCTCTCTCTCTCTCTCTCTCTCTCTCTCTCTCTCTCTCTCTCTCTCTCTCTCTGGGTCGGTCTCCAACCAAAGTCGTCATTGTTTTCCATCTTCTCCTCCTTTGCTAGTGTTGTGTAAGAGGAGAACTCCTTAACTTCTATTGCTTGTCCCTGGAGAGAGTCAGCAGTATACTCTCAATGTCCCGCGGAACATTTACTGGGTCTATTCATGATCTGGATATTGAAATGGTACAACTGCAAAGACTGGCAGAGTGTAAAATAACTCAAGGACATGTTGAAAGGCTTTGAATCCAGAATAAATGTATAATAAATGTTAAAGACCCACTAGGCAGCACAGCACCGAAGGAGGTCTATTGCTATAGGTCAGTCTTGCTGAAAATGCCAATCAGATGGATGCAGCATCCAAATGTGTATTTTCTCTTGAAAGTAATGGCCAGAGTAGAAAAAAGTCTGGTGCTGGTAGAATAACTTTATGCTTCCTTGCAGAATATGGAAATGGGGAATGTGGACTTTTACTTTCCTGCTAGACTTTGAATTGAATCTTACAAAGCTTCAGAATGGCAGTAAAAAATCTAATATAAACACAGGGATTAATTTACTATTATAATTATGTATGGATTTTCTCGCAGTCCCAACAAGGATAATATGTGTAATAACTGAAGTAGTTGACAAAAAATCTCACACTTGCTCATTGTGTTCCCAGCGGATTGGAGCTCTTATGTAATGCAAAGGGATGTGGCAGAGGTGGGGTTGGATGTTCTCATATGGGAGGAGCAGATCACTAAGGTTAGCTAAGCTATACAACCCAGCAGGACCAGAAGCCACCAGCAAAAGACACCCAGTAAGAGACATCTTTACTGGGAAAGCTCCCATTGTTCAAGAATGTCGTCGGGCAGAATGAACATGGAACATTCTCAATAGTTCAAATCACCTGACATCACCTCTGGCCTCTGATTGGTTAATCTTATCTTCTACAGCGTTACTTTCCTAAAAATAGTTAGAACCAAACGCTGAACGTCACGTTTTTTAAACAACGCTCTTCAAACACCACAAGGTGTGTCCTTTCCTCTTTCCCCTGGACCGGTGGGTGGAGAGGAAAATGCAGGCTAAATTTGTTCTTGTCTGAATGACGAGAACAGGACATGGGATGGCGGGGGGTTGGGGGTTGGTTGCTTGACCTAATGGCCGCCTGCGTCAAACTCCGGATAAGAGACGCTTTTTTATTGGTCAGATGATGGTGATAGGAAAAGGCGTGCGTGTGCTGTGCATTCGTGCACGGTGTGCGTGCATGCATGCATGTGTCATACTTCATGGCCAAAATGGGACTCCATCATCGACGTCATCGAAACCTTACCTAAAAATCTGAAATGTTTTTTATATTTTTTAATACTTTGGCTCTATTGTGCATGCTAGAAGGTTGACATTTTCAACCAAGAACATCACAGCATTTCTGCTCCCCCTTTTTATCTAAAGCCTGAAACATGCTAACACACAGAGCGTGGTATGTTACTTTAGCACGATCCAATCAAATCCTCAATGATCAACTGACGTTCCTCCCATCTTGTGTCCAGATCTAAAATCCTGTTTAGCTTCAATATGAACGTATTACATAAGTAAGATACACACTGGATGCCATGTTGGCTTTAACAACATAAATGACCTGCCCTGCTCAGAGCCGGTATTCTTACTGTGTGTGTGTGTGTGTGTGTGTGTGTGTGTGTGTGTGTGTGTGTGTGTGTGTTCGTGCGTGCTAGTGTGTAAATATCTATTCAGGTCATGCCTTTCACCTTTTTATTTGGTGTCGACTCAGCAGTATAAGTTCACCAACCTGGTGTGTGTGTGTGTGTGTGTGTGTGTGTGTGTTACGTGTGTCTGACGAAGCCTTTGTCTGCGCTGTTAGAAGAGCTCATGTGAGCTTGGTGTAAAGAAGGATGCGGTCTCCTCCTGCTCTCTCGAATCAAGTTCTCTTCAATCGCCATGGTCCTCATGGTGCCTGGCTCTGCCCTCAACACAATGAGGCCTATCACAACACGCCCTTCAACACAATTGTTGGATGTGGAGTCTGCACTGTGAAGCTAGCTGTACCTTCGATAGCTCCACTGTGAAAGCTTTCACATTCCAGCCGGCTCAGTGCTTAGGCGCTGGCCAACACTCAAGACCCACTGATCCTCGTACCTATAAGCTGACCCGTCCAGGGAATGATGTCCGCTCTGTCACAAATGGCTGTCTTTGTTCCATTTCCCCAGAGGCTACCATAGTTCTTATAGAGCTTGATGCTAAAACTATGGGTACGTGATCCAAAAGGGGTCAATCCAGTTGGAGATGAGTCGCGGACTGACCTATGACCCAAAGAACCCCTTTAACTAAAGGAAAGCCCCTAGATTAAATAGTTTGACATCCGCTGGTATCCTGGGATATAGTTGAAGATGGTCGACACTAGGATCATGAAAGCTATTGGGCTACATTTTTATTTTGGTGAATCTTTATTCAACTAGGGTAGGCTCATCCCATCAGGACAGCCAAGTTTCCCCCTCCCTCAATACAAAAGCAGTGATTGGTAAGTCTATGAAAGTGATGTCGAATTGAGTAGAAAACAGGACTAGACAAGTGAGTTCATGGTGAATTAACGGCATGTATATATCGTAGGGCTCTTGTAGCTATGAGAGCTGCTCCAAGCCCTTTATGCACACTGGTTGACACCCAGTGGTTGACACCCTTTGTTTACATTTATGGTACAGTGTCCGCCATGCAGGCACAACACCATAGCATGTCAGGACCACTTAGGCATGAGTTGGGTGTCTTGATCAATGGCACTTTGTCACTTCAGCCAGCAACCACCAAATTCCTGAGATGACATGGCTTGAAGAAGCTCGCCTCTACCTCCTGAGCTTCTGCCCTCCTCAGTAAATATACAGATTCTAATCCCAAAACATTCTTGGCCCCGCTAGCCCAACTCACGACCACTAGCTAGTTATTCTAATGAGCCAACATAGTGAGTGTAGTGGTAGGAATGGAAACCTGTTTTTTTGGGGGGTTCGGGGCTTGTTGACATGGTGACTGAAACCGCAGGTACAAATGATTTAATTTCAACAAAATGCACCTCCATTTCTTCCCCTCCAAGCCCCCTTCCCCCCACAACCATTCACACTAAGCTTCTGTTTACTCTGTGGTGTGTTTGTGTTGACATAGGTTCAGCCAAAACCACTATATCCTGCTCATTAGTGTGTGTGTGTGTGTGTGTGTGTGTGTGTGTGTGTGTGTGTGTGTGTGTGTGTGTGTGTGTGTGTGTGTGTGTGTGTGTGTGTGTGTGTGTGTGTGTGTGTGTGTGTGTGTGTGTGTGTGTGTGTGTGTGTGTGTGTGTGTGTGTGTGCCGTGGCACGATCCTGCAAAAGTTGCATCCGGTTATGTGTGCCTCTGTGTCAATGGGAAACATCAAAGGGACAATATGCGAGATGTGCTATTTGGTTCTTTAGGAAATGCTTTTATCCGAAGCAACTTACAGTGAATTGAGATACATGTCACTAAGAAGCAGGTAGTGGCAAGGGGCATCTTGCTCGAGGATGCCTACAGGTAGGTCACTGATATTGGGGGATCGAACACAGAACCTTTCGGCTGGGAGTTGAACACCCTTAGCCACTACACTATACAGCCCCTTCCTAGCCATGCGTGTATGCATATTATACATTTATCTCAAATAATGAAGATAAGTAAATAATTACGAAGTAATATTAAACATACATTCATATTGTAAGCTGTTGGTTGGTGTTTTTGTGGTTCCTCTGGTAGCCGCTCCTCAGAATCCGTAAGAAGCACCATAAGTTATCTTTCCCCAGGCTCTGTCCACTGGGCAGATACAGAGGCACAATGTGCTCCACAATGTCCTCCTATACCACCAGAGTCCCATAGAGGCCCCGTGTGTCGATGACTGCTCCCCGGACTGCTACGCTGGTGATGATGGTGGGGTGGGGGTGGTGGGGGGGGCAGGGGTGGTCACATAGCATCTGGAGGCTGAATGGAAGGGCCCGCATCAGGGAACCCCCCCTCCCTCCTCCTCCTCCTCCTCCCCAGCCCCCTTCCTCTCCCTCACCACCCCCCGATATTAGACAAAAGAGTCGGGGAAGAAAAGAGAGTGTGTTCAGAGGAATAATCAAACGTCTCTCGCCACGCGGTGACCGGGGAAGAAAGGAGAAGAGAGCAGAACAACGGACCCAGTTGTCCGGTCCAGCGCTGGGAGGCTTCCTGGTTTGTTTGGGACCCGTGTTGGCGGCCTGTCTGAATGGCAGGCTTGGTCGGGAGTCTGGACTGTTTAGATGTCGCTGTGGCAGATGTCATGTTTAAAATACTTTTGAGTAAATTCCCTCCGCTGGAAAAGCAAGGCATAGCCAATCCCTTGTTCTTTGGAAATTCAGAGGCTGCAAAAATAAATAATGTTTTTATTTCAATTTAAGTCCTCCCTTTACATTCCACAGAAATTAGAGTTATACTGTAAATAAGTCAGTTAATACGTTTGTCAGTAAGGTAGTTAGTTAGTTAATCAGTTAGTCCATACGTTTGTTTGTTAGTCAGTTGGTTGGGTTTTAAGGGTCTCTGTGGAGCATCTGACCAGTCCTAACAGTATTGTAGGCAGCGTACCAGAGCATGTGTATAACCTCACTCAACAAAAATTCTCCCTCATTCTATTTCTTCCTTCTACTTCTGGCGGGAGATGAGGTGCTGGTCCAGAAATAGTCATCTTGTCCTGGCGTCGGTCCCTCCAACAGAAAACCCTTCCAGGGGGAAAACTGTTTACTTCGCCCACATAGAAAAAAGAGAGAGAGCAAAACAGCCGTTTTGAAATCCATCCAGTGTTTTTTTGCCCCTGCACCGACTTCAACAACATCACCCTGGAAAAGTAACGTTAGCTTGTTAACTCAGCCTCTCGTTGCCATGGATAACACTTAACGGCTGCTGGGGAGTACGTTGATCTCCCGGTGTGTTCTAATTGGAGGCTAATCGAATGAAACCGGCGCCATCGTGTCACAGTAGTGGCCAAGGGATTAGATTAACTCTAACCCTTTTAGATTTAGATGTATTGTAGTGAGGTGTGCTGGTGGTATACACAGTATACATTCTATATTCTCATCAGAAGTGACTTATTATTTTATTTGCAATAAATAGAAAGGAAAGACAGATCAGATGAGCATCCTGATGGCCTGAGAGTAGAAACTAGAAACTGCTGGTCTTGATGGCTCCATGATGGTAGAACAACAGAGTATTGCTAGGTTGAGACACATTCTTGATGACGTGAACAGCCTTCCTACATCCAGACAGAAGTACAGAGTCAATGATAGACTGCTCTGACCATACCACCCTGGTGAGTGCTTTGCAAAATTGTTTAGTATGTTTAGTTCAGGATCCAGAAATCCATAACCGGATCCAAGGTATTTTTATCAATATTTCTGGATCCGATGACTCAAAATGTGTCTCCCTCAAGTGCAGACGTGTAGGCTGGAGGAAGCATTAAAGAGAAATCGTGCAACACAATCATCTGTCCTGAGAGACCAGGGGAGAGGTGACCGAAGAGGAGCCAAGTAGATTTCATTACCCCTCAGACCGGTGGGCTGCTGACCCAGCCAGAAGGTTATCTGCCCATCTTAATACACAACACCGTAAGACAATCGAGGGCATGTTCCTTTATGTCGTTATTTCTGTAGTGATCACAGAGGTCTTGTCCTCGTGTACTTTCTCAACCCCCAAACCCTCCAGTTGAATAAGCATGTAAATCCCCAACCCTACTGTCTTGACGTCTGTGTAGCTTTGTTTGTCTCTTCTTAAGTCCCTGTTTGCTGGACACTCAAGAAATGTATCACAGCTGCTCCTTATCACATGAAATCTAGTCATGATGTATCCCAGTATAAAGCCAACTATACACAGTGTGTGTACCTGTGCATATATATAAATATATACTTATCTTATATCAAGCTCATTTTCATAATAATACACCCATTTGGTGGACGCTTCCATCCAAAGCGTCTTACAATAACCTGAGTGCATGCATTGTTAGCATGGGTGGCCCCAGTAGGGAATTGAACCCCTAACCCTGGCACAGTTAATGCCTTCCTCTACCAGTTGAGCGAGGCAGGACCGTTTTGCCGACATGCACATTGGAACTGCTGTGTGTGTGTGCATGTGTGTGCGTATGTGCGTGTGTCTCTGTATAGGAGAGTCAGCCAAATACCAGAGAGGTTAAAACATATATAAATGCCCCTCAGTATTTTCTGCTTTGCATGCTAAACCCCGAGAGGAGGAAGCAGCTGTGCACAGGGGCCACACTAAATGCAACTTTGGGCCCCTGCTGGTTCCAGGGGCCACCGCCCCGTCTGTCGCTGCGATCTGGAGCACAAGGACCCCAGTCAGCCGGGACAGGAAACAGACCTCTCCCTCCAGCCTGGACACACTTCCTGTGGCAGAGCGAAGGAGAGTTGGGTTGGTGGCCCCGGGGCCTCCAGCCCCTGCCTGCTCCTTATCGAAGACCCCCTTTGTATTTCTCAAGAGGGGCAGAGGGAGGAGGGACTGTTGTGGTTTTTGTTCCCACACTTGAATGAGTAAATATTGGGCTTGAGTTGGGGAAAGGCGTTGGGCTCTGTGGTAGCAAGGCCTGAAGGGTTGTGATGGTATCTGTGAGATTAATGTTAGAAAAAATATAGTTCCTAAGTCCTCATCGTGGATAAGAGTTTGGCGAGGATTGTTTAGTTGAAAGTATTACATTTATAAAGACCACAAGGAGACCTGTGTGCCTCAGCGTTAATTAAAAAAAAGTTCAATCTTCTAAGAAAAGCGTCCAGACTTGAATTAAATTAGTTACGTTCTGACACACAAACTCTTAGTACATGGGCCAACAGACTAACCTAGACACAGTACACACTGAGACACAGACCCACAATAATGACTTACAACTCTAAAACCTATCAACTGGGCAGCCCAGTCGATCTGCCTTTGTGTTAGCAACCTCAGAACGTCCCCATAGTAACTGTCGTCAGGGAGGCGTTGCCTGTATAATCTTAATACAGCGGCAACATTTACTAGCATTCTCTGTGCTCGCCGTCATATGTTGTCATAAGTAACATTGCTAATGTTTTGCTACGGGGAGTGTAATACATGGATTGTGCGGATTTAGTCAGTCAGTTAACTATTAAAATCCCGACAAATGTTGGTAGGTTGATGGAATAACAGATATCCTCTAGTCTACACTCTACACTGCTTCTGCTATCGATCCCTCAAGCAAGGCATCAAAAATCCAACAACTGCCCTGCTATCAGCACTAAACAAAATGCAGGTGTTGGGGGAGTCGAATGCCTTATGATGAATTACGGTAGGCTAAATAAGGTATGTGTATTATCTCTGAGATTCTGTGATAAAGCGAAACACAAAAGCCCGGAAGCTCCATAGCCTCTCTGTGGTCTGAAGACTAGGATATTTTTCTTTCCTCCAACCTCCATCACCTGAGAACCACAATGAAGCCACCTGCCGCCTTCATTCTCAGCTACTGTGTGTCTGTCACCACCACCCTCATGAGAGAGAGAGAGAGAGAGAGAGAGAGAGAGAGAGATGCTTCTCACGTGTAGCTGTCGTACATGTGCCGGCATGCATATCTGTGTGTGTTTGTAGAGTGCGCGGTGTGTGTGTCAGCAGGCTGTCTCAGCCCAGCACCATGCTACTGGGGGTATGCTGGCTGGAACAAGAGTCCCAGTCAGGCTCAGTCCCAGGTGGCTGCCTGCCCGTCACCACAGACCCCCCTCTCCCACTCCTCTCCTCCATCCGTTCTCCACAGCCAGAACCGTTCCAGAGCCATAACCACCACACATCCCACACCCACCCCCTCCAACTCTCCTCTTTCCTCCTCCTCTCCTCCATCTTTTTCTCTCCTGTCTTCTCCTCCTTACCTCTCCCTCCTCCCCCTCTTCTCTCCTCTCTGTTACTATCTGTCTCCCTCTTCTCCTCTACCTCCCTCTCCTCCTCTCTTCCTCTCCACTCTTCTTATCTCCTCTTCCCTCTCCTCTCCACCCTTCTCATCTCTGCTTCTATCTCCCTTTTCTCCTTATACCTCTCCTCATCTTCTCTACCATCTCATCCTCTCTTCCTCACCACTCTTCTTCTCTCCCCGATCTTCCATCTTCCCTTCTCTCCTTACCGCTACTGTTCTTCTCTCCTCCTCTCTTCCATCTCTCACTCCCTCCTCTCTTCCTCTCCATTCCTCATTTCCTCTCCTCCACCCCTCTCAACTCTTTTCCTCTCTCGCTTCTCTACCTCTCTCTACTTTCTTCCTCTTCACTCTCATCTTCACCCTCTCCCCTCCATCCACTCATCTCCTATCCACAGCTCTCCTCTCCTCTTTCTATCTTCCACTTCATAGTTTTCATGACCTGAGAGGTCCTGCTTCTATGTTGAACCGTCTCATGTTGTTGTTCAGAGAAGGGCATGGTGGCTGCTCGGCTCTCCGATGACACACACGGAACGAATCTCCGGCTGAATCACTGAGTGCTCTGGTTTTAATGACAACCACAGTTTGTTTGGGAAAACTCCGGTGCTCTTTCAGCGTCTGCCAGGTCCTCTCTCAGCTTGAGAGAGGCACTGCTGGAGTTTATCCCGGCTATAAACTAGAGATGGAATGACACCGATACATCCAGTTTATTAGAACTTATGACTGACCAAAATAGACTATTGGAGAAAAATCCAACCATCCACAATAAAATAATCTCAATAAAAAAGTTTCCAAGTAAAATATATCAGGATGGTTCAGGGGGAGGATACAATATACAAGGATTAAAAGAGGCCATTAAAACGTCTCCTCGCCAAACCAAAGTCTTAATGCCTTCTGGCCGATGGAGGAGCTTGTATACAGAGGGCTACAGTGCCTGGACAACGTGGGGATAATGGGAAGTGACACGTGTATTAGGAACAGGTGGCATTCCTCCACACAAGCCCAGCATCAAACCCTGCATTCAGCCATCACTTCATCCACTGAAGAAGGGGAATCCCTACTGCAATACGGCCGGCCCCATGTCTGCTGCGTGGTGGTGGTGGTGGGGGGGGGGGGGGGGGGGGGGGGGGGGGGGGTCGTTTCAGAGCCTGACGGGTCTTTGTTCAGTGGTAGAATGCAAGGGATCCCGAGGGACTGGGTCTTGGGGGACGGGGACGGGGGGGGGGGGAGACCTATAAGGCGGCAGATGGTGGATGGGAGACCCAGACAAAAGGTGGGTGACCAACCAAGCCCACATCTTCCTCATTCAGAGATGTTCGTCTGGTCCGAGACTCTCCACCACCACCTCTTCCTCCACCGTTTCTTCTGCTGCTGCTGCCAAGACCCGGACCTGTAGGTCACTTGAGGAGGCGGGGTTAAGCGTCTGCGTCATACCATCTGATGGGCCGGGAGCCAGAGGAGAGTGTGCTGCTACTGAATGGGAGTGTGATTTCTGGGTCCTCTAGCGTGTCAAGACGGATTGGCTGCTTTTATAGGATGCGTGTGCCAGTGACATCACCAGTTCAAGTCCAGGCGTTGGGGTTTTGTCTTGATGACATCTGCGTTCGTCTTTTTCTTCCACACTTTCCATATCAAGTGTTTGACAGACTCTCATACACACACACACACACACACGCCATCACTCCTCCCCTTACACACACAGAAATATCATTCATACTTTTCCCAAATTTCCTGGATGTATTTAGTTATCTAGCTTTACTTTAAACAGTACGCTGTTTGGGATGAGGCCCATGTCTACAGGCAGACAATTGTCTTAACTATGACAATCTCAACATGAGCAAAAGCAAAGTTTGTGATGTTCCTCCTTAAGAATTCCTCCACTCCCTTGTTTTGTGGATGCTGAATGAGACTCTGGCAGCTGGAAGACCTTCAGCTGCCAGGGTCTCATCTAGCATCCCCTCCTCCTAGTTCAATGAAAGGGTCAAAGGTCACATGCTTGTTCAGGGTAAGCGGTGCATTGCGCCGCTATGGAGACTGCCCTCCTCGCCTGAACCTCGCGTCCATGGTAACCTTTGACCCATCTTAGCTCTTCGTGCAGGGAATTAGCACTTTGCTAAACGCAACCCAAGGCTCAAGAGTTCCTCAGTGTTATGTTTACAGGTTTTTTCTGTTGATTATACTGCGATCGTAACTCATATATAAGTAGGTATTGAAGCTTCAAGTAGTTTTCTGACAGAAGAGGAAAAGAAAAGGAAAAGAGAAAAGAAAGGAGAGGAGAAAAGAGGAGTTCTATCTCTTATTGTGTTTCTTTCCTTGGCCTGGTCAGGGTTCAGCGTTTGTTGTCGTGTGGTTTGATGTGAAGATGGGATAGCTAACACAGCAAGGGTCAGTGTATCTGCTTCCATACAGGCTACTGTCACTGAACACGCACTGACTCACCAGACTAAACACCATACTAAACACAGCCTTTTGTTGTTTTTAATGTGTTTAGGTTTGTATTTGAGAGGGTTTTGTTCTGCCTCTTGGCTAAGAAGCTTTCATCTCAAAGGCTTCCTCAGTTGTATATAGCTACTAAAAACACCCAATATACAGATGGACTTGTCCAAAAAGTGACGCCGTTTATAAAATAACGCTCAGTTCCCCGATGACTTCAATCCCAGCGGCTTTCGGGGAACTACCAGAAGAAAACAGAGACCGGCAAAAACATTGAAAGAAGAAGGAAAGAAAACAGTGGATGAATTGGTTTGAAATTGCAGCGGGGTAAAGTAAACAGTAGACAGGAGTAGTAGTGGCGTTTATAGGCAGCCTGCATTTTTTAAATGAGCCCCCTTCAACAAGCGAGCACGACGTCATAGGAAGAGCTCGGGAGCCCGGCACGGTGGGGTGGGGGGCGGAGGGTAGGATGGAGCATGTTTAGATTGTGGGTAGGGGTTGGAAATGGGGGGGGGGGGATGGATGGCGGATGGGGAGGGGGAGTGGAAGACCACAGCACCAACGCCACCTCCACCACTCACAAAAGCCACGTCTGTGTGGAAATTTGCTTACTTACTTAAGCCCCTCCTCCTCCTCCCCTCCTTTCTCTTTCCCTTTCTATCCGGACAGATGATCTGGTGAGCGAGAGGGAGAGTGAGAGAGAGAGAGCAGCTGGAGGAGACGGAGAGAGGAGCTGCCATACGACAGCCAGCTACCGACGAGGAAACAGGAGCATGAGAAGAAGCAGGAGTACGAACCATTGCAACTGGTAAGACTCGCTGTTGCACACGTGTTTGTGTGTATTTCTGTATGTGTGTGCATATGCTTTATTGTCAAAGCTGAGCAGAAAAATGCATGTTGTATTTTACATTGCATGATACTATGATACTTTTTTGATAGTCACTGTCTACCCAAAATGATTAGTTTTATACTTTTCTTATACCTTTTTTCAAAAGTAATTTCTTTAATGATTTTCTTATACCTCATGACAGAATATGATTCAAGATTCAAAGGGCTTTATTGGTATGGAAAACTTAAAGTTCTGTTGCCAAAGCACTAAAGGTAAAATAAGATACAACATAGAATACAAAATAACAATTGTAAAAACTGTCTAAAATTGTCAAAAAAATACATGGTTAGAATATTAGAATATTCCTGCGTTCTCTTTCAGGCATTTATTCTGCTTTGGTTATTTCTATACTTTTTCCCACAACTCACTCACAGTCTCCACTCGATGATGTCATATACCAGTGTAATTTTCCAGTTTCTTTTATTTTTATAAATCTTTTATACTTTTTGTTATAACTCACTCACTGCCTTTTTCCTGCGTTATCATCCGTTATTTATTCAGTTTTGGTTATTTTCCTACTTTTCCCATGACTCCCTCACTCATCGTCTCCCCTTGATGATGTCACATTCACATGTCGTCATCATCATTGTGTCTCCCTTCCAACAGATCACCATGGGAAATACCGACAGCCAGTACAGCAGCGTCATCGCTCCTGGCAAGTCCTGCTCTGTGGGCTTTCCCTCCTCCTCCTCCAAGCGGACCAAGGAGGTGCCGTCCGCCCACTGCTGGTGGCAGGGCAGCAGGGCCGGAGCCCGGGCCGGGGCAGGGGCCCGCGGTTACCCCCAGCCCCACAGCTCCTGGCAATACCAACACCTTCCACACGGGGGCTCTATGACGACGGGAGGACCGATCCGAGAGAATGTGGCCCAAGTTGGGGGTCAAATCGACGGCAGTTGTCGCGGTTACCTGGAGAGCAGCATCAAGGGAGGTGGGGGAGGTGGGGGAGGTGGGGGAGGTGGCGGCGGGCCCTTGGAGAAGCGGGGTGGAAGCCCCAAGGTGCTGCTCAGCAAGGACGGAAGCATGAGGGTGGAGTTCACCAACGGACGGGTGGTCCCGACCACGGCGGACCCGGGACCCCAGGGCGCGCCCGCCTCCACGGGGCCCGAGGTGCTGCGCACCAGCAAGGGCAGCTCTCTGAGCTCGGACGGCTCCTGGTACGACTCCCCGTGGGGGGTTGGCGGCTGCGGCGGCGGCGGTAATGGCGAGCTAGCGGACAGCGTGTTCATCTGTGGGCCCGAGGACGCCAGCGTGGGTTACGCTAGCAGCGGCTACAACACCTTCTCCTCTGCCCAGATGGACGACGTCTCCACGGGGGGCTTCAACGCCAGCCTCCTCTTCACCGGCGCCACCGGCAACGCCGACGCCAAAGCGGCAGGGAGTGGCAGCTACGTCACTTGTTCGTCCGGGCGCACCGAGGATAGTGACATGGGGGACTCGGCGATCGAGTCCGAGATGCGGGAGTCAGCTTTGGGCTCACCGGGCTTCGTGAGTTCTTCCCACCTCGCCAACGTGGCGCCCTTCCCCACCACCATCAGCACCCAGCTCCACGCCCCTCTCCCCAGGAGGAGCTCCCCCTCCTTCCCCCTGGACGCGGTCGTTGTCAGGGAGGAGATATTTGAGGAGAGCTACTCCTCGCGCACGCTACCCTGCCGCAAGGCGGGTCCTGACTGTGACGGTGGTGCTGGCGCTGTCGTTGCCCCTGTCACTAACCGGAAGGACTTCCTGAAGAATCGCATCAGACGCCTCAGTGACTGGACAGGAAGTCTGAGCAGGAAGAAGCGGCGGATGCAGGTGAGGTGGCGACAGTTCACTGTCTGTTTTGTTGTGTTATTCTTCGTCAGTTCATCATTTTCCCATCCATCTCTCTTGTGTGTCTGTTTATGTCCTTCTATGTTTGCCTGTTTCTCTGTCTGCCTATGCATTTCTGGTAATATATTTGTTCATCTGTTTGTATATTTCTGTTAGTGTCTGTGTGTTTCTCTAAGTGTCTGTGTATCTGATTCTCTCTCTTTTGTGTCTTTTGTGTCTTTATCTGTCTTTTGGAAGAGTTCCTGGTTCTTGACCAGTACATTTTGAATATTGTATATGTAGTGGCACTAACATGTAATGCATGTAGCAGTTGCAGTGGAGGTGGAGAGGTTATTCATTATAGCAGTAGAAGCAGAATCGGTTGTAATATCCATGCTTCAAGTCTGCCATGTTGCTCTTTAATACTCTGACATGTGAGCAAATGCTGACATCATATCCTGTTTACAAAGTCCGACAGGAGCTCACATCCTGACCAGAGTCTCAACAATAGCAGGGGGCTTTCTACCAGGAGCAGGGATTGGGATATAATAGTAAACATGATTGGACTCCAAAGAAACAATACAGTCGAAAGCTTGACGACGTAAAGTCATGTTTACAATCACTTCTGTGTCTAAAGTCACTGCATGTAAGAGGATACAGAGAGAGATGGCATTACCTCATGCAGGTAGCTCTCCTCCCTCTCTCAGAGTCTTTGTTATTGCTGTTTACTGATCCGTCATGTCAAAGCACAACAGTGGATACTGTTCCACACAGGGTCATCTGATGCCACCGTGTTGGCCCGTGTTGAGTGCTGCTGTTGAGGGTTGTTTTGGCCGTAAGAGGAGCCCTGTTTCGTGCTCTGTTTCAGGACAGTGTGTGTGTGTGTGTGTGTGTGTGTGTGTGTGTGTGTGTGTGTGTGTGTGTGTGTGTGTGTGTGTGTGTGTGTGTGTGTGTCAGTGCTGATTAACAAGTTCAATAACGCAGTGGATGTGCTCCACCGATGCGGTTTATCTGGGACATCTGTTGTGATTAAAGGTAGCCTGGCACAGGGGGAGAAGAGAGAGACAGATTGTCTCTCACCACTCCGGAGTTTTCCGGTTTGATTCCTCCTCAGTATGGAGGCGTCCTTGAGCAAGAGGCCCAACTCTGAACTAGTCCAGATGATAGCCGGTGGTCGTCTTGCAGGGTGGTCACCGCAGGCGGTGTCTGAGTGTGCGTGGATTGGTGGGTGTAAGGTTGAAAGAGCTCAAGAACTGTGGGGACTGAGGGAATGAGCTACCCCCAAAAACCAAGTCATGCTAACTACAATGTACTAATCCAATGATTTTGGTAATCTGTTGTTTCCCTATATTCGATTAGATAACAATAATATTTTGTTCTTTCTCTTTCTCTCTTCCTTATTCTTCCCTTTTCTATTGCTCTCTCTTTTTCTTATTGTCTTGTTCTTTCTTTTTCTCGTGTTTGGTGGTCTGCTGTTAGAGTAATACGTACCATGACTTGATATGTTGTACCATACATCAAATCAAGTTACCCCTGTGTCGGTCCCCCCCCCCCGTCCCCCGTCCCCGTCCCCATCCCCATCCCCCCAGGAGCCCTACGGCAGCGAGACCAGTGAAGCCTTCAGTGGTGGCGTCAACCCGGACCCCAACCACCACCCTGGCACTCTGTGGGCCACCAACCCCCTGCACATTCAAAACCAGAACCAACCCTCCCCGGTCCAGAACCACTTCCAGCAGGTCCAGCCCACCCAGCAGAAACCCCCCAGCTGCAGCAGCAGTAACGCGGACCTGCGTCAGAACATCTACCAGAACTTCATGCAGGAGCTGGAGACCGGCCGCAGTGAGGCGGGCCGGACCAACCCCTCAGACGGGGCCGTGGATGAAGAAGACGAGGGGGCGGGGGAGGAGATGGCGAGAGGAGGTGATATGGGGGAGGAGAGCAGCAGTGGGTCGATGGGGTGCTCTCTGGAGCAGCTGGACCTCCTGTTTGAGAAGGAGCAAGGCGTGGTCCGCAGGGCGGGCTGGCTGTCCTTCAAGGCCCTCATCACCGTCACCAAGGACCAGAAGCTGGAGATGGTGGCGCGGCGCAAGTGGAAGCACTACTGGGTTACGCTCAAAGGTAGGGGCCCTCGGAGATATGTCTACAGAAATGTAAACGTGAATACAAAATTCAGTATTATTTCCAGTGTGATCAAAAGCACTAAACTCAAACCGCAGGAGTAGCTCCAGCTCTATTGAAACAGCCATGGTGCTATTTCTTTTTGTAAAGGGAAAGGAAAGTCTAGTGTTTAAGGTGTTTGACTCGCATCCAAAAGGTTTTGGGTTTGAACCCCAATGTTCACAGTCTACCTGTAGGCCTCCTTGAGCTTCTACCAAATGAAATGTCAGTTATTTCCAAGTGGCTTTAGATAAATGCTCCTGCTAAATTACGTAATACTTAATAATAGGCACCAAACCAAACACTACTTCATCTGCAACCTTTTGACCTTCCTTCAGGTTGCACCCTGCTGTTTTATGAGACCTATGGGAAGAGCACAGCAGAGCTGGAGGACTCGTGCTACGCGCTGCTAGCGGAGGACAGCATCGTCCAGGCGGTCCCAGAGCACCCCAAGAAGGAGAACGTCTTCTGCCTCAGCAACTCCTACGGAGACGTCTACCTCTTCCAGGTCAGAAGACAGCCAGGTTGCTCTACAGCTAGCATAGTATAGAGCCACTTTAGGCTCACATAGTATGGAGTTAGCATACCACAGAACTAGTTGACCATGGACGATAGACATACGAATACCATAGCATACAATTGAGCTATCCTAGTGTAGGGCTAGGTTACCGTGGAACTCATATATGAATGGCATGGATACACATCACATCGGGGAAATGAAAATGTAATGCATTAGAACCATTCAGTGTTCATGTACGTTCTTGTATGAACGTTCTTGTAAAACACTGTATTCATTTTGAAAACATAATATGCAGACATAACGTAACACCATTTTTCTCGTGTGAAATGGCAATTCCGTTCGGAGTCTCACTCACAATATTCAACATAGCAAGCCTTCATGTTAGAGACTCTCTACGAGAGCTCTACGAGAAATAAAAACGATGGTTATTGTTTCCAAACTTATTTCTAAACCATACAGTCGATGACATCACAAACACTGATTGGCCGATTGGCTGAGGCAGGACATCATACTAAACGCTTCGGTCTCTGGGGGCAACAGCGACTAGGCAAAACACCAACCCCAGGCTGGGCCGGCTGGTGTGAATAAACGAGAGGAAAGACTGCGGTGGTTTGTGGTCGTTTCGCCGACCCCAGTCCCTTCGACGCTGCCACAAGTATGAAGAGACCTCTGGCACATTTAGTTTGGCAGTTATGCCCGGTAATGACTACGTTGGAGCTGTGGGTACGTCTTACTGTACTTTAATGGATCCCCTGTTTCAGGATTCTTCAGAAAGGGGGGGGAAGGGAGGAAAACAACATAGCAAATACAAAATGGCCGCTGTGTTGTTCATTGAGTTGGACAGTCATTTAGTTTTTTTCACAACTTCTATTATGTTATAAGGTGAAACAACCGCTTGTATGAGGTCAAAAAAACACAAACCTTTTTATAAAGCCAAAAGCACACAGAACACAAATGTAGAAGAGCTTTATTTTTTTGCTCACTTCGAATAGAACTCAAGTCTATTTTGGAAGTAATGAGGAAATGAGGAAGTAATTTCTCGTCTTTCCCGACACAGCCGTGTTCTTTGGGCTTCAGGCTTTAAGTCCTGGATCATTAACAGGCATTTTATGAGTGCAACAATAATTACAAGACATTGAAATACGGGCCATGACATTGTCGTTCAGCGCCGCAGTGCTCCAGCAGTAAATCTGTTAGAGGGCCGTGTGACGTGGGGTAATGGCAGCTCTTTAACCTGCGATATCCACTCAACGGAGAAAGCACGCCACGCGTTGACTTGAGAAACGTTTTTTATGTACTTACAAAAAAAAGTATTTCATTTCACACACAGTGTGAAATGGCTGTATTCTGTGTGTGTGCTTACATTAATCATACCCCCCCGGCCAGCCCATCTGCTCCACATCACCACGGTAACTGGCCATGGTGGTAGAGGGGTCGATGAATGGAGTGAGGTGTAGCAAGGCTTTTGTCTGGGCGAGAGTCATTTAATGAGAATTACGACCCCCCGCTCTCTCTGTCTCTCTCTCTCTCTGTGCAACAAATGGTCACCTGAACAACAACAAGCTAATGGGCACCTGAGGTTGAAGAAAAGTCTTGCCGGCACAAAGTATATAGCTCACTAACACATGAGTACACTGGGCAGAATCATAAGTAAAAAATAAAAAAAAAGTATTACACTGTATCATCCAAAATGGCAAATTGCTTAATTTAAGAGATGAGATGATATAAGGAACCGATGAATCGAACCAGCAACCCTGACGCCCAAACAAAAAACGAAATCTCTGAATTCTCTCTCTCTCTCTCTCTCTCTCTCTCTCTCTCTCTCTCTCTCTCTCTCTCTCTCTCTCTCTCTCTCTCTCTCTCTCTCTCTCTCTCTCTCTCTCTCTCTCTCTCTCTCTCTCTCTCTCTCTCTCTCTCTCTCTCTCTCTCTCTCTCTCTCTCTCTCTCTCTCTCTCTCTCTCTCTCTCTCTCTCTCTCTCTCTCTCTCCCACCCAGGCGGCCAACCAGACAGACCTGGAGAACTGGGTGACATCGGTCCACTCAGCGTGCGCCTCCCTGCTGGCCAAGCGGCAGGGCAGGAGGAGGGAGGACACGGTGCGCCTCCTCCGGGGCCGTGCGCACCTCCTCCTGCAGGAGATCGACATGGACAGCAAGATGAAGAAGATGGCCGACCTGCAGCTGTCCGTCATCCGGGACCACAAGAACCGCAGGGCCGTCGAGAGCCAGGTGTGTGTGTGTGTGTGTGTGTGTTTCTTTCACCTTCACATTTGGTTTATGAGGTACCTCCCACACACTCACACACACATACACACACTTGTACTTGTTGTTAAAGGACTTCCATGAAGTTGGTTCTCAGTTATAAAACTCAGAACCTCCGGTGAAGGCTCTATAAACACTAAGTGTGGGAAATGGGCAACAGCAGTTCACTAAGGCTATTGAAACAATGTCCACCTGGGGGTGGGTGGGGGGAGTGGATCTCAAGAGTTGATGATTTTGGTGTTAACTTCACAGAAGCATTCTCTCTCTCTCTCTCTCTCTCTCTCTCTCTCTCTCTCTCTCTCTCTCTCTCTCTCTCTCTCTCTCTCTCTCTCTCTCTCTCTCTCTCTCTCTCTCTCTCTCTCTCTCTCTCTCTCTCTCTCTCTCTCTCTCTCTGGATGTCAGCATCTCTCTCTCTCTCTGGATGTCAGCATCTCTTTGGTGATGCACACTGATAATGTAGAGGTGATGGTAGGTTAGAAGAGAGATGGAGAAGATACGCTAGCTACCAGCTGTATTTGTCTCCTCTAAAGACAAAACAAGCATTTATATTTTTCATTCTAAGTGAGCAATCGAGCGAGAGGACAGAGAGAGAGAGAGAGAGAGATAGACAGAGAGAGAGCTAGGCAGAGAGCTAGACAGAGAGAGAATATGGAGGTCTATTAAAGAAGGCTGAGTGTTGCTAATAGTGAAGGGACTGAGCCAGCAGTGAGGGACCCAGCTACAGCTTCCTTTCTCTGCAGGACGCTGGAACATGTTTCCATCTGCTAGTTCGTTTAACGGCTCTCAGAGGAAAGTTCTTGTAATTATAGTGGTGTTGGTAGCGGCTGTAGTAGCAGAATAGTAGCAATGGTGTAGTGCAGTAGTAAACGTGGGTTAAATATTTGTCTGTGTGTGTCCGTGTGGGTTTATATGTGTGTGTGTGTGTGTGTGTGTGTGTGTGTGTGTGTGTGTGCATGCGTGCATCTCAGATCCGTCAGTGGGAGCAGAACCTGGAGAAGCTGAGTGTGGATGTGTTCCGGCTGCGCTGCTACCAGGCCAGCCTGCAGGGCAGCGAGCCCCCCAACCCTAAGAGCCTTCTGGCCGTGGCCAGCCGGCCCTCCAAGGCCCTGCTGGGACGCCTGGGGGTCTTCTCTGTGTCCTCCCTCCACGCCCTGGTACCAAAGATCTCAGACTCCACCCTCACGCTCACCCCACTACCAACCCTACCTTTCCACCCTCACCCCACACCACCCTGACACTCACCCTCCCACACTACCCACCCCCACGAGTTTTGTAATACAACATATTTTAAAACATATTGCATTGATTTACATGCCTCAAACAGCACGAAACAGTCACACTTAGTATTAACTCAAAAGGGCTAAAATATTGCAGACAATAAGCAATACACGTTATCCTTGGCTTATCAAACATCAAACTTTTGTACAACCTGTGCCCGGGATTTTGTTTTATATCAGAAATACATCTGTTTGTGTTCCAAAAACCAACGTGACCATATTTGGGCATCCTGTGTGTGTGTGTGTGTGTGTGTGTTTCCAGGTGTGTACCCGTGAGGACTCGGCTCTGCGGAGGCGGAGCTCCACTCTGTGTGGGAGGACGCGTGGAAAGAGAGGACTATTCTCCTCCCTCAAGACCCTGGACACCCTGACCAGACGCAGTAGGCAACAAAGACACTCTGCCTCTCAGGTACACACACACACACCTGACATACACAATATACACACACACACACACACACACACACACACACACACACACACACACACACACACTAGAGACACCCTGACCAGATGCATCCGTCAGCCTGGACAGCGTACACACACACACACACACACACACCTGCACGCAAACGCACACACACACACACACAACTAACACATATACACACACTAGACACACACCGCAAGCTCACATACACTGACATATACATACACACAACAACACTGGTGGTTTGTGTGCTCATATAGTAATACATAGCTACACACTCTCACATAAACAAACACACACACACACACAGTTCACACATTCACACTCCTCTCCGTTCACCTTTCGTTTCACCTGTGTAAACAGCACCTTTACGAGCAACTGTGTGTGTAAGTCTTCCTCCCTCAACAACTCCCCTGCCTCCTACTCCTCCTTCTGAACGAGGGGTCTATTCTGGATTGTGAAGCTGCTGCTATGCAGCCTTCAGCTTCAGTGGAGGAGGATGGCTCGCTACCATGTGCTCAAGTGTTTGTTTTGGAGCCATGTTTTGACAGCTCGAAGCTATACAGACACTGTACACATACTGTGTAAACACACTGTACACGACACACTGTACACATACACTGTACACAAATCTCTCCCCGTCCACTGCCAACTCCTATTCCCTAAGCTTGTATCAGAGAGTGTGTACTTGTACGTATGCTTACAGCGAGCTGAAGATGCTAGCTGCTTATGTCTGAGTGCTAACAGTTTTGGTAATACAGCAGTGTTACTACATAACGTCAAGCACATTTATTCTCTTTCTTTTATTAAGGTAAAATAACAGAGAGAGATAAAAGAATACTTTGTATTATTATGACTTTGTTTCAATACTTTACTTACTTTTAAAAAATGTGAATTTTCTGAGAATATGTCTGTATACACACAATAGGAATAGTAATAGCATAGTTCGTTAAGTGAAGTCATGCCATATTTTCTTCTGGCTATATTAAGTATCTCCTTTGTATTAGATGTGTCATGCAGCAGATATGCTGTGATTACCGCCAGTCTCCACCGATGAGAGATTTCCTGGTAGTCCCCACGTAGTCTCAACCACAACCGTAGACCCAAAGCCTTTCTTCATGGCCCAACGATGCTACAGCCATTAGCTGAAGGAGCTATGTGGGGGGGGGGGGGGGCGGGGGGGGAGTAATTGTTCCAAGATGATACACCATCCAAGGCAGATGTTGTGTTGAAGTTTAAACAACCAGAGGTCTGTGTTTACTGGACCCCCCCCTCCCCCCCATAGTCTGTTAAAAACGTTTGTTTTTAAACCAGTCAAAACACAGTCACACATAGGCATCTCTGTCAATGTTTGCTCTCATCATATCGTTTTTCCAAGTCTCCTTCCAGGTTTGTGAGGCAGAATAGTCTCACGTCAGAATAGTCTCGTTGCCCAGTATCCACAACCTACCAGCAGGCATCCTTCAGCAAGATGCCCCCCCCTACCTGCTCCTTAATGACATGCATCGTCGTCGCTTTGGAAACAAAATGTCTCTTGATTGACTAAATGGTACATAGAAAGCAAAAGGCCATTCATTTTCAATGGGACCCACTAGCTTAAAAAGGAGAATGTGGTCAAAATGTGCTTCATTTCAACAACTCTTTCTAGGGACCCCACACCCCTTCCACTGTGTGTGTGTGTGTGTGTGTGTGTGTGTGTGTGTGTGTGTGTGTGTGTGTGTGTGTGTGTGTGTGTGTGTGTGTGTGTGTGTGTGTGTGTGTGTGTGTGTGTGTGTGTGTGTGTGTGTGTGTGTGTGTGTGTGTGTATCCTGGCTTCAGGCTACCGGCTACTCTTCTTGCTCTCTCTTTGTCTCCTCCAAGCTGTAATTTAATCGGTCTAACCCCTCATTCCTCCCAGGATGCCTTGGGGCTAATTTGGGTTTAGATGTGGAGCTGGAATTAGCAGCAAAGTCACCGTTTTTAGTTCTCTAGTTTTTAATTATGTGTAAAGAAAGACTGTCAGGGTCTATTTTTAGTCTGGGTTAATATTTTTGAATCATGTCTCTCTTTTAGCTCTTGCTCTCGCCTTTTCTCATGTGTATCCTTCTATCTCTCTCTTATTGGCTGGGAGATCGCCTCTTTATTATCTGATCTATTTATATTTTCCTCAAGTCTATCTCTTCTTTAAATCACTGTTTTTTGTTCTTTTTTCCTTTTCTCCCGCATCCTCTCTCTCGTCGCTCTCTCGGCAGTGTGTTTCTATGTCTCTCTTTCATCCTCTTTTTCTCTCTCTCTGACGGCTTGTGTCCATCTGTGTCTCTCTATCGCAGGTCTTTGAGTGTCACACTCTGGGCCACCCGGCTCACCCGGCTTCCTTCTGTAGCTCGGAGGTAAAACAGCACCCTAATACTACTACTTGTACCACTAATGCTAATGCTACTATTGCTACTAATACGAATAAACACACTGGTACCCTCACACACGGTCACCTCTTAACTGAGTGTTAAGATGCTTTCCGAGTTACACACACTCTGTTAAACTTGTGATGTTTAGGTTTATAACATGAGCCAAGAGGTATCCCTTCATAAATATAATACAAAATATGTAATAATACTACTACTACTGCTACAATGTTTTTGTATAGCATTTCTCCTGCTGTATTGGCAGCCCAAAGTTTAAAGAATTTGTCTCCGCTATTGAGACTAATATAGCTAATTATTGCTGTCCGATTCATATTTACCTTTCTATTCATATTCATATTTACTTAAAAAGATAACATGAATGGTTTGAAATGTAAACACAAACTCTCATTGCAATCGTTTGTATTATTCTATTGTTAATTTATATTCACTGCGTCCCAATTTAAACTGTCAGGTTGTGTTTACTGAAGGAATTCACGTCCACTTGTTGGTCATTTTTAATGAATCTGGATGGGACTGAATAATTACTGAATAACTCTGAAGCAGATTGTGCAGCTCAGTGTGTTTGCATTAGTACCAGGTGCTGACTCCTCCCCCCCTGCTCCTTCTCAGACTCTGTAATGCCCCTCTTGAGAGGAGAGGAGGAGGAGGAAGCAGAGGAGAGTTGATGAGAGGGAGGAGAAGAGAAGAGAGGTATAGATGGAGGAGGAGAATAAATGAGATGGGGGCTGTGTAAAGAGAGAGATAGGTGATTATGTATTCATAGTCAGTGTTGGCCGACCACAGCTGGCATAGTAACCTGCTGGTCTGTCAAAGCTGTCTCAGAGCTCTGTCTTTGTGCTCCTTCATCTCCATTGTGGGTGTTGTCCCTTTGTATGGTCTGAAAAATCACTAAATAAACACACTCTCCACCCTTACCCGCTGCCCCAATCCCTCTCCCTTGACCCCCAGTCACAATCTACTGGGTTCGATCCCCAATGTCCACCGCCTACCTGTAGGTATCCTTGAGCAAGATGCCCTAACCCCTACCTGCTCCTTAAATATGATTTGATGAGTATCTCATCAAAACAATCTCTCTCGCTCTCGCTCTGCTCTGCTCTCGCTCTCTCTCCACTCTATCCAATTTTGTATGACGTTTTCAATTGACATTCATCTCAATGTGTTTTCTGTCCCTTCGTTTTCCCCCACCAGAGATTGGATGTTTTGGGCAAAACACACCCAACAGTGCCCTCTGTGGACAATTCCTGGTATGGCAGCCTTAAGTCCCAGGTGTTCGTCACTCTGCCTGAGGACCGGGTCATTGCTGTTCCGGTATCAGAAGACTGTTTGGTGTCAGAACTTCTCGCCGTGGTGTGTGAGGTACGTCTGCTGTTGGGTCTCATTACTAAAACAGCTAAAAACGTTGTCTTACAAGTAATACAAATATACGTTTGAGCACCCCAGGCTTACATACTTCATTAAGTCAGGGAAGTAAGAGTGAATGCTTATTTTTGCTGTTTTCAATTTCATTCTTGAATATGATTGGATATTTTGGGTTATCCAAGTGTCAAGTACTGTTAGATACCAATTGTTACTTCTATATAAATTAGAGGTTGAAGCGGTGGAATTCATTTTCTGTGTGTGTGTGTGTACAACGTGTGTGCATGTATGTGTGTGTCCAGGAGAGACAGCTGGACCAGAATCTGTTTGGCCTGCGTGTGAAACGACTCGTGGGTCAGAGACAAGAGACAAGCAAAGCGGAGCCTACTGAGCAACTCAGAGACCTGGTAGGAACCAGTACATACCAGTCTAAACCAGTATGATGCAGTTTTAACAAGTAGGAACCAATAGTGACTGGTGAAAACCACTTTAAATGAGAGCTAAAATGGAACTCACTCCTCCACTAACTGTAAAATGTTACTGTCACTTTCTGTTGAACACGAGAAAGGAATATTTTTTCATAGTGTCTGTGTTGTGTGTGTTCATGAAAACAGGTGTATGACGAGCTGGAAGTTTTCTCTCTCCCTGTGTTCACCGTGATGCTCTCTCGCCCAGACTCCATCCTGGACTTCGGTAAGCCAAGCACTTCACCTCCAGAACAGATCTGGTGTCCATCTCCAGATGATTACTGCTCTGACCTTTGAACTGTGACCTTTGACCCCTGGAAGGTTTTGCAGTGACGGGTCACGTGGACGGCGCAGGGCGGAGCCACATGTACGTGAGTGAGGTGGACCCCCTGGGGCTGGCGGTCAGCGAGGGTATGAAGCACACACACATTTACACTGCTAGCCCATACTGAGGATGTGTGTGTACTGTTCTGTGTCTATATATGCATGTTTCTGTTTGTGTGTATGTGTGTTTTGTGTAGGTGTGTGAGCACAATGTGTGTGTGTCATATATATGTGAGCATAATTGTGTCTATGTATATTGTTGTGTGTGTGTGTGTGTGTCTGTATGTGTGTGTGTGTGTGTGTGTATATATATGTGTGCATCTGTATATGTGTGTGTGCATGCGTCTGTATATATGTGTGTGTCTGGATCTCCTGACCTCCTGGTCTCCTATCCTCTCACCAGGTTTGAGAGCGGGGGATGAGATCCTGGTTCTGAATGGCTCCAGTGTGTCTGGTCTGGACCTGGGTCTGATGCACACCTTCTTCCACCACCCCTCCCTTCAGCTGGAGCTGAGGAGGGAGGGAGTGGGGCCTGGGGAGCCCGGGAACGTCTGGTCCGATTGGAACCCAGGTAAAACCAGATGTACCTATAGTACTGTGTGTGTCTGTGTGTGATGTTGTTGTTCTGTTGTTGTATGTATGTATGTCTCAAAGTGTAGTTGTGTGTGTGGGCGTGTGTTGTGTGTGTGTGTGTGTGTGTGTGTGTGTGTGTGTGTTTGTGTTTGTGTGTGTGCATTCCTTTAGAAATACAGCTTGTTTTATTCTATATGATTAGATGTAGTTCCTCTCTGTGACAGTAAATGGCGCCACACTATGCTTTACTATCAAAAAGTCATTTTGTTTGCTATAATATATATATTTTTGTATTGAAAGAATATTGTCAATTTCTTTCAAGTAAATCTTTTCCACATCTTTTTTAAGTTTTACGTCACATATCAGCAATAGTTGTTTTGTCCATAATTATAATTTTATTCTATAATTTGTCTAGAATGATTTGTCATCATTAACTTGGTTTGAAACTAACAATCCAATCCTTGCAGTGTATTTTACAAGACGTAGCTTAGCATTGGGCCAGTGCTTGGCCCTGGTCTAGTGTGTTAAACTAGTAGCTAATTAGATTACAGACAGCAGACTGCAGGAGTCGGCAGAACCCCAGAAGACAGATGGCTCCACTGTCTTTATCTCTGTTAGTTACATATTACCATGGGCTGATTAATAGTGCCCCTAACCCTGGCAGTGTTAGTGCCTTGCTCCTAGGAAGCTCCAAAGGGAATAAACACCCTAACCCTAGCAGAGTTAGAGCCCTTGCTCTATAAAGATACAAAGGACATAGAACCCTTAACCCTAGCAGTGTTTCTGCCTTGCTCCGTAAAGCTACACAGGGAATAGAACCCCTAACCTGGCAGAGTAATTTTCTTTGCTGTATAAAGCTGCATAGGACATAGAACCCTCAACCCTAGTAGTGTTATTGCCTTCCTCTATGAAGCTACACACAGATAATAAAACCCCTAACCCTAATAGTGTTAGTGACTTGCTCCATAAAATTGCCTTCTTCTACATTTGAGCAACATAGGGACTTGAACCTGCAACCTTGATAGGGTTAGTCCCTTGATCTTTAAAAAGGTGACACAGAAGCCTGTCCAGGATTATTTTCCTGGGTTGACCTGGGTAAGAGCCCCTGGCGCAGCTGGTTTGAATCCTGGCTGTGGTCTGTAAGGTCCTGCGGGTTAGCAGGTCATTATGACTACAAACCTTATCAAACGGTTTCCTATGCTGGTGTCTTCAACAGACCTTCTACTGAGAGGAGAGAGTCCTGATCCTCCACCTCCTCCACCTCCTGGTTTTGAGGATGTCCAAGCAACCCCTCCCGTGTCTGAGGTCACGTCAACACCGGAACAGGTGAGACCCGTCTTGCCTGTCTATCAGTCTGTCGGACTCTTTCGCTCTCTATCTCTGTATACCAGTGTGACGTGTTTTTCCCACAATCCTTTTGGGGCCTGCAAGCTTCCTAAAGCCCAGACATTCGAGTAGCTGTGGATCCTGCTAATCCAGGCTTAAGAGATGGGCGTTGATCCTACAGGGGTAGAAAGAGAGAGAGGGAGAGAGAGATAGACTAAGAAATACAGAGAGAGAGAGAGAGAACGAGAGAGAGAACGAGAGAGAGACAGGGACAAGTGGCCAGCATGTTTTCGATCAGCGTGCTAAACTCCCAACCATGGGACTATCGGACACCAGAGAAGAAGAGTAGAAGAAAACGGAACGTGGTGGGCTTTTAGATGCTTCCTCCGGCCACCTCCAGTGAGACCACCACCTGACCGGCTGACCCACCCCCCCCCCCCCCCCCCCCCCCCCGTCCATGGGGGCTCTGTGCTGGGTGCTGCCCCTGGAGGAGACCCCCGGGGAGGGGCTGGAGGTGCTGGAGGAGGAGGGGGTACGGGGCACGGTGATACTTCAGCCGGTGACGTATCGCCCGTCCCTGAAGGAGAGGCTGGAGGGTCTCCTCGGGGAGTTGACCACCTGCCTGGCCTGCGATCGGACCCCGGACGCCCTGGTTCTGCTGGTAATAGACCCTCCCAGATCCAGACCACTCTGCCCCTAGATCCAGATCCAGTACACCTCCTGGTTCCGTGCTTGGGTCAGACTTCCAGCGGCCCCAGTAGAGGGAGTTTGGTGTTTAGAGTGTTGAGGGATGTGTGGTTTGTCGTTGTTGTTGTTGTTGTTGTTGTTGTGGATGTGTGTGGTTGGACGTCACTGCTGGTCCTTCGTTGTTTGTTTGTTTATGTTCTCCTCACAGCCATTATGCTATGTTTTGGTGTTGTTGTTGTTGTTGTTGTTGTTGTACCGCTGCCAAAGGAGAAAAATGTTAATGGTATAGAACAACAAATTCAGTTTTAGTGATTGGGAAGCTGCATCAGCCTATTCAGAGCTATCCGACCCATCATTCTTTCCATCTGTTGTGGTTTCAGAGCCAGTATTTGTTCATAAAAAAAACATGATATGCTTGATATGCATGATATCTAGCACGCTATCATGGCACTTCTTGTTTGAGAGGCCCATGGGTGATGTAATCATAATATTAATGTAATGTCAAGTGTTCCCTAGCTTACACTGCTGTTCTAACACTGCTGTATGGACTTCCTTACAGACACAGGAGAACATTCCAAATCACGACTAAATATTACATCTTTGTTTAGTTATTTTAGCAAATCCTTTTATCCAAAGCGTCTTACGGTGATTACAGAAGTATGTCTTTAGTGGACATTTGGGGGCTGGACCTCTTGCTTGAGAATATCCTAAGGACAGGCTGTAGATGGTGGGAAATTAACCCAGAACCTTTAAATGTCTGAGAACCCAGAACCTTTCGGCCCCTGCCACAAAGCTATCCTCCCTTATATCAAACGCTAAGATGTTAGGCGTCTATCTTACACCCATCATCTATCCCTGCCTCCATAGCCGTCTTTAACCCCCCCCCCCCCAGGACATTCATCACATGGTCATAGTTTAATAAAAGGCTAGCAGGGCAGCTTATGATGACAAATGGCCTGCTAACACTGGTGCTAATGCTAACTGTATGCATTACTGAAGCTCCACACTGACCCCTTTGGGGCGTGATGTGAACGCACTGATGTTTTAATGAGGAATAATGTTTGTTTGGCTTTTGGGTGATTAGGAGGATGTGTGTTTAAATCAAGCATTCTGTTTCTCTCTCTCCGTAGAATGTCTTTACAATATTAAGTAACAGAATGTGAGGTTTAGATATAAGGTTAGAAATGGTAATGTTTAGGTATTGGATTAGAGGTTAAGTATAGATATGAGGTTAGAATGATAGTTAACCATGATGGGTAACTTTATATATACTCTTCAGGTATTCGCCCAGAAAGGCTTATGTTATGGTTTGCGTTGAACAAAGCTTTTCTGTGCAAGACAGCAAGTAAACCTACTGTGTTGTAATGTTTGCAAGCAAACGACCACTAAAATACCCTAAGTTGCTTTGGATATTCTAAGTTGCGATTTCTAGAGTTCCTTCTCTCCTGCCTGTACAGAAAGTGATTTGTTTCATCAGATATTTATTTTTCTTAATTTTCTGTTATCAACATACCATCATCATCGTGAATGTAATCAAATCAATCAATTCAATGTATAAAGCTATTGATAATCCGATTTAAAACCAATTTAGTCTACTGACACTTCTACTCTCCTGGCGGTGGTGGTTCCTCAGAACATGGACCAAGTGTGCACGCTGTACCAGACGTTCCCAGAGAGCTGCGGCTCTGAGGTGGAGGCCCCCAGGAACCCCTACCTGAGGGAGGCCAACGGGCAGCCGGCCTGCCCAGGACAGAGGCCCCTCTCCCAGCCACCCTGCCCAGGACACATGCCCATCTCCCAGAGACTCTGCAAGGTCATCCAGGAGCTGGTGGACACAGAGAAGTCCTACGTCAAGGTCAGGAGAAGAGCTGTCTGGCACCCACGTGTGTGTGTGTGTGTGTGTGTGTGTGTGTGTGTGTGTGTGTGTGTGAGGGAGAGAGAGAGAGTGAAAGAGAGCGAGAGAGCATCCTTTAGATATACTTGGCTTATTTTATTCTATTTGATCAGATGTAGTTCCCCTCTGTGACACTAGAAAGCGCCACACTATGCATTACTGTGTGTGTGTGTGTGTGTGTGTGTTTAAATTCTGTCCAAACTGCATACCGTGCCTCTTCAGTCCAGATGATATTGAAGGAAGTGTTTGTTTCTCAGGACCTGGGCTGTCTGTTTGACATCTACCTGACACCACTGCAACACGAGAGCTTCCTCAGCAAAGAAGAGGTAAGTACGGGACTGTATGACAGTCCACATGACTAAAGACTAAAATCATTACATATATAACAATATATAATAATCAAGTTATTAGTAGATGCTTTGCTAATTAGGGAGCATTTAATGGTAGAAACTGTATATTCTACTATACAGTGTTTAGCAGCTATTGTTAAACTTTACCCTTATTGAGAATGCCTATTTTAATGTGTGTAAAGGACTGTTAAATCATTTATTATTTTCTTGAAATGTTACTGTATGATTTACAATCAGAGCAACAGTTAGCCACTCCTACTATTAGCATTATAGCTAATGGTTCCCTCGCTCTCTCTCAGATGGAGTCTCTGTTTGGAAGTCTGCCGGAGATGCTGGACTTCCAGAAAGTCTTTTTACAAACCCTGGAGGACCGCATCTCATGCTGCCCCAACCTCAACTCCCTGGAGACCCCCGAACAGTTCAAGGTACGGACCGGTCTGAATAATGTTTTAATGTTTTTACAGTTGGAGTATCAAAAAGAGGGGGCTGCATGAGAGTGTGTGTGTGATTTCATATGGTTCTGTAATTATTTTGTTTTAATCTACCTTTCAAATGTATTTCTGTGATTCAGATGATGTTATTAGTTATCCATTAGTTAGTTATTAAATGATAATTAATATTAAACATATTTGTTGTTGTTGTTGCATTGTTTTTCCATCTTACACGCTTTGTATTGCTGTTTTGCAGTTTGCAAAAAATTCAATAAAGTTTGATTTTGATTGGATTCCTTTCTAGAAACTTCTCTTCTCTCTCGGAGGCTCCTTCCTGTACTACGCCGACCACTTCAAGCTCTACAGCGGGTTCTGTGCGAACCACATCAAGGTCCAAAAGGTTCTGGAGCGAGGTGAGGACAAAGGAAACTAAAAATATTGCTTGTACACTGGACAAAACTGAAACAAAAAGGGGAGTCGTTCCTCGCAAATTTGTGAATTTAAAGTTGATAAAATACGAATCAGTTGATCTGCAGAATCCGTGCCCATCTTCAAAAGACATCTGAAGCCCAACCTCTTCCAAGAGCCTCTCGTAGTCTGACCTTTGCTGACTTGTATTGTTTACAGCCCTAGTGTTGAATGTAGAACCTGCTTTGTTGAGATGTGCTATCTCTGTTGATGTAATTGGTAATTGGGAGCATCTTGACTTGGTTTGGTTTCTCGGCCCATTAATGTCCTTTGTCGCTATCTGCCGGTGGTTCTTCTCTCTCAGCCAAGACGGACCAGACCTTTAAGGAGTTCCTGGAGGCGAGGAACCCCACCAAGCAGCACTCGTCCACGCTGGAGTCCTACCTGATCAAACCGGTCCAGAGAGTCCTCAAGTATCCCCTCCTGCTGAGGGAGCTGGTCTCCCTGACTGACGCCCAGAGCCCCGAACACAGCCACCTCACAGGTACCAGGAGGAGGATTATGGGATGTTTAGACTCACCACTAGGTTTGGTTTTATAGTCACCCAATGTTAATATTTAAACCTCAGAAACAGCACCAAATGTGGTAGAACTGGGTATTGCAGTTGCTGTTTCGGATTGATTCTGATTGGCTGAAGTATGAATAATAGGGACTTATTAGTTAGTAATTAGCTGTCTCCTTTGATTGGCCAACAGGAAAATAATAAAGACAATTTATTTTTGTGTATAATTTGGCAACCAACTGGTTATGATTTACTTTTCAGTTGGTCTTTATTGTTTTCATTCCTCTTCATGCTCTTTATGTAGTGATCCTCTTTCTTTTGAGAAACTGTGAGAACTGTCTTGTAATTCGTTCTTGTGTGTTCAGAGGCTCTTCGGGCCATGGAGAAGGTAGCCAGCCACATCAATGACATGCAGAAGATATACGAGGACTTTGGGCCCGTGTTCGACCAGCTGGCTGCTGAGCAGAACAGCCCCGATAAGGAGGTAACATTAACCCCTCTACTCACAAATAGGAACTCACTCAGTCTGTCACTCACACACTCACTTACTTACTTACAAACTAGCTAACTCACCCACAAACTAGTTAACTTGGTAACATAAAGCAACTAAACAAACATTATTTCTCACTCTTGCTCTATCGCTCTCCCCCCCCCCCCCCCCCCCTCTCTCTCCCAGGTCACTGAGATCTCCATGGGTGAGTTCCTGATCCATGCCCCGGTGGTCTGGCTCAACCCCCTCTCCTCTCTGGGACGCATGAGGAAAGATCCAGAGCTAACGCTGTTCGGTGAGACCAGCCCCTATGTCTATCTGTCTCTGTCTCTGTCTCTGTCTCTCACTCACTCACTCACTCACTCACTCACTCACACAAACATATATATGAATCATTTTAATCAGATCTAGCATGCAAGAAATCTAATCTAGCATGCTAGCATTGTTAAGACTTTTAGTATAGAAAGTAGCATAGTAAGCATCTAACAGCTGTTGTTCTCTGGTTAGTGTTCAAGCGGGCAGCGATCCTGGTGTTCCGTGAGAGCGTCAAGCTGAAGAAGAGAATGGTGAGTTTGAATCCCAGCAACTTTTTATATATCTGTCTTTCCCTTACTGTACACCTGGAGACATTCCTATCAAAACGTACATTTAGATTCTGTGTTCCATGGTACTATTTATTATCTTTGCACAGCAGCCTTTAATGTACAGTATACTTATTTGCAATATACGTAAAAGTGTGCTATATCTTCCTTCTAGTGGCCAAAAATAGACTAATGCACCTTTAGCACATTTCCCATATAAACACACATACATGTGTACTCTTACATAACCATTTATTTATTGATTTGGTTTCTGATAGACCAGTTCGCGGTCCAGTGATCAGGATCCGGTGCGGTTCCGCTGGCTGGTCCCAGCCTCGGCAGTCCAGGTCCGACTGGGGAACATCACAGGTGAGTTAAATACTCCCAGGAAAATACTGTGGTCAAGACATTATGATTGGTTCTCTGTGATTGACTATTTCTGTTATTAGTTTCTGTGATTGGCCCTCTCTGATTGGTTGCTGTGTTTGACACTGTGATTGGTCGATTGGCAGGAACAGACAACCCTTGTGTATGGGAGCTGGTTCACACCAGATCAGAGGTGGAGGGGAGACCAGAGATGGTGTTTCAGCTCTGTAGCAGGTAAGATGGTTCACCTGTCTTTTTCTATGCTACTTTATAGGCTACTGTTATATGTCTGCCAATTGGGTTCCTATGGCACTCCTAACATGGCTGGAAGGAGGGATCCCTCCTCTGTGTTCCTTCTCTTGGTTCCTTTCCTCTGGGTTTTGCAGGTTTTTCCTTGTCCCTCAGAGGGGTTAGAGTGTTCAGGGTGTAGGGGGTGTCAATGAAGCCCGGTTGTACAAATAAAACGGACTAGACTAGATCAGATCTGTCTGTTCGAATAAACAGTGTGTAGATCAATGGCAGTATTATATTCTTTATTAGTCTATTTATTATTTACCATTCATGATACTTTTATTTTACTAAACCATGACTAGCCAGTCCGTTTTAAACATTTAAAGTATATATATATTATTCTAATTAAAAAAAACTGCCATAAATAAAGTAGAGCTACAGCCTTATAAGTCAGCCAAACCTGCGCTATATCAGCCACCCCAAAGTGGGGTTGCGACCCCATGGTTGGGGAACCCCGGTCTAACACCAACTCTCCGTTGTGTGTTTTCTCCTCCAGCAGTCTGGAGAGCAAGGCCAGCGTAGTGGGAGCCCTCCGCTCCATGCCGCGAGATGGAGGCCCCACCCGACGCTCCGGCCCATCCGACAAGACCTCCACCACGGGGTCCCTGCGGAGGCCCAGGGCGCCGATGGACCGGGCCGACCCCTGGCGGAGGCGTCAGCACCAGCCAGCAGCACCATCATCAGCCGCGGCGCACAGACCGATCCAGCAGGAGGAGCGCGGCGTCGGAGCGGGCCGAACCCAGCCGCGCCTCCCCGGACGGCTCCCTCCTCGGGGAGGACTGCTGTTCCGAACCCCTCCCGCCTCCCCCCTCCGGCCCCCACGCCGGAGATCCCGTCCCAGCGAAAGACGCCCTCCTGGGGAAGAGGGCCAGGCTGTGCCCCCTCACGGACGACCTGGAGGCCCACCTCCGGAGACTGAACTTCACGGAGGATCCGGCGCCGCAGAGGTGGCCGGCGTCTTCCCGCGCTTCTCTCCCCCAGGATCAGGAGGGTACGCTGGGGAACAGCCAGGCCCAGCAGCAGCCCCTCTGGATCCCGAGGGCCCCTGTGAGCCAGCAGCAGCAGCAGCAACAGGAGGAGGAGGTTCGGTGTCTGAACAGTCTCCTGGAGAGGGACTTCAGTGTGCAGAGCATGGCGTCAGTGGTGAATGAGGACTGCTTCTATGACTCGGTGCTGGGCATTCACAAGGCCGCCATAGCCTCTCTATGAGCTGGGGTGATCGATGGGGACTTGGGTGTTAACCAGAGGAGCTTTTGGCCTAACATAAGGTGGCCGTGACTGCACCAGCAATCCAAAGAATACGGATAAGAATCGCACATCATACCACTGTTACGCGGGCATGAAAAGTCTAAGAGACACGGACTGAAACTCATCTACTTTTTGGTACTGGAGTTATTTGACTAGACGTAAGACTAAGCAATTTATTTTTATTTTGTCACAGTCCATGTGACCTAATGTAATTAAACTTACTTGACACATACGAAGCTCAGCTCCACTAAGGAGAGAAAATAATTCCTCAACTGACATTTTTTGCATTCTGAATGAGCTCTGTATCAATGCGGTCCTTCTCTACAACCTCTTCAAGTACTACCTAAAGGATGGAGTTCCTAGCACTATATTTATTGTGGAGGAATCTCAAGGGTCATTCCGGATTAAAAAACAAACATGAATCGGCTTTTCATGCTCATGAAAATCCTGGTTCCATTTGTATGAGTGGTGTTTGGCTTTGACAAGAGTAACGGTCAAACAGTGACACCAGGTGGTCAATCCACTAAGTCGCCTGCACTCAAATCCTTGTTTCTTTTCCGTGTTTTTTAATGCGATTGTAAATAATTTCCTCGTTTTTTACATTTTGTACAGTTTGTATTAATGTCTATAGCTTTTAATTATATTATCTGTATTGTTATTTTTGTTAACTTTTATATTAAGACAACAGCAGTTATTTGTATATTGCTGACTCTGCTTGATTGGAATAACCCTTTGTATATTCTGCAGGTCATATAATTGTATTTATATATTTTGTCATATTTGCGTAATTTCGTGTTCTGATGAACAGTGTCCAGAACAGATGGGTTTCAATTCCACTGTTAGCGTACCATAAAATATTAAAATTGTTATTTGATAATTTATTTTGTCACATGTTTGTGCTTTTTTGAAAGGCCTTGAAAAGCAGTACAAGTTTAAATAAATTGTGTCATATTTAATTTTAAAGAAAAAGGTTTTACTTTATAAATGTATTGTTTTTATTATTTTGTGTGTGTGTGTGTGTGTGTGTGTGTGTGTGTGTGTGTGTGTGTGTGTGTGTGTGTGTGTGTGTGTGTGTGTGTGTGTGTGTGTGTGTGTGTGTGTGTGTGTGTGTGTGTGTGTGGATCTCCTTTCGCTGCCTGGTTACACATAGTCACAGTGAGTCATGACATGGGATCTTTTCACATATTTTCATGCAAATCACCCCTTTCTTCTCATCCTCACTCTCTTTCTTCTCTTCCTCCTCTTCCCTCTCTACTCTCCTCTTGCCCGGAGCGGCAAACACACCACTGAAACACACAAAACACAGTTTGTGTAAAAGCATGTTGTTGTGTGTTCCAGTCACTGTAGCATATCAACATGGGTGAATGTAGTAAAACACTTAAGTGATGTTTTGACAGATTTCAGCCATTAATCACATAAACAATTTACCATAGTCGTGTGAGAAAATTCAAATGTATATTTATTCTTATGCTGTGCACTTAATAAGTCGTTAATGTGTTCATTGAACAATGCCAATAAAAGACATAATCATACATTTAAAAGACACATGCATGTAATCTCAAAGAGATAGAGGTGTGTGTGTGTGTGGGTGTGTGTGTGTGTGTGTGTTCTGATTGTCTGCATGACAACAGTCTTAACTGTTTGAATGGAATGTGCTGTGCTGGGCTTAACCTGCAGTCAGCCGTACAGACAGGGAGGCGGACCCCTCTCACACAC
The DNA here is from genome assembly GCA_026745465.1 of Lota lota. Classification (NCBI taxonomy): domain Eukaryota; kingdom Metazoa; phylum Chordata; class Actinopteri; order Gadiformes; family Lotidae; genus Lota; species Lota lota. The sequence continues at coordinate 6,246,674 of JACYXH010000249.1, forward strand.
ACACACACACACACACGCATGTTTGCCCACAAACATGTATGCACACACACATACATATACTTGCACATACATGCACATATACTTAGGCATACACAAATATATACTTGCCCACATAATACGCACAGAGATACACACACACATACACACACACACACACAACCTGAAAAATCCCCAAAATTCCAAACAGCTAAACTAGTGTATACTCATAAATACGCCATTGTGTGTGTGTGTGTGTGTGTGTGTGTGTGTGTGTATTTGACGAGAACTAGGAATTAGGAGATGCATTCTGCTTACTGTGTGGAATCTACAGGACAAGCGAGATAACGGTTGGTAAGTAGCCCTAATATTTTCTCTTTTGGTTCAGTTTTGCTAAAATGTGAATTCTATACTTTTTCAATCATGTTTGTTTGAATATAATTATATGTTTCCTCTTTCAAGTACACGGTTTTGTTTAATTCCATGCTGTAAGCTGCTGCGTACACGTTTTTCCTAAGTAGGCCTTCAGCGTAAAATATATCAGTTACTATGAACACAGTCAATAAAAAATATAAATATGTGTGTGAATTTATAAATGCTGCGTCTCTTTGTTAAGAATGGTAAACCCAAACTATTAACGTGCTTTATTGTGGACGTATGTTTGTCTAGGATGTGTTACGGATGTCTGTCTAGTGAGTGTGTTTGCTCAAGAGACTGATTTAGACCATTCTCTACAGTCCAGCTTGTAAAACGATACTGATCTGGGGGATTCGTATTGATTATCATTGATCACTTCAATGATAGGCAGCATATCTATACACCAGGACATGCTTCCATTGTTAATCTCTAGCCTGGCAGGGATTTTAATTAAGTTAAGTTAAATTTGAAGGAATTAGCCATTCATTAAAAAAAATTAACAAGACAAATTCCAAAATGCTTGTTTGAGATACATTTGTTGAATATAATCAAGAGGATATTATGACATCGTAGAGCCAGCATTTTTTATATGATCACGGTGATGATGTTGATGTTTGTGAACCATGTGATGGTATAATGATTATGATAGAGCCTGTGTTATCGAGGTGATTTAAAGATGTCACACGGTCTGTGTTATCGAGGGAAAGTACGATGTCCTAGGGCCTGTGTTATCCAGGTGATATTATGATGTCCTTGGGCCTGTTATTGAGGCTATATTATGATGTCATAAGACCTGTGTTATCAAGGTGAGATAATGATGTCATAGGGCCTGTATATTTCTACTTTATAGAGTGATAATAGTCATCATAGTGATAATGATGTCTGAGAATTACCAAAATTAAATGTCCTTCTGAGACTCAGTAAACGAGTCTGTGTGTGTGTGTGTGTGTGTGTGTGTGTGTGTGTGTGTCTGTCTGTTTGTGTGTGTGTGTGCATGCCAGTGCACGTGCATGAGCGTGAATGACTGTATGTGTGTGTGTGTATCTAGCCATGTGAACCCCCATGCGTGAACAGGGGGTTGGGGTGTGTGTGTGTGTGTGTGTGTGTGTGTGGGGGGGGGGGGGGGGGGGGGTTAAGTGGTCCATTTATATTCCTGTGCGTGCAGTGATTGATGCGTAATGCCTGAGGGCGTCCATGTTCGCCTTGCGACACAATGGCCTCCGTAGCGGACCGAGAGCAGACAGATGGAGGGGTGGGGGCGGGACTCCATACTGTTATGACTATGAATATGAAACAGCCCCCTGGCGCCAACCCAAACACACAGTCGCTCAGCATCACTCAGTGAGGATTGCAGTAGTTTAAAACAGCAAAAAGAAACTCCCAATTCCCTCAAGGTTTGATTGCTCATGTCTGTCTGACAGAACGTTCCCACTCCGACACTTTATGGAACGGTGGATAGGAATGTGCGGTATGGCATTTGAAAATAAATAAATCTAAATACATAAGCTTTTAAAAGAAACATTAATATGCATTGTGGGAGTAATATGCATTATACACACAAACCACACAATATTAGAAACACTCAAACACTCACACACACACACAGACACACACACACACACATAGGAACCCATTGTGCATTCAGATCTCTATCAATAACACTCAAAATATCAAGTAATTATTATGAGTGTATTTAAATGTCTGCTCTTTAATACAGTCCTGCATGGTTACAGGACCTCTAGGTTAGATTACTTATAATCTATCTATTTATAAGTGCACTTGTCATATTCAATGTAAGATTAGGATAACAAAATGTTCCTCGTCAAAACACAACATCCCTTTACAGCCCCGGTCGTGTGCTTGTGTGTCAGTGTGTGAGTGTGTGAGTGTGTGTGTGAGTGTGTGAGTGTGTGTGTGAGTGTGTGAGTGTGTGAATGTGTGCATCACCTTCGATTTGTCCTCTCATTTCCACGGCTTGCTCTCAGAGTACCGTTTCCTGCGGGCCCCGGGCCTTGGGTCTCCAGGGACTGGTTATAATAGACTGTCACCTCTCCTCACATCACACATTAACACACTTTAACACACATACACACACACACACACATACACCTCCACCGCCTCCCTACATGTTTGAGGGAGGGGTGGGGGAGAGTGTGTTACTGCTGTCCAAGCAGATGTTGGGGTATGTGGGGACACAGAACATTAAACTAAGACCCACAGGGTTCTAGATTGGGACCAGGCTAGTGATGGTGGTTTAGTGGAACTGGGTTAGTTAGAACACACAGTGTGATGTGTAATGTTATGTAATGTTAGGGTTTAAGGGTGGATTGGGTTTTTCCTTATTTGTATTTTGGAACAAACTTTTTAATTCCTGCTCCTTTCAGTTCGGAGAGAGAGGGAGAGGGAGAAAGAGAGAGACCACACACATTGATGGTCCCATACCAATATCTTACTTTGCTTCTTGCGTTAATCTTTTTGCACAACATAATTACCCCCCATAATCCAGGTGTTTGCTTTGGAGATGAAACACCAACTGGTGACAACAAATAGCTGGAGCCTCCAGTTCACATCGTGATAAAACATCAATTTAGTGACCAAATATTAAGTTGGATCCACCAGCCCCAATGTAAAAAAATTGTTCAAAAAATGACGTCACAATAACTTTACAAAACCACTAACAGCGGTCTGTTTACAGTACAGTTACTTTTAAGTTTAAACCCAAAGGAAAACAGTCAAACACAGCCCCTCTCAACTGCCGTTTCGTCATAAATTTGAGCCAATCAGAAAAAGCCGATGTATTAGAGGGCGCTGTCCCTGGGATAGAGTTTTACACATTTAGTTGCTCTTTAAAAATCAAAACATTTAATATATATATTTCTTTAAACAAAACCAACACACCGACGCGTTGAATTCATAATTCACCATCCGTCCACATCTTTCTGTACTTATATACCCTTATATTTATCTAGAGTGGACTGAGATGTGTGGTGTGTCTGCTTCCATTCTGGGTTTAATTGCCCTGCAACGAGGCCCTTGTTCCAGGCACCACTGTGGGGGTAATGGGCACGACCGTGCCGGTGTGGGCTGGATGAGTGCTTGGAGATGGCCTTCAACAATGACACGCCACTGAATGGGACTCCAATGGGGAAAATTGCATCTATTAAAATGGATGTAATTTATGGACAAATAAGTGCAATTATGGAGGAATAGGTTTTTGCGGCATGTGATTGACAATGAAAAAACGTTTTCTTTTTTCTTGTTATCTCCGCAGAGATAAACAGCAAGTGGGTGCAGTGACCAAGGAGGGGGTGAGAGAGAGAGTGAGATGATGTGCTTTTGTCTGTATGTTTGAGTGCACATGTGTGTAAATGTATGCAATTCACTTAAGTGTGTGTGTGGTTATCATGTGCACATGTATGCATCTGTGTGAGTGTGTGTGTGTGTGTGTGTTTGTGTGAGTGTGTGCGTGCATGCGTGTGTGTGTACCCAGGACACCCTTAAAAAGAGGAGTAATTATTCTACCCCCGTTGACTCTGATGGTTTCTGTGTAGTCAGGATAAGGTCTGTGTTGTCAGGGGGGTCCAGAGACGCAGGATTATAATTGTGTGTCTTCATGGAGCTGACGGCCATGAAGCTTATCAGCATGGCCCAGCAGGTGATAGATCTCTCGGTCAGAGAGGAGCACACTGGCTGATCCATTCCAACATACCATTGTTCTTATCCCATCCACCCAGTGACTCGTTAATTCAATCGCATTCAGAACAACAAAGACCGTAATCTGTCTCGTTTTCATCAGCGAGGGAGGCGGGATTTAAAACAGCTAATCACGTCTGTAATAGCGGAAAGAGGATTATTTAGTATGACTTATTATAATTAATTTGTTAAAGTGGAGACGCTGTGTTCGTCCATAGGGTTTCGTCTTCATGCCCTTTCTCAACGTTTATTGATTTACCAAAAAGGTATATTGTCATCAAAATAAGACGAAAAAACAGCCTTCAGGAGATGGTTCAATGGACTCAAATTGCAAATATGACTTCTGTTCTATTGTTGTATTTTTCTGTATGCGTATTTCAGAGATTTGGTTGAATGGCAGTGGAACGTGCCAGAGTGTCTGCATATCCCCACCGCAACACGCCATCGCCTCGCTGATAAGAACGCTGCTCTGCAGGGGGTTTTTTGCCCAACGTCACCACTGGTGACCTTCAGGTTAGCATCGACGACGAGACCGGTGATCCCAAACAATACACGCCCCCCCCCCCCCCCCCCCCCCCCCCCCCCCCCCGAACCAAACCCTGTATTCAAACCCTTCCTCAGTTCTATCTGCTCTGTGCTTCCATACAGGCGACACAAACATGAGCTGGTGGTGCATGTTGTGTTCAAAATGATACAGACAGACAGAGAGGGATGGATGGAACAGTATTTACCGTTGCCAAGGATACGGCTGGCAGAACGGCGGTACTTAGAGATTGTTAACCCACACACCCTCATGTGCTTTCGGTTTTCTCTCTCGCTCTTTCTTGTGTCCCCGGCAGCACAGCTCCCACCCCGCCCCCGACACCAAAGACCCACACATCAGGTGAGATTTATCAAATTTTCTCATTATTTAATATTTTTCTCATCACTTTGATGACAATTAATTTCAAAAATTAATTTTATAAATATATTTGTTTTATAATTTTACTATTTTACAAAGTATTTATTCAATATGGTGAAGAAGTCGATTAACGGAATGAATGTGATGGACTTGAAATGCTCTGTTACCATGTGAAAGCGGTTTGGTCCAGCGGCCCAATAGCAGGAAGACAAGAAGACTCCATTCCAGTCTGAAGAAAAGAAGAAGAAGAAGAAGAAGAAGAAGAAGCTGGAGGCAAGACTTCTAATCCTGAAGAGAAGACCAATGCGGAGGCTTCACAGGGGGACATCCCCGAGACTGAACCATCCCCACGACCAGCGACCAACACAACGAAAAATACCCAAAAGGAGAAAAAAGGAGGAGAGGGGAGAGCGCGAGAGAGAGAGGAGAATGGGGGAGTTAAAGAGAGAGAGAGGGAGGGAGCGACAGAGGGAGAGAGAGGGAGTTAGAGAGAGAGAGAGAGAGAGAGAGAGAGAGAGAGAGAGAGAGAGAGAGAGAGAGAGAGAGAGAGAGAGAGAGAGAGAGAGAGAGGAGGCGAGTCCTCCCCGTCAAGTGACAACAGTAACTCCAGTGACCAAGCGAAAGCAGTCGTACGCACCGGGTTCCCGTTTACGAAAATATCCGAAAAGAGGAAAAAAATGTTTGAGGAGAGAGGGGGAGTCAGAGAGAGAGAGAGAGAGGAGAGGAATAACGCAGTGTTTTCTCCCACTTTCCATCATCCTCCACCCCCCACCCACCCCTTGCGTCTCAGCTGTGAGATGGTCACGCTCGCTCGCTCACTTCAATTCTCATTCTGCTTTTCTATTGCAGCTCACTGGAGCCCGTAGTGAGGAATTATCTGGCTGTCAGAGAGGACCTGCGCTGGGGAGATACGGCCCAGGGTGACTGGGGGGTGGTGGTGGTGGTGGTGCTGGTGGTGCTGGTGATGATGAGGGGGAGGACACCGGGAATCCGCAGCCTGGAACGGTAGCTGGTGAGGGGGAAAAACCGGCCAGCGTGGGAACTACAACGGGAAGGTACCGGTTACGGACCAGACTGGACCAGACCTGACCAGGACCTAACTGGATTGGACGAGTGCCGGATCACACTAGACAGGACCTTACTGAATCAGAACCAAACAGGCCCAAATCGGACCAGACCAGACCTGAAGGGTCCAGAACAAACCTGACTAGACCAGACCAAAACAAGACCGGAACAGCCCAAACCAAACCAGACTGGGCTGAACCAGACCCGACTGCACCTGTCAGGCCCAGACAAGATCAGACCAGACCAAACCAGATCAGTGCAAGGACCGGTACCACACCGGAACCAAACCAGACCTGAGCCATGCTGTCCTCAGCGCTACAGATCCTGGCGTTCGCCCTGGCCCTGCTGGGCGTGCTGGGCGCCACGGTGGCCACGCTGTTACCCAACTGGAAGGTGAGCGCCGACGTGGGCGCCAACATCATGACGGCCGTGTCCCAGATGCAAGGGCTGTGGATGGACTGCACCTGGTACACCACCGGCGTCTTCAGCTGCTCCCTCAAGCACTCTGTGCTGGCACTGCCGGCCCACCTGCAGGCGGCGCGCACCGCCATGGTGCTGAGCTGCATGGCGGGCTCTCTGGGCCTCTGCCTGGCCGCCCTGGGCCTCAAGTGCACCCGCTGGGGGGGCGGGCGCCGCGCCAAGGCCCACACGGCCGTGGCGGCCGGCGGGTGCTTCATGCTGGCGGGCGTCCTCTGCCTGGTGCCCGCCTCCTGGTTCACCTGCGAGGTCATCACCGCGTTCCTGGACGCCAGCGTGCCCGACAGCGGGAAGTACGAGCCGGGCGGCGCCGTCTACGTCACGTTCATCTCGGCGGGGTTCCTGCTGGCCGCGGGCGTGCTGTTCTGCATGTCGTGTCCCGGGAGCGGGTCACGACACGAGGACTGCTACACCACCACCTCCACCACCTCCTTCTCCGCCTCCTCCTCCTCCGCCGATCCAGAGAAACTGAGACAGCGGCAGCGGGAGAAGGAGGAGCAGGAGCGGGAGGAGGAGAAGAAGAAGGAGGAGGAGAAGCAGAAGAAGGAGAAGGAGGAGAAGAAGAGGAAGGAGGAGGAGGAGGAGGAGAGACGCAGGGTCCAGCAGCAGGAGCAGGAGAAGAAGAAGAAGAAGAAGAACACAATGGAGGAGTCAACTCCTCGGGAGAGAGAGAAGCAGTACTACTCACCGTCCCGCCTCCCGCCGTCCTCCAACCTCAAGGGTCGCTACAGCCTGCAGGACTACGTCTGAACCCCACCCATGACCGGGCCGGCTAACAGGGACCTAACCCTAACCCTGCCTGGTGAACATGGAGCTAACCCTAACCAGACCCTGCTTGGCTGCCTAGGCTTTGTGGCTGCTTTCTGCCTTTCTGCATTGAGGAGGAGGATTTGAGGTGGGGGGGGGGGGGGGGGGGGGGGGGGTTGCATGTGGTTGAGGGAGGTAAGAAGGAGAGGGGGGGGGGGGGGTGAGTTGACATTGACAGCCGTATCACCCGCTCTCATCATCAGGGCCCCACTGTAATTACCCAGCATTCAAATGCGCAGCTTGTGGGTTTTTAGATTCGCAGGGGTCGGGCAAAAATGTGTGTGTGTGTGTGGGGAGGGGGGGGGGGGGGGGGGGGGGGCGGTGTGCGCACTGCTGGGAGAAGAGATAAGAGCGGGGTGGGTGCAATGAGAGAGAGAGAGAGAGAGAGAGAGAGAGAGAGAGAGAGAGAGAGAGAGAGAGAGAGAGAGAGAGAGAGAGAGAGAGACGCGGAACAGCACCATAGAGGAGAAAGGTGTGAATCTGAGGGACTGATATCGCACACTGTGGCTTTCCTCTGAACCAAAAAGGACTTATATAAATATATATAAAAAAGTGCCAACCCCTGCAGGTGACGAACATTTAAAAAAATAACGGAAGGAGGGGGACATAAAAAAATAAAGCCATAACTTGCACGCTTCAAACACTATCTGCCTTGAGGGATCAAATACATATGTAATATGAATATTAATGAGCAAGCGCTCACTGAATCTAGAACGTCGATCACGTAGCTCTCGCGCCGTCGGTGACTAACTTGCTTAGTTCACCTTGTCAATAACTGTTAGCTCCAGCATAGACTTCTGCATCAACACTCGAGTGTATTAAATTGCTTAGCTGAGATTTTAAGCTTTAAAAAGAAGGACGGTCAAAACTCCAAATCCTAGTAATCCCCCTTGACGCGCCGCGTCCGCGCCGTGTTTTACTGGGAGTCCGGTGGGAGAATGAGGTGCAGAGGAAGGTAATGATGCTCTTTGGTATCCCATTATCTCCTTACCACGGTCGGCTGCACACACGCACTTGCTTACCATGCGGCTTTTGATGGTCCTTGAGGTGTGAAGTGAGATGTTTCACGAGCTTTCTCTGTAAAATCGTCGATACTCTCGGCTCGTGTTCTAACAGAATGGCTGCATTTTTCTATACTCGGGATTATTGTTTATAACCTGGAATATAATAAAATGACCTTTTTGCGTGAACGAGAAGGTCGATAAATTGCGTATTGAATTGTGTGTGAACACAAGGACAAAAAGCACCGCTCAGGCATGTACAGCTTTAAAAACGACTGTAACTAACGGTTGGCAGCGCCCAAAAACCGTCATGATTTGCCTCTTGCGTCTTCTTTCTTTCTATGTTTTAGAATCTTCCCTTATAAAAACGAATGTCCTAAAACTCTTTTTATTTTGAAGATAAATCGTTTCTCTATAGCCGTGCGTAATGCGTCATGCGTCATGTGTAGGCCTAACGGTGCGAGACTCCTTAAAAGTAGAGGTGTCCCTGATGACAAACGATTTTTACGTCTTTATTGTTTAGTAGGCTCAAGCCAAAACGAAATAGCAGATGAATGTCTCTTCTGATCCAGTTCTCTTAAAATATCCACCTCAGAGATTATACTTTTTCCCAAAAATGATTTCTTATATGGGGCCTATCTATATGATATAGGCAATATAGAACATGAGAGTGTATAATAATTTATGTTGAATGTGTATAAAATGTTGGGACCTCTTCACACGAAAAAGAATGAATTGTAAACAACCAATTGTCTTCTATTGGTTTGTGTTATCTGACAATGTTGTGGAGATTTCGTGCTAGATTACGCTGCTTCTTCGATTTAATAAAGGCCTATATAACTATATCCTCTTAAAAAAAGACAAGGGCTAGGATTTAAGGGCATGGATGAAAATGGTATTGATTATAAAACCACTAGGCCTATATTTTTGTGTAGCCCTTTTTAAAAACATAGTGAATAAAATATCACAGGCATTAGAATGTAAAAAAAAAAGATTATATTAACAAGGTTAATGTATGCCATGCTGTCAATGCACGGTTATCGAATCTTGTTAGACTTGTCATTTATATAAAATATATATAAAAGTAACCATAATGTAGTCTAACTGATGGACTTCAATCAACAATGAGAATTATTAATAATTACCAAAAGAATAACCCATGTAGATTAAGATCGTTGATTTATTAAAATCAGCTTGGCTGTGCTATAGGATAGGCTATAAAATAAGAATATATATAAAGGCCTATATGTGGGTCCATATTGCGCAGTTTTGTTATTTCTCTTTAGCATATGATTAAAATAATTTTAGTAATTGCTACTGAAATTTAGGCTCCCTCATAATAAAATACTGAAACCTCGACATCTGTTTTTGTTGGTTATTATTTTTTTATTGTCTAAAATGTGAACGTTTCTTATTGTATTTTGTTATACAGGAAACTGTTTTAGTCACTAATGGTGCGATATCTTTTCACATTTTACAGATTACATCCTCTCGTTTAGTGAAAATATAACTAAATTCGATAGTATACTGGAAAAATGAAACCAATTATATCGTATAATTATTTAGACACACTCAATATTTCACATGCCTTACGCTATCCAAATGCTTTCTATAATTATTATTAATTTATTAGTTGTGTTACTTTATTATGTTTGATTCATGTTCATGGCTCATAGTTGATGACCTACAAGGACAGAAGTAAAGAAATGTTGTCCTTTCCGAATTGATCAGCTTCTTTATGCGGTAATAAATCACTTCTTATCCAAGCGAGACATCAAAGGTGACCTTTTTTAGGTCAACCAAGCAAAATAAGCAATTGCGATTATTGTTATTCTGGGCATATTTGATAGGTCTGTAATTTCGTCAACATAACTGTCTACCTCTTATGTGTTTGGTTTCACGTAACAATCTCATTTTAGGCCTACTCAGTGGTGCTTGAACATTTTTTTTTTTGCGTTGCTATATGCCTACAAATAAGTCGTTTTTCTCTCTGTATATAACAACTACTACAGTAAAGCACTAACTAAGTAGCCTTGTTATGGTATAGACAACATAACGACATAATACAAATTGCTCTGATATGCTTCTTAAAGAAAACGGGACTCCGACGCTGCATGCCATCAACCTACACAGTGTAGGCCCACTACGACATAATCGCTTGGCTGGACTGAACCTCTAAACACATTCGTTTCGACAACATCATAATAACACGTCAAAGCAGCACAATTAACGAATACAGATCAGGTACAATGTCGCTGATGTTGCAGGAGGCCCGTTGTTCAACTGATCTTTTTTCATGTGGTTTCAGCGCCCCCTGTTGGCATACATGCAGATGTACAACTGAAAACATTGACAAGCCAATTAAATAGGTTTAGTTTGACTGACTGCTTGTTTGTGCATATTCCGTTGCAATTATAGACGCTGTTAACGTGAAAGTAGGCCTACTACTTCATTCGTTATATATTCGAATGAAAATATGGTATAGGCTTTGGCTTCTGTGAGCGTCCATTCTCTATAACCTTGTTTATAGCAATTTAATCTCGAACTAATCATAAAGAATATCGACATTTTCGTGGGAATTACGGGCAATTAGAAGTGCCTAGTTGCGCTATTGTGCATTGGATTCATATCCAGTAGGTGGTACTGCAAGACAGAATTCACAGCGATTGAGATTCCGTACATCCCGATCCTGTTCTTATTTTTCTTAAGAACATGTGCATTTGGGGTAAATAAATGACCAAACATGTACCAGGTGACCCAAAAGCTGCAGCGATCAGCCACATATGTCATCTCCATAAAAAACATGCTCATCAGCATGTGTTCCGAGGGACTTCTCTGAGATCAATTACTGTAGCCATAAACTATGACTACATTTTCCTCATCGAGGCGGTCAAGGTTGGAATTAGCTGGTTGATTTGGCCAGATATGGCCAGCTATAGACCTTCATCACATTTACAGCCACATCGATATGGCTTCCTGCAGTCACCCATTTTCTAGAAAGCCGAACGACGTGGTCAGCTGATCTATGCATGTACATGACTTTGTTAAATTGTTTATTTCGTGATTAACGAATAAAAACAAAAAGGATGTTCTTGTTTTTTGGTTGTTAAAACCCCGTTGCAAGTCTCGGTTGGTAGGAAGCTGCTCCATATCTGACTGATAATTCAGCCTGACCCACTTTCCTTGCTTGACTTGCCGGGGCTGTTTTGTGTGGGTGGTTCTCGTCGTGTCGGTTTGGGCACGCGCGCGCGCGCAGGCACGCACACAAACACACACACACACAAACATGTTCCCTCATGTGGAGGCATTCTCTCTCACGCCATTTGATACGACTTAGCCTACACATTTGTCTGGATAAATGAATATAGCGTATAGGGTTAGGGGTTTGGCGTTTTAAGCAAGCCTATTTCTATGGCACTGTTTATCCAAGTCATTGTTTTTGATTAATTCTTTTTGTTTTTAATCGGTCTATGTATGCTACCTACATGCATACTTGCATCGGTCAACCGAAAGTGATTCAAAGCCATCAACGTTGAAAATGCTGTGCAGCTAATAAAAGTTGATCCTAAAGGTTTATTCCATGTGAATTTTGAACTCAAAAGTCAAAGGGTTAGTTATAATGGACAAATTGAGCTCAAATGTTAAATAGGCTCACATTAAATAGGCCATTAATTGACAATACTTGTTTTTAATATATTGAGTAAGTTCGATGATTCTGATTGACTGGCGATGTCATTGACGTTAACCGAATAACAAACTTTTGCAGCGGAGGGAAAGATGCCACAGACCTCCACACTACAGATAGGTCTATATCGACGTCAAACTGCAAGAAACTGGGGGTTATATTTTTTTATTTTGCTAAAAGGCAACCCAGAGAAAGATTGGAGGTCTGGGGCAGTTGGTGGAGCTATACCAGAAGAGAACGATTTCGTATGAATAATGCACATGAGCGACTGAGAGAGCGAGAAACCCCTCAAGATGCCAACCCAGCCAGTCGGAGTCCTGTGAAGTCATACCGATCGAAGTCAAGGTAAAGTAAGTGAGATCGATAAACTTGTCGTTTTATCCCCCCGGCTATTTTGGGGTTCGTTTTCTGATGTGATCAGTATGGAAACGACGGGAATGCTTGGCAACTCTAAAATCAGAACCCATGGCGGTGGCGGCGAACCTCCTCCCTCCCTACGCACACCTCCACAGCCACAGCCGCAAGCATTCAATCAGTTTATTGAACATCACCACCAAAGACAAAGTCAAAATAACAAAAACAACAACCAACAGCAGTCGATGCAAGGGGAAAGTGGAAACCGCCAACATGGAGGAAAAGAAAACATTTCGGGGAATCGAGTCGAGCGCCATCAACCACTGAATAATAAAAGTGAGGAGGTGGAGGGGGATCTGTCGCGGTACAAACCGGAGGAGCGGATGGACAGCAGGTACGAGCATGTCAGCCGGGGATCAACGACCACCACCACCAACAACAACAACCCTCGGAATGACAACAGCTCTGCTACCCAGTTTAATAATTATTATGGGAATGGAAGAGGAGGGCCTTGCTTTGATCAACATGGCGGACAACAAAGCCTAGGATCTGGGATAGTGCATTCGGTACAGAACACCATGGATCAAGTTCAAAACTCCCACGAAAGCTACAATAGCCCATACAACCACTACCAGAACTATCGACCTGGCTACGGTAACAGTGGATATGGAGGTATGGCGAGTGCCTCACGCCAGGACAATAACCTGATGGGCCCTGGCAGCAACGCGACCGCTACTAGTCAAAGCAAAGCGGCTATGGCTGCTACAGCGTCCCCGGGTGGAGGTGGTAGTCGTGCTGGGGGTTTCCAGAGGTTCCCCGGGCAAAATCAGCAGCATCCGTCCGGTGCCACGCCAACTTTAAACCAATTGTTGACATCTCCGAGCCCCATGATGCGGGGTTATGCTAGTGGCTACCAGGATTACAACAACCCTTCTGCACAACAGCAGCCCAACATGGGGATTGGTAAAGAGATGGGGTCCCAATACGGCTCGGCTAGCCATGGCTGGGGAGGACAACAGCGAAATCACCCCTCGATTAGCCCGGGAAACAACGAACAAGTCATTAGCCGATCTCAGGTAAATACCACATTTGATTACGTAATGTATTTACGGCTAAAATTTGAAACGGAAGCTTGCTAGCCCTTGGCAAATGAACGTTGACTTGCTTAGCATTTATCCAGCTAGCTAACGATAGCAGGGTATCGTTGTTTTATTACCACTGCGTTTTAGATGCCCTTTTCATTATTATGTACACATGTTGTGGATATATATAATCGGTTAATGTAGTGTTACACGCAACTTGTTGGCCGTGCGAGCAAAACACATAAACGGCCAACGGATTTGCATGGACAGTCAGAAGTTTGTTGCAACACCACGTCCAAGGTGACTTGTCCGGTTTTAGCTTGTTATGCTAGGCAAGGCTAGCATTGGCAAGCTATGTGATATATAACGGTGCCCCGAAGCGGTTTGTAGCCCAGGCCAGCATAGGTTCACCCATGAAAAAATGGCAAATATTTCCTATTACAGTATACACAATCATTGTAATACATGTATACGTTTGACGACATATCATTTGCGGTAGACTACATACGGGTCTGGTATCTGCGCCCGTCTCGTTTTCTTTCCACAAGACCCCGTCATGGGTGGTTTCCTCGCAAAGGCTCTCAAGTCACCATTAAGTAAACGTCAGTTGTTTAGTCTTTTCAGACCTTTATCGTTGTACCTATGTCATGGTAATAGCCAAATCGGGGGAGTTAGTTAATGTTGTGTATTGGTGCTTTACACAGTAGCGTCTAGTTGTTGCCTGTGATGTGGCCTTACGCTTCTGCAGGGGGCCCCTGCTGTCCCCTGACCTTCGCACATGCAGATTAGCCACGTGTCTGCCCACATACATAATTTCACAACAAAACATACAAGTGGCCCATTCCAGTCTATTATGAAGGCAAGCGGCCTTGAGTGTGGCATATTGCTGTGCCATAATGACAGGGCACCATTGGTTATTTACTCAATAGACCTTGTTTTTTATAATTACTTATTTTATATAAATATATATACTTTTTTATTATATAATGTGAATACTAGCGTTTTATATTGAATTAATTGAATTGGCTCAGAAGCTCACTGAGAAAAAATAAGTATTACAAAACTCTGCTATGGCCGTCGGGGAACATTAACCTTATTCATCCTCCATAGGTTACAACTGGGTTGCAAATTATTTATAAAGTATGGATAGAAATACAAAATATACAGTTGGTCAAGTTTATGACCTCGTCGTACTCTCTTAATGCCAACGCACATCATTATCAGAGATCGAGGAGCAAATAATCACAACACCAATTTGGGCAGGCCAATCGTGTAGATTTTGAGCTGTGAATGGGCGGAACATAGGCCACAACGCACTAGCAGCTGGATCATCTCCTGCTCCTATGGGCTCTTGATGCTCAGCAGGTCAGAGTGAAAGTCTCTGCAGCACAGCCGTTTCCCCACCACCAGTGTGCTGGCGGAGGCTGGAGGAGGCACCGACTCTGAGGAAACAGAAGAGCATGGTGGCCTTGGACTTGCATGCAGGTCCTACTGTTCCCAACTGTATCTTTGAGCATTACACCTAATGCAAAGAATCTTAACGTTTTTAGTTTTAGTTATTTAATATTAAGATATTTGCCACTTTTATCAAATTATTTTCTGGTCATGCAGACGTTGACATCCACTATGCATCATGGGATTTGGTGAGGAAATAAGTGTGAGTTCTACACTTATTTTGCATTGCATTATTGGTATTAAGTCCTGCACAATGGGAACCAGATTTGTAAACTCCGATTTCAGACTACACTCCAAATTGGTGACCTTATCCATGGTGAATTAATCATAATAATTATATCAGAAATTATGACATTTTCTTTATAAATAGTTAATTCTACCTACATTCTCTGATGTTTGTGACAATGAAAAAGTTCCCTATAAAAGTCATGGACTTTCATGGCTTTATTGAAGATGCTAGGTACATGCTGCCAGAGTCTTCCCATGATCATGCTCCATTAAACTCTTCGCGGTCAAGAAGTGTCTAAAATGAAATTGTTTTCATCAATAGTGCACTAATATATAGGGCACAAGTGGACACAATCAAAACAGCCCTGGTTAGAAGAACTCTACATAAAGGCACTCCCTTGATTACTGGGACTACCATATTAACTCTGTACTATTTACAAAGCAACTTCCAGTCAATTAAGATACAGGTCATTAAAGAGCAGGTAGGGGTGAGGGATGTTGCTAAAGGACGCCTACTGTAGGCTGCCTCCATTAGGGATCGAACCAAGTACCTTTTGGCTGGAACACCCTAGCCACTACAATATCCTGCCCCAGTATTGGATAAACAGCATGGGTGCTGTTGGGTGGACTGACAGGTGAGATTTTTCCTTCCAGTGTTTCACCTGGGATTGTCATTGACTGAGTCCTCTGGCGAATTCCCAATGAGTATTTCCACACGAGGAGCCTCTCTCGCTATAGTTTCCTATTGGTGACCTCGATCTCTGCCACCTTGTACACACCGGGCTGCTGAACCCTCCAACATGATCTGAACTCCTTAGATGTTTGGGTGCAGCTGTCTTTAAAGAAGTCAGAATTGCTGTTCCCATCGATGGCTTTTGAGGCCTTGTGTCCGTGGTGCGTTGTAGACTGTATGGCTGAACCATTCATCGGCACGTTAACGCGGAATGCAGCTTCAAGTGACCACAGAAATGTTTGTTAGGTTGCATTCTAGTGTTCAAAACGTATTTAGATACTTGCCTTACCTTGTAACGGAGGTTACCGTTACAGAGCAATCAAAAGTCACAATTATTTTTCTCTGACTTGAAGATTGTACTCACCAGCCTAGCCAGGAGGTCCTTCTGGGATGAAGAAAGCCTCTCTATCAATGACCAGCACCAGATTCACTTGGATTTACATTCACTAATTTGATGGATATAAATTAAAATCCATCCATCCTTGCAAAGATGCACATGCATCCTTGGGTATGCACTAGAAAACAACCTATAAACCCAGTACTCAGAACATACTCAAAATGGCCGTAAATCATTAGGGATGGGAATCGGCAGGGACCTCACGATACGATATTACAACGATCTTTGAGTGCCGATACTATATTTAATGTTATACTGTAAATACTGCGATATGATATTAAGAATTTATTTTGTGTGCGCTTTTTATCTTTGGTGTCGTTTAACCTCTAGGTTCGGGTTGTACAGCCCTGCCATTGGTGCCGAACAGAACAGCATATAGTTGACAAAATCCACTATAAAGCATTTAACATAGGCAAATGATAAAGGCAATCAGGTAAACACCACATTAGATTACATCATGTATTCATGTCTCAATATTCAAATGGGAGTTTGCCTGCCTGTGGTAACTGAATGGTATTGACTTGAATAAACATTTATCCAGCACCCTACCGTGATGTTAGCAGGGTGATATTCCAACTGCGTTTAAGATACCGTATCCACAACTATGTACACATTTTGTGGATAAATATAATCAGGGAATGTCGTACACGCAACTCGTTGCCCTTTCGTGCAAATCATCAACGGGATACAGTGTATAAGGGGACTTGTCTGGTTTTGCATGATATCCCAATGGCAAGCTAGTTGATTCACAACAGAGCTCTGCAACAGTGTCTAGCCCAGGCCTGAATAGGTACACACAACAATTAAAGCTGCAAATATTTCCTATTACAGCATAGAACGATAATTATAATACATGTATATGTTTTCTTTCCACAAGACGTATGGGTCATTATGAGTGGGTTCCTCTCAAATGCTCCCAATTTAGTGAAGTGTCACCATTTGTTTAGTCTTTTCAGACCTTTATCGCTCCACTGGTAGTAGCTTATTTGCATAATTAGGGGAGTTGGTCTCTTTAATGTTGTGTATGGGTGCTTTACACAGTAGCGTCTTGTTGTTGCCTATGATGTGGCCTTACGCTTCTGCAGGGGGGACCTGCTCTCCCCTGACCTTCACACATGCAGATTAGTCACGTGTCTTTGCCCACATACATAATTTCACAACAAAACGTACAAGTGGCCCATTCCACAGTCTATTATGAAGGCAAGCGGCCTTGTGTGGGGCATATTGCTGTGCTGAATTGACAGTGCACCACTGTTAATTTAATCTAAATTACTTTTTTCAACATTTGTCTATGTATTTTGCTCCTTATATGTTTATAGAGAGATTTTGAGAAAATGTGTATGCTAGCGTTTATATTGTATTGGTGGAGTTCCTAGAAACTGAGTGAGAATGAATTAAGAGAAAAGGGCAATTTTCCAAAAATCTGCTTTGGCTGTCGGGGAACATTAACCACTTTTCATCCTACTCCTTAGGTTAAGACAGGGTTGCACACATTTGTATTCATGTATGGATATAAACAACGCCATACAGGTCAAGCTTTTTAGCTCATAAAGCCTGTAACACACTGCTGCCTAGAATAATTTTAAATATTTGCAAGAATTGCCCACATCAACTGCTAATTACCTGTTTCACTTGGGAATTAGTTATACTCTCTTCATGCCATTGCACTCCTTTATCAGAGATGAAGGAACAAAAAAGTATGCCCTGACCCTGGAATGTTGTTCACACTTGAAGGCCACAGAATCCAGACATACTGACAGATACTTTATTTAGCCCTATACCATCATGATGGTACTTACAATCTCGATATTTCGAAGGATGTATGAAATTACATTTCTACCGTTGCTGATAATGCAGTTAATTGACTACATAGCAAAATATAGTGAATGTAGCCTACATGCTACAGTGAGGGGAAAAAAGTATTTGATCCCCTGCTGATTTTGTACGTTTGCCCACTGACAAAGACCTGATCAGTCTATAATTTTAATGGTAGGTTAACAAATACATCCAGAAAAACGCATAAATTGATTTGCATTTTAATGAGGGAAATAAGTATTTGACCCCCTCTCAATCAGAAAGATTTCTGACTCCCAGGTGTCTTTTATACAGGTAACGAGCTGAGATTAGGAGCACACTCTTAAAGGGAGCGCTCCTAATCTCAGATTCCAAACTCTCCACCATGGCTTTGTAGATTGTAGACCTACACAAGGCTGGCTACAAGACCATATACAAGACCATCGCCAAGCAGCTTGGTGAGAAGGTGACAACAGTTGGTGTGATTATTCACAAATGGAAGAAACACAAAATAACTTGTCAATCTCCCTCGGCCTGGGGCTCCATGCAAGATCTCACCGCGTGGAGTTGCAGTGATCATGAGAACGGTGAGGAATCAGCCCAGAACTACACGGGAGAATCTTGTCAATGATCTCAAGGCAGCTGGGACCATAGTCACCAAGAAAACAATTGGTAACACACTACGCCATGAAGGACTGAAATCCTGCAGCGCCTGCAAGGTCCCCCTGCTCAAGAAAGCACATATACAGGCTTGTTTGCCAATGAACATCTGAATGATTCAGAGGAGAAGTGGGTGAAATGTTGTGGTCAGATGAGACCAAAATCAAGCTCTTTGGCATCAACTCAACTCGCCGTGTTTGGAGGAGGAGGAATGCTGCCTATGACCCCAAGAACACCATCCCTAACGTCAAACATGGAGGTGGAAACACACTTTGGGGGTGTTTTTCTGCTAAGGGGACAGGACAACTTCACCGCATCAAAGGGACGATGGACGGCGCCATGTAACGTCAAATCTTGGGTGAGAACCTCCTTCCCTCAGCCAGTGCATTGAAAATGGGTCGTGGATGGGTATTCCAGCATGACAATGACCCAAAACACACGGCCAAGGCAACAAAGGAATGGCTCAAGAAGAAGCACATTAAAGTCCTGAAGTGGCCTAGCCAGTCTCCAGACCTTAATCCCATACATAATCTGTGGAGGGAGCTGAAGGTTCGAGTTGCCAAACGTCAGGCTCGAAACCTTAATCACTTGGAGAAGATCTGCAAAGAGGAGTGGGACAAAATCCCTCCTGAGATGTGTGCAAACCTGGTGGCCAACTACAAGAAACGTCTGACCTCTGATTGCCAACAAGGGTTTTGCCACCAAGTACTAAGTCATGTTTTGCAGAGGTTTATTTCCGTCATTCAAATGCAAATCAATTTATAAAAAATTTGACATGTGTTTTTCTGGATATATTTGTTGTTATTCTGTCTCTCACTGTTCAAATAAACCTACCATTACAATTATTGACTGATCATGTCTTTGTCAGTGGGCAAACGTACAAAATCAGCAGGGGATCAAATACTTTTTTCCCTCACTGTATGTAATGTCAAATAAATGCTTGCAATGTCAAGTGATTAAAGTACTAATACTAAGGATAGAGCCAGCTATAGCATTCAGAAACAACACTACTAATAACCACAAATGTTATGTTCTCTTGTGGAACTATAAAAGCGCACCTTGGCCTGTACTTCACCTGGCCCTGCAAAGATAGAAATATGGAAACATTTGTGAAAGTGTCAGAAAAGACCTACAACATACAGACAGCTCATGGCACATGTGTATATAGATTGAAGAGTGTAAAATGTAATAATATAATAGGCTGGACACCAACCTGTAACACAGATGAAATTAAGGTGTTCAGTACAGTAGCGTCGGCTCCATGTGAAAGGTTCCATACTGGCTATGCCACCACAGGGTCTTTGCTGTGGTGGGGCTAAGAGGTCTTGCTCCCATTGGGTGAAGCTGATTTGATCACCGGTCATCCAAAACCAGGAGCTGTTTGAATAGGTCCTACCGTACCGACATTGGAAGAGTTACTTGGGTGGGAATTTAACAAGGCCTTAGCTTTAGACAGACGGATGGATAAACAAAAGGACAGACAGACTTGTTGGCTTGATAGACAATACTGCAAGGCACAGCAAACACGAGTACCTGCGCAGGCCGACCCAAAGGTGGCTGGTAAGTGGGAGGGAGGCACGAGCCACTAGCTGCTGGATCATCTCCTGCTCCTCTGGGCCCCTGATGCTCAGCAGGTCAGAGTGAAAGTCTCTGCAGTAGAGCAGGGCATCCGACCAGCACAGCCGTTTCCCCATTACCAGTGTGACGTTCCTCCCCATCACCATAGTGCTGGTGGAGGCTGGAGGAGGCACCAACTCTGATCAAACAGAAAGTGTGTGTGGGGGGGGGGGGGGGTCAAAAGATTCCTACTGTTCCCAATCCTGCCTATTAGTATACATTTTCTCTCTTCAATTCCTACTATTTGGCTATTTATTTTATCCAAAAGGATTTAGTGGTCATGTAGTTGGGGATTTTTTAAAGGCATGCACATTTTATTAGATAAGCTACACTGGACCACAGTTTACAAACAGTTGCACTGGTACCCCTGTCCCTCTTTGATAACATTTATTGATGGCATAAGTGTAGACTGGGTTCCTACCGCCGTACACTTTGACCTCAGTCAACATCAATATGCCATTTCCACAGGGCTTGTATATGTTGATAAACCGCCCCTCCATTCCCCTGCACTGGAAGGTTTGAGTCAACTTGTTTTCGGAGAAGTTGGCACACCTGAGGAAATGAGAGAAGATTTGCATAGAGAAGTCATATGAGCCAGACCAGCTCTATTAAATTATTCTGATGACCATGAAATCCGCTATGCATCATAGGATATAGTGAGGAAATATGTTGTACACTTTTTGTATTGGTGCCATTAAGGGTATTCAGTAATACACTATGTAGGAAACCCATTTGTACACTCAGTTCAGACAACACTACAAAATGTTGACACCCTAAATAGTAAAATAAAAATAAAATAGAAAATTCCAATCTATCCATTTACAATCTTTGTTTGTGACAATGTAATGGCTTTCATGGCTTCAGTCAAGATGCTTGGTACATGCTGAGTGTCTTACCATGATCATGCTCCATCAAACCAAATTCCTTGCCATCAAGAAGTGAAAAAAATGAACAGTTTTTCTTCAATAGGGCACTAATATAGGGACCAATGTGAACACTGCCCTGGTTAGAAGATCACTACATAAAGTACTATTTCGAAAGAGACTTACATTAAATCCGATACAGGTCATTAAGGAGCAGGTAAGAGTGAGGGATATTGCTCAAGGATGCCTACAGGTAGGCTGCAGAACTTAGGGATTGAACCAAGTAGGCCTACCTTTTGGCTGGGAGTCAAACACCCTAGTCACTACACTATCCCACAAGCATGGGTACTGTTGGGTGGACCGACTGGTAGGTTGGATTTTGTCTTCGCGTGTCTCACCTGGGATTGTTGTTGCCGTCGTTCTCTGGTGAATTTCCAATGAGTATTTGTGCATGGATCATCGTCAGTTTAGAGTCTTGGGTAGCGGTGACCTCGATCTCTGCCACCTTGTACACACCAGAAAGCTCGACCCTCCACCATGATTTTTCATCCTTTTTGGTTCTGCTCCAGCTGTAAAGCTTGTATTCATCATTGTCGTTCCCATCGATTGCTTTTCGAGCTGGACCCCCTTCATGGTCCGTGTCCGTTGAAGACTGCTTGGCCGTGCCGCTCAACGCCACGTTAACACGGGATGCGGCTTGAAGTGAAACCACAGAATCGTTTGTTAGGTTGCATTGTAGTGTTGCATTGAAATGCTTGCCACACCCTAAATGGGATGCATAGAAATACCTGACCATCCAGGAGTGTTCAACAGGTGGATGACAATACCTGGGGAATGAGAAAATACTAATTATACATAATTATCTCATAAATACTTTAATATGTAACATTTTCCTGTCTGGGATTAATTAAGTCCTGTCTTGAAGGGTAAGTAAACCCCGAAATCCCTTTTGATCAGTAGAAAAAGCCATTGTTTGGATCTCAAAGTGTTGGTGAACATTTGTGTTATTTTTTACTTAATTTTTTTTCCCTGTAAAATCTTACAGGGAAGTCTTATACTTCTGGCTAAAACGCAGACTGGTAGTTTTATATTACACACACACACACACACACACACACACACACACACACACACACACACACACACACACACACACACACACACACACACACACACACACACACACACACACACACACACACACACACACACACACACACACACACACACACACACTTCCATGTTATGGCAGGTCAATTGTAACTAATTAAATATAATTCACTCAATGATAAATAAGGTAGTGATATTTACATTTACATTCAGGGCATTTAGCAACAATATATCGCTGTCGGTACAGTAAGGATTTTCATAGAACAAGTGCCAAGCTTACAATTGCTAGGATATGCGGCTTACCTACCAATGAAACTGCATACAAGACCACTGGACCTCATGGTTCTGAAGAAGGGAAATGCTCAGTTACTGCCATTAGCTACTAGGTATACATTGTATACACCCAATTACATGTGTATGTGTATATATAGTAGAAGGTTTATTGTACAAGTTTGTAGTTAATGATACATAGCCTGGTGCACCATGTAGGAGAGCTCTCTGAGTGTGTGTGGTGATGGCTGGTTTAACCTTTGCACATTGATTTCTCAATGCTCAACAGGTGTGCAGCCTCACCCAGCCCAGAGTCCAATCAAGCCAGGTGAGGCTGCTTAAACCAGATTGATCAATCTGGTTTAAGCAGCCTCACCTGGATCGATCGGTCTATCTATCTATCTAAGATGTATGATTTGAGATAAAAATCATTACCGTAATTTGAGGTTACTGTTGAACCAAAATCCCAAATAATCTTGTCTTTGACTTGAAGATTGTACTCACAAGTTTAGCCTGAAGGTCCTTCAGGGATGAATAAACCCTCTCTATCCAAGACAAGCACCAGCATAGCTTGGATTTGCATGTATTAATTTGATTGATTTCATTTGCAAATTCAACCATCCACCATGCAAAGATGCAACTGCTTACTTAGGTATGCATAAGAAAGCAAACCTATGAACTCAGTACTCAGAACAAACTCAGAATGGCCGTAAATCAATAGTTTTACCATAGATAAAAATGTGTGTATAATATATAGGTAAATGTGTGTGTCTTTAAAATATATATATGTATGCTTAATAAATAATTAGCATATTACCTACATTTGAGGAGAAGATTACAGAGCCACTGAAAATCCCTAAACCGTTTTGTCTATGACTTGAAGGTATGGGAATCAGCAGGGAATATGGTATGATAGTTATTTGAGTGCCGACGAGACGAAATGTACTGCGATTCTGTAAATTTTGCGATGCAATATTAAAGCTAGGGCAGGCAATTTGGATAACTAGTGAGATTTAGCTAGATTTCTAAAGGATCCAACCGAAAAAATCCCACCCCTCCCATCAGGCCTCCCTCCTAAGGCACTCCCCCAAAACATGTGTCTAGCTCGCTACACATTCAATTAATATAATTTGCATATTCATCCATCCACCCATGCAAAGATACACGTCATGGCTCCCCACAGCTGTCTATAGGCGAGGCGCAACACCTCTGCAAACAAATGACGTTTTCACAGTATGACCACAATGTGCGCGTCCGTTCATGTCAGCATCTGAATTCAATTTGACAGAAAATATAGGCTACTGTAAGCCTAATATACTTTATAGGCTAAAATAATAAACCGTATGGCTAATTAATATAATACATTTATGAAATGTGCTTAATCCCTGCCCGTTTTGATAATATTTTTGTGTTCACGTTCATGTTTTTAAAGCACTCAAAGTCCACAATAAGCGCTCTGCAATAAAGCGATCTAAAGCGTGGAGTGAATGACTCAGTGGTCCAAGTCACCGCGGGTCTTGCGGTGTTAACGGCTGGAACCTGACCGTGTATAGCGTGTCTTTTTGCCCTTTAACCTGTGCACAGGTTAAACCAGCCATCACCACACTCACTGAGGGAGAGTTCTCCTGCATGGCATCATGGAGGATCATTTTCTGCAACTTTTACAATAAACCGGATTTCCAACCCCACCCCCCTGCTTCCTTGTCTGGAGGAGCCCAATAAAAGTCACCTAGGTGGCGTGTAGCAAGGGACCTTGTTACAATCGTATCTCATAGGCAAATGATGAACGCAAAAAACAAATGACATCCATTACATGAATGTACTCCAAAACACACACACACACACACACACACACACACACACACACACACACACACACACACACACACACACACACACACACACACACACACACACACACAGCAGAGCTAACCAGACTGACACTGACTTATGCTGTTTCAGCAACGCCTACAGTTGAGTTAATCTAACTCAAATGTATTTTGCTACAACTTTTTATATTCATGAAATATATAAAAACTATAAAAATGATTATTTTCTTTGAAAGAAGTGTCTTCTTAATAGAACGACGTAACAGTAAATTCTCCACTTATCCGTCTCTCTCTGTTTAGGTCCCGCCCATGGACGCCATGGCGATGAAGCGTTCTCAGCTGTACGGCATGAACAACAACCCATACTCCCAGCAACAGGGAGCGCCGTATCATGGCCAACCCTATGGCTCGCCATTGCCGCACCGTTATCCAATGGGAATGTCCGGAAGAGGTCAGATGACCACAATGGGTGGAATGCAATATCCTCAGCAGGTAGGCTTCCAGGCCGTTTGTGTCTGTTATCGATTTAGGAACCCATCGATTATTTTAGATGCAAACTATGCTTTCAAGTTAATGGAGGATACTCTTATTATATCTTATCTAGAAAAGTCCTGTCAACTGTCCGATCTATTAATGTAGTCGATCTGTTCCACCAAATAATGATTAATCAATCATCATTCCAATTCAACATTGGTCTTGTGTGCGTATTGAGCATTGAACAAGGGCACTTTTGAACACAAAAGGTAATCGTACTAGCACCAGTGGAATCTGTAAGAGGAAGCATACAACTATGATACCATAGTCGGGAATGAGACAAGGAATCTAGCAGCGGCAAATGTGATGTTGTGACCTACTTCTGGTTATCCCTTGTGACGGTTATTTGATGATGGGTATACCCCTGCATCAATCAATAACCCACAGTGTTATTTTGGCTCGTTTGATAGGATAATACATCCTGGGAACTGTAAAAGAGAAGCAAATTCTTCCCCTGGTGCTTTTCATTGACGGGTCTGGGATATCTGAGCGATAACCACTCCCAGGCGCAACACGAGAACTCTATTAGCCCAAGAAATGTTGTCATCATCTCGTTACTATGTGTTGATTACATCATTACCCCTTTTTACCGTCTGTGTGCAAGCTTGTCCCGCTCGCGTTGAGTTTCCATCTGAGGTAGCGTGAGTGTAACGACTTCTGGCAGCACTGTTCCAGATGGCCTAGGGACGTCTCCTCCAAAAGCCTCCAGGGTCTGGTGGTGGAGAAGGGGTCGTCTCTGGTACGGTGGGGCCTTCCAGGCCGCTCTCCTTGATTTGTCTGATTATACTTTGTTATATATAGAATATTGACATAGCACGATCTGTGTAATGCCTGGTCGTTGTTTCAATGGTTACTGCGAGTTCTATCATTTTAACATCTGAGACGAAAGCCTAGGGAATCTATGCTAATGTAATGCGTTTAATGTGCTTGTGCCAGACATTTTTTATCAGATCGTCCTCAAGGTCATTAGTTGATGACCGCGGGACATTGTTCGGCCTGGTCTTTGCGCATCGGTAAAACAGGTAAAACAGGTAAAACTGGTAAAACTGGTAAAACAGGTAAAACAGGTAAAACAGGGCCCGTTGCGATCCACATCTCTAACGTGGTAGAATGCGTGGTGAATTCTAGCTCTGCATGTGATCCCAATGTGACTGTTGTGGAACAGAGGACGGTCTCAGCCATCCTCAAACCACCACCATGACACTGAGGTGATGGACAACGCAGGCAGTGTGGAACATTGCCGGTTATTTATTTGCGTTTCAAACCTTCACAGTTAATGTTATTTATCTGACTGCTCACGAACTTAAAAGATGAATGTGGAATAGGCTCTGTTGAAAGGCCTCTTGTGGCTCACGCGTGCGTATACGATTAATTTAAAGAGAATAATGGCCATTAATTGGGTTCCTTTCGTTAGAGCAGTGCTAGTACTACTACTTTGCATTTCTTTTTTGAGGGTAGATGCAGAATGTTATTTTGTGGAAATTTGTGCCGCAATTTCTGACGTCAAGCAGAACTGCTTAGACTCTGTTGACCCTCTGAAGAAACCAGGCGGCAGTCTATTACTCTAAGCTAGCATTTAAACTGTTAAACATCGTCCTGTTTTATATAACCCTGATCAGCCTGGACATAAATTGGCCACATGAAAGGGAAGCGTATGCGGTCACTTAATCAAAAAGATACCACTTATGGTTAGCAACCTAATGCTATCTAGCTTAACCGCCAAACATCCAGTAGGTTACGGCCTGAACGCATAAATGAATCAACTCTGAATTCTGGTGGGACCACAGCGTTCCATAACGTTTAGAACTGAGATGGCCTCTAAGGGAATAAGTGCTATTCACCCCAGCTTCCGGACAATAGAGAGGGTTTTCCTGTGTTTCTTGGTGTTTGGTAGACATGCAGTGGAAAATAGTACCCAGAATGGAGGTTTATTTACAACAAGATTAGAGCGAAAGTGATATGAATCCTAATTTCTTCTTTTCTTTCTCCATACTACTATATCCTCTCCTCCTTACTCTTCATTTCTCTGCCTCTGCTCTCCCCTCTCCCCTCTCTCCCCTCTCCCCCTCTTATCCCCTCTCCTCTCTCCTCTCCCCCCTCCCCTCTCCTCTCTCCTCCTCTCCCGCTGATCAGATGGCGTCAGTGGGGTACAGTCAGCAGGGTATGGGGGGGTACAGCCAGCCCGGGCAGCCTCCCTACTACAGCTCCCCTCAGCACCAGCCGGCCGCCCCCAGCCAGACACCATACATGCAGCCTCCCGCACCGCTTCCCCAGCAGGTAGGACCGCATCTCCCACAATGCTCTGTTTTTCTAAGAAAAGGAGCTTAGTCATTTCCTGGTGGATGTGATTATTCTTTCCTGAGAAACAGGCCCTGCCACTTTTTGCATTTAAAGTTGCCTTACAGGTTAGAGCATGGTGATTTCATTTATTTACTCCGTTTTTAAATATTTCTTCCACAGAAATGTTATATCGTATGGTTAGCCTCTTTCCCGATTGTATTTCCTGATTGTTTGAGGGCTTTTTAGACATGGGAGAAGAATTGTATACCTCTTTGTCCAGACTCTCAGGGTGATTAGATGTTCAGATTTGTGTCTCCAAATTAAACGCTGCCTTTATTTATATTTATTTATGTTTATGGCATTTGTTATGGATAGGAGAGTATAAACAGACAGGAAAGTGGGTGGAAGAAGAGAGAGGGAATTAAACACAGCCTAGGACCACAGGTGGAACCCCGGGTTGCTACAAGTCGGGTTCCCTACATGGTTAGAGCTTTTGTGGGATGAGCCACAGCTCTTTTTGCTAACCGTCCCCCCCCGACCTGCTCCAGGAGGTGCCCCAGGAGGCGTATGGCACCAGGGGCCAGTCAGCGGTGACCCCCGGGAAGACCAGCCAGGAGGACCTGGGTCTGAACCTGCAGGACAGACCTTCCAGCCTGCCTGTAAGACACACGCACGCACACACTATAACAATACTATGACAGCACCTGACAGACACACACACACACACACACACACACACACACACACACACACACACACACACACACACACTAAAACATTACTATAACAACAGCTGACGCTCACACTCACACACACACACACTAAAACAATACCATAACAGCACCTGACATACGCACGCACACACACACACTAAAACAATACCATAACAGCACCTGACATACGCACACACACACACACACACACACACACAAACAGCCACTGACAAACACACACACGGAAGCCATATCTGGTGCCACTCTTCTTGCTCTCTGCGCTGCATTCTCCCCTCTGTCGAGCTTCAGTTGAGGTGGCGGCGTTCTATTGGAGGGAAGACTCCTCAGTCAGGCTGGGCCCACGCTTCTCTCAACCAATCACAGCCTTCTGTTTCTACTAAGTGTCTTTCTCTTTGTTAAATCTCTCGAATATCCATGGCTGTGTTTTGTGCGTATGGCACTGTTAGGGCGGTTGGTTTATTAGAATGGCTTTGAAAGGAGAGGTATATGTTTGGCTGTTAGGTTTGAACACTTAACTCTTTACTTGCTAACTCCACTTTTCTCAGCCATCTCTTTCATTCTATCTCTCTCTCTCTCTCCCCCTCTGTCTTCAACACTGTCTCTCTTTGTCTCTTTCTATCTCTTACTTTGTCTCTCTCTCTCTCTGTCTAGCTCTAATGTATGTAGCTAATTTTTACTCTAAATAAGCTGTTGTCCTTACCTCTCAAATCCCCTAGTTACTCTGCCTCCTTCCTCTCCTCTCCTCTCTCTCTATAAATCCCCCGCTTCCCTGTATCAGCAGCAGCAGCAGCTGCAAAAAGCTGCTGCTGCTGATGGTGTTGCCATAGTTACGGGGATCGTTCTGAAAACAGCAGTCTCTGGGAATAAAAAAGCGACAACAAAAAGCGCTAGTCTGTCCTGAAGGCGGATGGAGGCTGGCCTGCCATTGGCTATCCCGGGGCAGATGGGTAATCTGAGAGCAGTTCCTCTCCTCTTCCATCCCTCTCTCTTCTCCTCTCTTCCCTCTTTTCTTTCCGCCTTCTATCCCTCTCTATTTCTTCTCTTTCCTCCTCGCTTCACTCCTCCGCTGCAAGGAGTGTCAGGGTGTGTGTTTTAATCATGGTTGCTGAAGGGATGATTCTCATTGCATTCCAGCATGCTGTGATCAGAGATGCTTGCCTCCATGACTTCAGAATTGATCTGATTTCTAAGATCTTAAATCAGTAGCTTTGCTCCTTTTCACTTAGAGTTGTGTGTACTCTGAGACTTTGGATTTAATTATAATGGACACAGTGGATTCTGGGGGTTTAGCCCATTGGGCGACAAATATCTGCCCCATTCTGTTATCTGATTAGGGAATCCCTCATCACAATAACCATCAAGGATTTCACAAGCTATCAGTTCAACGGCTTTCCAGTACTTGATGCTACAATATTATTAATTGAGATTACGATTTTGATCTTCATTTTATAAGTCAGCACCGCTCAAAGGCAAAGGAAAATCATTTTAAATTATTGCCCACACCTAGAAAAGTAATTTCTTTTTTTCAAATGCAATTTAACAACTGTGCAAGAATCTGGGTCCCTGTAGTCAACTTTTCTTTTTCAGTTTTTGTGGCTTTTAATGAAGGTCAATTTAACTTTTCTATCAGCTTCCTGTTCCCTGAAAGGACATTTCTATTTCAGGGTTTCCAAGGACTAACCATTGTTCCGGAAACTGCAGTGAAACTGCTGAAAATGGCACAAAGCTGAATCTAATTATCTCCAACAACGTCTCTCGTAGCACTATTGACAGTGGATGCAAAACGATGTGCAAATAGAGTTTTACAAACAAAAGACGCCTATTGTTTGACGATGAGTAGCTGCTTCATAGAGAGGGAGAGAGTCATTCAGTGCAGAATATGTTACGCATCTGCTCCTCCTCTCTGGCACTTGTGAGTCTAAAGAACAGCTCGCTCTCAAGGTGAAGTGGTCCTTCCATCTCACACACACACACACACACACACACACACACACACACACACACACACACACACACACACACACACACACACACACACACACACACACACACACACACACACACACACACACACACACAAGCTGTCTCGGTTCTGTGTGTCGTTATAAATCGCTGTGTCTGTGTTGGCCTTGTGTTTGTAGCTCTCCTGACAGAACTACATGTGTTCACATCATTTAAGTTAATTGTATACACATGCTCCAGCTCTCTGCTATTAATACGCATTTTTATCACTATTACCATTACCACCACCACCACCCCCACCCCCACTGCCACCTCACATTGAAACGAGCAGGAGGAGGGAGGAGGCATTTTTCTGCAGCCAGTTCAGGGCAGTAACTTGGAGTGTCTAACAGAGTTGTCTAATTTCTTATGATGAGCGGTTCTGGTGACCCACTATGCCATCCTGTTAACATGCACAAGAACGTCCCATGGGAAACCCATAACATACACACACACACACACACACACACACACACACACACACACACACACACACACACACACACACACACACACACACACACTACCATGACCATTGCATAGATGGATAGATACAAAGCAGATCACATAAAAAATGTATAATAATAATAAATGAAGTGACAATAGAATAATATAAACTTCTGTACCCAATTTACGTTTAAATAAATACATTAAATTGAAAGTAAACTGACATAAGAAAGTCAACCAAAGCCATGACCATGCAGGAAAACAAAGTGTTGAATGGGACATTATACAGTGACATAATGTAATTAAATAGTAGGGTTAAAACACCCCCTCCTACGGCCCCTGTCTGAGCCCAGTGATCCAGAGCTGCTAGCTGATGAGGTGTTTCATAAGATGTCCCTGCTGTGGCACCCCAAAGAGCCCCGGGACCCCCTAGCCGGCTGTGTGGTCCATAGCCTTCTCCTCCCACTGTCTCTCTTCCTGTCCTCTCTTTCGCTCACTGCATTTTGTCTCTTCGCCATCTCTTTATTCCCTCTTTATTTCCTCTCCCTCTTGCTCTCTCGCTGTCTCTGTCCGTTATTCTCGTTCTGTCCCTCCATCTCCATCCCTATCTCCCCATCTCTCCCTATGTCCCTTGGTCTCTCTCTTTCTCTTCTCTATGTCTCTGTATCTCTCTAAATGTGTTTTTCTATGTCTCTCTCTCAGTATCTATATTTAAAGGTTCAGCTGTCAGTGTAGTGCCTGGCTCACCCAAGGGGCTGCTGGGAGATTTCCTCCTCTCCTAATTACTCTCAGCACTCCTATTACTCTTACTTTGTTCAAATCCCTTATCTTGTGTGTGTGTGTGTGTGTGTGTGTGTGTGTGTGTGTGTGTGTGTGTGTGTGTGTGTGTGTGTGTGTGTGTGTGTGTGTGTGTGTGTGTGTGTGTGTGTGTGTGTGTGTGTGTGTGTGTGTGTGTGAAAGACATCTGAATAAGTGGTGTAACTGGAAAATCCCCCTCGGTTGTGTTTGCGTGCGTGTGTCGGGAGACCTTAACCAACCTTGGTAATTGTGACTATAAATCACGCAGGCAGCGGCAGCCGGCGCACCTCAACCCCAACGCCTGCGGCTGCTGGAGACAGGAGCTGAAACGCAGCCAACGCTGTCTCCCCACCCCCCCGACGGGGAGGTCGGTCCACAGCACACATGACAGACATGGGGTGCCGTTACCATCCCAAAACCGAAGGCAGATCTGGAAAATCTATTAGCATGCTATGCCGTTAGCATGCTAGCCCATTAGCACAATAGCATGTGTTAGCATGCTAGCAGTAATGGGCTAGCATGCGATTGGAGTTTAGGGAGATCAAATAGGGCAGTGTCTCTAAAATGAGGGTACGCGTTCTTCTATGCTAGGGGTTCTTTGAAGAATTGCAGGGGGTAATTTCTCAAAACAAGAAGAAAACAAAAGGATACAGCTAAAACAGAAACAAATACAATTGTCAGTGTCAGGAGGAATAAGTTGAATGTTTTGAAGGGGTACTTGGCTGAAAAAATATCTTAATCATTAAAAATAGTTTGAGAACCACTGATATAGGGGGTGAGCAGACACAGAACACAGTCATGCTATGCTGTAACAGCTCTGTAAGGATATTGGCTTGTTAGCATCGGCCCAGATTGAAATGTTGTCATATTCTCTTCAGAAAATGGACCCTTTAGTTGCACGACATGTTATTAGTGGCGTGGTCCTGTTGTCTTTGTACCATGTCTGTATGTAGGACTTGTTGGATAACTAAATAATCGTATTCCGTACAAAACAAATGCGTAATCGTTGGCATTGTGATAAACATCTCGCCACAGAGTGTCGTAGCTCGTGGAAAAAGGCAACTATGTTTTGGACTCTGTGAACCGCCATTTTCCATGGGTTTGTTTTTTTCATTTTGTGACTAATAACAAACCAGTTTCTTCAGCTGATTCAGGAGCGGGTGAAGAGTTAGTCAGTGATGTGTTTCTAATGAGGCTGTCTAACAACGTACATCTGAGCCTGCACTGAAGAGTTCAGGACTCGATGTGGAAACCACAGCTGGTTCTGCTGGCTCGAAAGAGAATACAAATAAAGTAAAAAACTGTTGATAGGTGATGTAATGGTTGTTGACAAGGAGATTAAAATGGGGAAGGAATTTAAATTTCTAGTTGATGACTTGATTTTTTTCAAAGCAGAACGGCCAGATTATCCAAGGGGTGTTTGACTCCCAGCCAAAAGGTTGTGGGTTCTAACTCCAATGTTCACATTTTACTACCTATAGGAATCCTCTGTGATAGATGCCCTGATCCTACCCTACCTGCACCTTAATGTTGGGCCGGACGTAGAGTTTTACTGCTAAATAAAAGCGTCTGCTAAATGTATCAAAAAGTCAAATAAATGTAGCTGATTGCTAAATCGCTCTCATTTTCCTCTCCCTCCCTCCCCTCTATCTCTCCCAGGACCTGTCGGGCTCCATCGATGACTTGCCCACGGGCACGGAAGCGGCCATCAGCTCTGCGGTGAGCGCATCGGGGTCAACCAGCAGCCAAGGGGAAACCAGCAACCCCGCCCAGTCCCCCTTCTCCCCCCACGTCTCCCCCCGCTTACCTTCCATGCGCAGCGGGGGGGCGTCCTCCTCCTCCCCCGTGGCCTCCCCCGTGGGCTCCGGCCAATCACGCTCCGGACCCATCTCCCCCGCCAGCGGCCCTGGTAGGTCTTATGATGCACGCAGTCATTCATTCATTCATTCGTTCATTCATTCATTCTCCCTTACACACGTCGCAATTACAAATGACTACATTGGTACAATCACACAATTACATAGCCATATACACACAGCTACACAATTACACATTCTCTCTCACACACATTGTCACATACAATTACACATTCTTTTTTACCCACACCCTCCCAATTAAGCATACGCAATTACAGATTCTTACAATTCCTCGACAGTCTTTAACACAGACTGTCACAATAGCACACAGCCACATATACACATTTACAAGCAATTACAGATGTAGTCTTCTGTTAGACCAAATCTGCACGTCATCAACATGCACCACACGGCATGCACAGACTACATGAAAAATACAAAAAACTAATAAAATATATAAATACAAAGTACTTATTACCATCATCAATGCAATAACTCATACACATACTATCAAACACACCAAAATCACAACACACACATTCTAAAACGAAAGGGGTGGTTTCCCTGACGATCATGCTGCTAGTCGGTCTCAGCCAATCAGGCTGCTCTCTCTAATTACCCACAATGCTCTGGGAACACAAACCAATTCTTCCCTGTGTGAGTCAACAGAAAGAGTGGACTGCTAGACTAGCGCCGTAATAGCATATAGAATATAGCCTACATACAGACGGTAGAGCTATCTATCTATATAATTAAGAAGCTTCTGAAAGATGGCAGGCGTCACTTTCAATTTTCAACTCTCAATTCCAGTCCTGCAGCGCCATGCCACGACACCATGTGAGGTTCGAATGCCAGATCATTAGGTGGTCTAGTTACGGCACCCATTTTTTCACTATGTCCTCAGTTGTCTAAATTGCCAGTGGCATAATCCCCAACCCCAACCGGTTACACACACACACACACACACACACACACACACACACACACACACACACACACACACACACACACACACACACACACACACACACACACACACACACACACACACACACACACACACACACACACACACACACACACACACACACACAAACGCTGCCAGCTGTGATAATAAGCCCAGCAGGTGATTGCTGGGCTGATGCTCTTGGAGGCCCCATTAGTCCGCGTCGCCGTGGCAACCACATGTAATGTGGATGTACAGGTTCATCTTCAGGTCTCCCAATACTGCTGCAAAAGCAGTAATATTTCTCACACGCACACACACAAATTGATTCTCTATTTGTTTGCGTTGTGCGTTTGGTCATGTGATCATGTGTGTATCTGTGTGTAACATTATTAACATATTAATTGTTTTCTCTTGTGTGTTTCAGGGACCCAGGCGGGCCCCCTGACCCCAGGCAGTGTGTCTCAGGACATGGGCCCCCACGCCTCGATGGGGCAGTCCCCCATGTCTCAGGACATGGGCCCCCATGCCTCGATGGGCCAGTCCACCATGTCTCAGGACATGGGCCCCCATGCCTCGATGGGGCAGTCCACCATGTCTCAGGACAGAGGTGAGGGTCCTCAGCATGGAGACTTTAATACCATACCAACCATTCTAGAAAGTTACATTCTATAATAACTATGGTTCAGAGAAAGTATTTCATACTAACTATGCTTCCTAGAAAGTATTCTATACTTTTCCTGGAAAGTCTGCTAAATGACTTAATGGAAATATTGCAAATAGAACATGTTCCATACTACCACAGGTTCCTAGAAAGTAAGCTATACTATGCTTCCAAGAAAGTATTCTATACTAACTACTGTGGCTCTTAGAAACTAAATATGCTTCCTAGAAAGTCTGCTAAATGACTGAAGAGTAAAATAGTCAATAGAAAAGGTAGAAAAAAGGTTCTATGTTAACTATGGTTTCTGTGTGTGTCTGTGTCTGTGTTTGTGTCCATCCTCAGGGTTTCCTCACGGCATGCAACGTAACGCCCCGGGACCTCAGTTTGGCCCCCAGCCATCGGGGCCTCCAATGTCCCCTCACGGCTCCCCCGGGGGGCCCATGCACCACGGCTCCTCCTACCAGCAGGGAGGAGGCCCCTCCTATGCCCAGTACGGGCCTCCAGGTACAGCCGGGCCCCTGAGCTAGACCACCTGTTCATCATAACGCATGGGTCTCCTGTCAGCTGAATCAACAGTTGAAGTGTGTGTGTGTGTGTCTTTCTGTACGCTTGGCTGATGGGTAATTAATCATCTGTAATGAATGAATCATCTGCTGACTACATCAACAGATGTCCCGATTACAATGAAAGCCAAGTTTGTTCACATTTTGTTGTTTTGTACAGCGGGGAACTACAGCCCCACACGCCTGTTGTCAGGCGGTAGTAGTTCAGTGTGACTTTGACCTATACAAAGAAAATATGTATATATAATGGAAGGATTTAACCTATATGAACCACTTTCAATATATTCACTCTAATATCCTTTGTTGTTGAGCGTTAACTCTAGTTCCCTGTTCATTCAGGGAACAATACGTTCTAGTTCCCTGTTCATTCAGGGAACTAGAATGAACAAAATGTTCCAAAATGCTATGTTTGTATGGGCTTTGTGACAGTACAGTGACATTCAGCATAGAACCAGAATTCGGTCACCACAAGGCATATTGCCTACATGGCTACATACTGGTGGCAGTGGCGGTTTATGTTCAGCCTAGTTCACGGTACCTTTGTGAGACCATCCAGATATTCAAGTTTTCGTATTCCAGCAAATCAGATTTAATAGCTGAGCAATGCTTTTGCTCTCTTCGCTCTTACGGAATCAAGTTGGAAGTAACATATGTTCATCCCTCCCTCTGCGTACCCCCAGGTAACTACCCGAGGCCCCCTCACTACGGCGGGGCCCCAACAGCCAGCTACAGTGGCCCCGGCCCCGGCCCGTCTAACAGCATGGGGATGAACGCCAGCAGCCCCATGCACGGCCAGGGGCCCTCCACCCCTTCAGGCCGCAGCCTGGGCCCTGGGGGCCCCAGTGGTCCCGGGGCTCCCGGGGGCCGGCCCTACCCTGGCGCCCCCAACCACATGGCCCCCACGTCCCCTGGCATGCCTCAGCCGGCTGGCCAGGGCATGGGGCCCCTGGGAACTAAAGGCATCCGCAAGCCCTGCGAGACGGGCCCCCACGCTGTTCCAGGGGCCAACTCTGCTTTGTCCTCATCCGCGACACAGTCCAGGTGAGTGTGCACTCTAGCTGAGGACTGTAGTAAAGCCAAGGTCCAGCAAAGTATGCAAGGATCAAATGTATAGATGAACCATTATTGTGTATTCTATCTGCTATTGTTTGTTTTTAAGTATTAACTTTACTTTCCTATTACTCAGAAGAATATCTGGTATAGTCACCATTTTCACCTGTCCATCCATCTATGGTAGTTGTTTGTATTAAACTTAATATTCTTGCTTTGTCTTTGATTTATTATTCTTGGGGTCAAGTTGTGGATGAAAAACACAATCAACCGCTGTGTGATTTCTCTCCCCCCTCCAGACCCCCCTTCCCCCTCTCCCCAGCCTACTCCAATCACTCCTGGCCGCCAGGGTCACGGGCTGCGCTCTCCCCCACCCCTCGTCACCCACACCCTCCACCCCACCCTCAGCTCCACCCTCACTCCCCCCAGCACCACCACCACCAGCACCAGCAGGGTAGTGGTGTGACCCCAGCTCCCCCCTCCCCCCACCATCCCCCCAATCACCATGGGTAGGTTCAGCTGCTGATGTCATCACCCTCAGAGTAATAAGTAACAGAGGGAGTGCAAAACAGACATGTCTTAGATAACAGAATGGAGACCGGATAGTAGAGTTTGTAATTGAGGTTTGAACCTCAAATGTCCACAGACTACCTGTAGGGATCCTTGAGAGCCAGATACCCTAGCTAACCCCTCCTTGCACATGTATCTGAATTCACTGTACATCGCTTTGGATTAAAGTGTCGGCTAAATAGTGTATAGTGAAAGTAAACTTTACTTTACTACTTTTGAATATTTGGACAAATCAATCAAACCCAGTCTGATTGAATGAAGAGTGGGCGGGGTCTACAATACCACTCCCTCAGTTTATGTGTTACTCTGCGGTCATCTAAGGGTGTGACCGATGCATAACCTACTGCTGGAATGAAACGGTAACTCCCTGTATAATCTACTAACTCTACTGCTATCCTTACAGTATACTCGTGACACCCTCATGAGTATATTCCCCTGTTCTTTACTTAACAGGCCTGCAATCTTCTGTCTGTGACTGTTGAAACACATGACTGGATATGACATGCGCTGGTCGGGTCTCAGTCCACTGAAACTTAACCATAACCGCTTCTTCTCTTCCTCTTCCAATGACACTTTGCTTCTCTCCTCCCTCTCTGGCTGGCTGGCTGGCCATCCGGCTGTGGTGCTGAATTGGTCCAAACTGCACGGCTAGTCTAAATACAGATGTATGTTTGGCGTTAATGGACTAACCCCTCCCTTCCGTCTGTAAGACTGACAGATGCTACACACTAGCTAGGTAAAGTCCAAAATGTATTAATACAAAATCCATTTCCTCTTCTGTGGTGTCCAGACAGGGTAGTTTCCCAGGTATGGGGCCGATGGGAGGAATGGGCCCCGCGGGCCCCTACACCCAACAGCCAGGTAACAACTGTGGAAGAATAATCTCTCAAGGGCCTGCCTACAATGTCCCACCCTCAGGTTAGGACTGTTGCATCACTTCCTGTCCCTGAGGGAGCTTCTAACTAAATGAATGACAGCCTGGAGTTTATTCGAATTTCACTTTATTTTCATTTTGTTTTAAATTGTTGTACTGTTCAGTTCAAAACTGAATTCAATTTAAACTTAAAATGATCTAAAAACTATTTGGTTTACTTTTCGCAGTGGCTATTTTGTTGTAACCAATCAGAATACCTTTCTCCCATCTAGGCTCCCTGATGATGTCCCCAGAGAGGATGGGCAATCCCCCAGCCAAACAGAGGGCGGAGCTTAGCCAAGATGGCCCCACCCCCAACACCACTACTACCACAACCCCTACTGCCACCACCGAACCACCCAAACCCAAGGTAACTCTTCATTAACCAATCAGAACCCTCCAATCAGAATCCTACCCGCATGGTAAGGATCCCATGGGGGAATGCACTAGAAGAATGTTGTGACGTTATAGCAACAAATGAGACAAGAGTCTAAGGGTATTCAAACGGGTAAAACATCAAAAGTGTTCTGCAGGCTGTCTTCCCTTTGTGTCGTTTATTCGCTATTTTCGACCAGAGATCAAGAGTCAAAGTAGTCAAAAGTCATATCTCTGCGCTAGTTGGCGCTGTGTGGAGCAGCGTTAGATCTCCACCTGGGTGCTTACCACACCTGCCGTGACTGCTCCATCTCTCTCGGTCTCTCTCACGGCTTTTACCATTTTTAGACGGGCTCGGAATAGACGCCCGAAATAACCTCCCCTCACCAACAGTAAAGAGGAGCTCTGCGTCGCGTTCTCACCAACGCTCTGCTTGTTTTTGTTTGACTTCTTTCTCATTTCTTTGGATCGCTCTTCTCACTTCACCGCCCGTCACTCTCGTAAAAGTTTTGTGTGCATTTCTCAGAACTCTTTTCTCTCTGTTCTGCTCTCCTCCCCCATTCAAAGAGGAGGAGGTGGTGTAGCTTTGATCTCCTGCTGTGTGTGTGTGTGTGTGTGTGTGTGTGTGTGTGTGTGTGTGTGTGTGTGTGTGTGTGTGTGTGTGTGTGTGTGTGTGTGTGTGTGTGTGTGTGTGTGTGTGTGTGTGTGTGTGTGTGTGTGTGTGTTTGTACGTGTGTGCGCGCATGTGTGTGTGTTCTCTCTGCAAGTCTTGTTTTTCTCGCTCTGGGTTCTAGAAAGTTTCTGCGCTAATGACAACAACAACGACAGCTAGCGGCGGCGGTAGCTCAGCTTTGTGTGTCTCCTCGCGCTCCCCGCTGAGCTGACGTGGGTCTGTCGCGTCCCCATAATGGAGGCTCCTTGGTGGTGTGTTTCACGGCAGGGGGTGCTTTTAAAGGCAGGGACGAGTATCTGGGAGTCGATATGTGGGCTGTATTAGTTGGAGGAGAAGGGGGGGAGGCTAGCTAGTGTAGCAGGCTACAGTGACTAGCTTGCCTCTATTATACTCGTTTATTGTCTCAATGGCTCAAAACAGTTAGAATGAGGCGTGGAAATATTTATATTTATTTAAATGTATTCAAATACTGTATTCATTCCAAGATGCTTCTATTCAATGGACCTCAATTGATGGATTCCATAATAAATATTGACTTCACTATCAGAAATCCTCAATATTTTGGAAGTCACTAATAATCCTAATCAATTTGTCCATACTATTCACTTCAACAGCCTCTTGTAGACTTCACTTAGAGTCCGTGCTACATCTTAGCATAAATGCCATTCGCTATATTAAATCTTAATATTGGTGCTGAACCCTAACATGGGTACGCTATTCAATTCAACGTCAGTCGCCAACAGCTGTCACTGTCGATGGTGTAAATGCTTTCTGTTGTCTTAATCTTGAAAAGAAATTTTGTATTTTAATTGTATTCATTTCAAAAGAGTCCATAAAAGGTCCCTCGCTACCCATCCCACCACATGGCCTCATCGTTGTCACGGCAACCTCCACCATCACAACACGTGTGTTCCTATGAGACTCTGCTTTGTTCTGATCGTCCCCGGCGTGTCTCCGCCCCCCTCTCTCCAGAAGCCCGGGGGCAGCATGGTCTCCGTGACGGGGGACAAGGTGGCGCGTCTGTACGAGATGGGCGGGGAGCCGGAGCGCAAGGCCTGGGTGGACCGCTACCTGGCCTTCATGGAGGAGCGAGGGACCCCCGTGCCCGGCCTGCCCACCGTGGGCAAGAAGCCCCTGGACCTCTACCGCCTCTACATGTGCGTGAGGGAGATCGGCGGCATGGCCATGGTGAGCAACTGGTGCATGATGGGAGATGGGGGAGAGAAACGCAAGAGAAGAAATCCGGTTTTGTTTCATCAGATATTCTTCAGAAATGGTTGTTTTGGTAAGCTGCTGTTCTGGCGTTATACCTGGAAACCAGTCTGCCCGATGAAACCATTGTGATACTGGTTCTGAGTAGATGCCCGGTGAAAGCGTAGATAAGATGAGATGACACATTTCATTCTAGTTTTTAAAACTGGAGCTGCGTGGTTTAACCAGCCATCGTTTTGGTCACTGATCAGGTAGACCAGGTAGTGCGAACCAGAAGTATAATCAACGTGATGCACCATTCTTGAAGTGCGCGGGCAGCCCACGCACGGCCATGACATTTCGATTTTACGTTTTGCCATAACGATGCTGTGGATGCGTGCAGTTCATGCACAAATGTGCAGGACACGCGACTGAACCGTGCGCAGGGCAGTGATTAAGTCATTTTTGGCTCATGCTGGCTCAGGCAGTTCCTGCATTGCAACTATAAATCAGGCTTTAGGGTCCCAGGTGGGCCAGACATCTGTGTTTGAGTGAGGAAACGACACAAAGAAAAAATTTGAACGGTTAATATCAGATAGATGAAGATCTGTTTGGACACACTACTTAATTAGAAGAAGCCTAAAGGCAAAAGGTAAAGTACGAACCTTTGGTCCTCAGGTGAACAAGAACAAGAAGTGGCGGGAGCTGTCCACCCACCTGAGCGTGGGCACGTCCAGCAGTGCCGCCAGCTCCCTGAAGAAGCACTACATCCACTTCCTGTTCACATACGAGTGCAAGGCAGAGCGGGGGGAGGAGCCCCCTGCGGAGGGGGTCCTGGCCTTGGGGCCCGGCCTCGGGGACCCCAAGATGGCCTCCCCCCAGCAGGCCAGGGTCCTGCCATCCTCCCCTGGTGAGACACACCATCTGTTTATCTGTCTGTCTTCAACATCCAGCTATGGGTCTGTCTGTCTGTCTGCCTGTAGCCGGCCTGCTCTGTGTCTGTCCATCCCTGTCTTTAGCCATCCAGCTATGGGTCTGTATGTCTGTATCTGTTGGTCCTCAACCATCAAGCTATGTATCTTTAATGCCTGTCACCACAATAAAAGTCACCAGTCGGCCTAATCGCCACAATAAAAGTTATCATTACACTACATGATACATATCAACACGAAATATTGAGATGCCATGAAATACATCATAAAACAATACAATCTTTTAAACACTGTAATATGCACCACTTGCCAATCTCAAACCAGTTGCCTCAAAACAGATATTAAGACATTGTTTTATTTCCCTGATATTGATAGCAAAATGAACTGCAAAACTGAGATTAAACCAGGAGGTCAGAGGTTAAAGTCCCACTCGCTGGGTCTGGTCTGAGAGGCTGTTTGTTTAGGCAGCAGAATGTAGAGAGAGTGGAACAGAGTCTCTGTCATAACGGATTTCACTTGGCATACGAGAGTATGCCACACACACGCTCACACAGACACACACATGCACACACATACACTGTAAACAGTAGTGACCTGAATCTGACCTACTTTCCCACGGTTTACAGACCAGTGATACTCCCTCACCCTTGTTCTCTCTAACACATAGTCTGTCTCTCTCTGTCACGCTCTCTCTCTCTCCCTCTCGGTGACACAGCATTCTTCCTACACACACACACACACACACACACACACACACACACACACACACACACACACACACACACACACACACACACACACACACACACACACACACACACACACACACACAGTAGCCTTCTCTGTTATCCTGAGCGACACACCATAGGAGCCAAAGAAGAAAAATCAAATTAAAAACCTAATTTGGATTTGCATCTATCGACCAAGTTGGAAGACACAGATAGGGCGCTCGATAACAACTCTGTTGCCTGCTGATTTCATTTGAACTTTTGAATAGATCAGAAAAGACCAGAGTAGCAGGGAAAGGACTACATGGAATAATATCAAATTGCATTGTCTTATCAAATCACATGAATCATCAAATCAGATAGTATGAATAAAGCCCAGTTCATACTATCAAATGCAACACAATGTGCTGTACATTCAAATAAATCATAAAACATACAATATAATAACACAATGTACCAAATAAAACACATTTCTCTCGCTCCAGCTACCTCGGGGCCTCTGCAGCGCCCCAGCACCCCCCAGTCCAGTGGGAGACCAGAGACCCCCGGGGACCCCAAGCGCCCGACCCCCGCCTCCACCCCCCAGGGACCCTTGACCCCCCAGCCTGGAAACAGGTACACCCTGAAACTTATGTTAATAATAACATCTTATCATGATTAACTTCTGTTAACGTTGAACCAAGTTAATGACATGTTATACTTACCATGTTAAAATAATGAATAATACTATTATAACTATGGTAATGTGTAAATAACTTGATGCTATAACTTCCCACTATAGCGACCCGACGGTGTTCTACGGAAAGGCTGGTCCAGGTCCCAGTGGCGCCCCAGGTCCCAGTGG
Organism: Lota lota; assembly: GCA_026745465.1. Taxonomy (NCBI): domain Eukaryota; kingdom Metazoa; phylum Chordata; class Actinopteri; order Gadiformes; family Lotidae; genus Lota; species Lota lota. The sequence continues at coordinate 6,289,187 of JACYXH010000249.1, forward strand.
CGCCCCCTTCCAGCCAGGACCGGGAGTGCAGGGAGACGGACTGACCATGAGGATGCCCTACGATGGACCCCCTCGCAAGGGTGAGACCACCAGAACTGTTCGACCGGACCAGAACGGGCTCCTCCCGCCGATCTGTTGTGGTCAGCTGTGATGGTTTCTTTTAAAGGACAACCAAACTCCCACACCAGGTGTCCATTGGTTTGCGTTAGAGGTTTGCATCCAGGCCAAACACATGCTATTGTATGCATAACCTCTGATTGGCTGATATAGTTCCCTGGTCACCTTCTGATCAAGCCTTGGTGCAAAACACCTGTCCTCCGCTAATTTACACTTAATTGAAGGCTTGTTTACAGGGGTGCCGGCAGCCGTGCCCCAAATTGAACAAAACCTTAAACCATATCTATGTATTCAGATGATAATGGTCATTTTTAATTGGTATTTTATTTGTGAGCAGGTCCTGGTCCCAGCGAGGCCTATGGGCCGGGCCAGATGCCCAGCGTTGCCATGCAGGACATGTACCCCCGGGGACCCCCCTCGGGACCCCAGCCAGGGATGGGGGGTGGCCCCAGACCTCAGTACCCCTACGGACCGGGCTACGACCGCAGGTAACTCTTTCTCACACACACACACACACACACACTATTGGTAGTCAATTGAGTCTCGTAAGATGTGTTGGACATCACACCTCGATTAAAGACCGTAGACTCACCATATAAAACATTATCAACCTTTCGTCCCATTATATGGATTCTCCATGTAAAGTCATGTTATATCTGTCATGTTATATCTCTACCTGGGTCTCCTCCTCCAGACCGGACCATGTGCTGGGTCCTGAGGGCAGCCTGGCGCCCCCTGCTGTACAGAACAACATGGCTCCATCTGGGAATGACCCGGGCCTGTACCCCGGGAACAGATACCCAGCCCAGAGGTAGGACCCCAACCCCACTCAGCCCTGTTCAAAACCACCTGGCAACTTGAAAACCTTTCTTAAATTAATCTAAATCTAGCAATAGTCATTAGAAAAGAATTACACAAATGATGATCCTAACGCCGTTGAATTGCTGACTCTCAATAGATGTTGTATTTTTGAATGAGCCACAATAAAGAATAGTGTGTTTCTAACCCATTGATTATGATGATGTGTCCATGGTGCTGTTTTCTTTAACTCCTCCCCCTCCAGGCACGGTCACGACGGCTACAGCCAGCAGCAGTTCCCTCCCAGCATGCCTTTCACCGCTCACCAGCCCACCATGTACCCCCAGCAGGTCAGTATCCTGGCCACAAGGGGGCGCTCCCACTTCCCCATCTCCCACTCCTTTACTTCTACTACTACTGCATTTATTCCTCTTCCTAGACGACTGTAGCTACTAACACTAGGGTCGCAGTGACCATATATGGGCAGGACATTTCCTTGTGGGTGTTGCTTCCCCCTGACTATTTCCTGTCGGTTGTAGCAGTTGACATATCTTCCCATGCGTTATTGTTGTTGTTTGGCAGAAGGGAATGAAAACGGCAGGAATGCAGTGAAGGACACAGAGGTTGGAGGGTCCACTAAGAAAACAGTCGGTTAAATTCACCCTAACAGTCTGTTTTTCTACCTTCTATCTTTCCTTTATATTGATTTGATTCTTTGACACGTGTTTGACGTGTGATTTAAATGTTCCACTGTTTGAAATGTATTGTTTAGGTTACCGTGAGTAGGTGTTTACTACTCATCGGTAGGTTTAGTTCTCTGTTGTTCAGTGTGGTCCGTCTAATGGTAAATAAAGAAAATCCTGATCAGCGGATTTGTTCTAATTTGAGATATTAAACGGAAGAATGAGTTAAAGGGGTCCATTTTCATAGTCCTTATTATCTTAGAGGTTAGACGTCTTCCGTTTCCCGCGTTCACGCCCGAAATGTAGTTCGAGTCAAGTTGGCCCGACGAACGAAAGGTTTTCCGATCAGTAGTTGTAGGGACGGCTGTTATGGTTTGGACCATACAGTAGCTAGCAGTCCAACCCAGCGTTTGTCGTGTGTGTCGTGTGTGTCGTGTGTGTCGTGTGTGTGTGTGTGTGTGTGTGTGTGTGTGTGTGTGTGTGTGTGTTTGTATGTTTGGCGTTTCCAGGGTTACAAGAGGCCCGGGGAGGGGCTATACCCGCCAGCCAAGCGCCGCGAGGGGGACCCCTACCCTCTGCAGTACAGCGGACCCCAGCCAGAGGTTTACGGCCCCTACGCCGGAGGAGGGGGAGCTGGAGTGGGGTACATGGGCCCAGACAGACGTGCCATCCCGGGCCAGTACCCGTACCCCTACCCCCGCGACCGTATCCCTCCCGGGGCCGCCCAGGGTCCCCAGAAGCCAACCATGATGAGCGGGGGCCCCTGTCCGCCGGTCTCTGGGGACTCTGGGGACCAGGCCCAGGGCCACATGTGGCACCACAGGACAGACATGGGCTACCCCTACCCTGGCCGCCAGGGACAGGGGCCCCAGTACCCCGGTCACCCAGGCCAGGGCCATGCTTACCCAGGAATGGGTAGAGGGGAGGACCCAGAGGGTAGGGGCCCTCAGGACAGTCAGTGGCCACCGGGTCACCCAGGTCACCGGCAGCCTCCCTTCCCTCCTCACGCCTCCCCCTCCTTGTCTCCCTCCATGGGCCCCCTGCCCTCCTCCCGCCACCCCCCTTCCTCCTTCCCCGCCAGCGCCACCATGGCCAATCACATTGCCCGGGCCCCAAGCCCCTCCTTCCCTCGGCCAATGGGAGGCTCCCCGTCGCCCAACCCCGTCGGCCCCTACATGGCGGTCCTGAAGAAGGGGAGCCCTGGGCCAGGTCCCTTCCCTGGTGGTCCTGGTCAGACCCTGCCTCTGGTCCAGAGGGAGTTCAGCTTCCCCCCCGGGGCGGTGGAGGCCACGCAGCCCAGGCTCAAGCCCCGCCGCCGGCTAACCCCCAAGGACACAGGTTTGAATCCCGGCCTGCCACGAAACACGACACATTGCCCTGTTAGTCAGGCTTTCAAAACACAACAACATTAAAAACTTTTAAGATGGTCCATATAGCGGCAACTCTTTGCTAAGATATTCTTTTTTTTATAAAAATAAAATGCAGTTTTAGTAGTAATTATCTTTAGTGAAATACCACCAACTATTACTAACAAACTTATTAAAGAATTCTCACTGGTCCAGAGAAAACAAGAAATGATTTCAGACTGGAAAGTCAGATATGTGGTCATCTACTAAAGGTCCTAGTCTGTATAAATAGCTTCACATCCTATTCCAAACATTTGTCTTTTTGTGGTTCGATGCCGTTCAAACAACCTTTAGAAAAAGTGGCAGAAAAGATAACCTAAGCAGAACAGACTTAAATTTAGCATTTTTCACAAGTACAGAAATGACTCACCTCCCTACGTTCTTGTTCTCCTCTCCCCAGGAACCCCGGAGGCGTGGCGCGTGATGATGTCACTGAAGTCCGGCCTATTAGCAGAGAGCACGTGGGCCCTGGACACGCTGAACATCCTGCTGTACGACGACAGCACCGTGGGCTCCTTCAGCCTCAGCCAGGTACACGACCACAACGTAACAAGCAAGAACTCGGTAGCAAAACGGGAATATCAATTCCTTGCTTAATCACAATCTTGACATTTTTGTTCATTATTATTGCTTTTTTTCTGTAATGTGTTGCCTCCCTTTGATTTGGTTAACAAAGGGAAACAACACTCAAGACATAAGTTATGTTGTGCATTAAATTGTGTAGTAAATTAAATGGCCATTCTGCCCCTCTATATATCCTTTTCTTACTTGGTCACTGCTCTCATTCGGATCACTTCAGATCCTGTTCCCAAAGCATCCCACCCAGACGACACCATCCTTGTAGTCATCTGTCCCCTCATATCTCCCTCTTTTAGTCCATTTATACCCCTCGCTCCATCTCTCCGTTCACCCACTGAGCTTCTCCATCTTTCTCCACCTCTACCTCTTTGACCTCTGACCTCTTTTTCCTCAGCTGCCAGGCTTCCTAGAGCTGGTGGTGGAGCTCTACCGCCGCTGCCTCATCCAGATCTTTGGTATCCTGGAGGAGTACGAGCTGGGCTCTCAGGGGCCCCAGCCCAGCCTGCTTGGGCCCCTGGGGGCCAACCCCCCAGCAGAGGAAATGCCACAGGAGCCTACAACAACAACCACCACCATTGTCAGCCCACCTCTCTCTGACGGCCAATCACAGCAAGAGGGGCAGAGTCTGCCCAGGAAGTCAACAGAGAAAGAGGAGGAGAAGGAGGAGGTGGTAGTGTTGCTAACAACTGAGGAGCCAATCATCCGTGTTGTGAAGCAGGAAGAAGAGGAGGAGCGGGCTGTTGGCATGGAAATGGAACCACCGGTCTCCGTGGTTCTGGCGAACGAAGGAGTCGAGGAGGAGAAGGAGGGCACGGGAGAAGACAAGGAGCCCTCAGAACCCCCTCCTCCTCCTCCCAAGCAGGCCAGCAAGTTTGACCATTTGCCCCTCCTGCTGGAGGAGAAGGAGGAGGGGGCAGAGGCGATGGAGGCGTGCTGGGCTCAGCTGAACCGGGACTGCAGGTTCACCAGCGGCCTGCTCCATTGGCAGGCGGGCGGGGGGGCCTCCACCCGACACATCCTGACCCACATGGAGCCCCCGAGCAGCGGGGAGCACCGCCAGGCCAGTCCCCTGGAGGAGACCCAGGAGGAGGAGGAGGAGATGAGTGAAGAGGAAGAAGAGGATGGGGGGAAGAAGCAGACGGATGTTGCCAATGAGCTGCTTGATGCCCAGTCTGGTGAGTGTGTGAGTGTGTGCCCCCCTCTGCTGGTAACTGCAAGAATAACACTTTAAGTAAAGCGTTGTGGCACAGTGGTTAGCACTGCTAGCACTTGACAGCAAGAAGGCACTGGGTTTAAACCCCCCTGAGACTACTCTTTTGATGCACAGCAAACCTGACTGTAGACCGCATTTACAAGGAAATGTTTAATGAGTATATGACTCACTTTCACCCAGCTCTGTGTAGTTTTTGGGGATACATATATATAATTACCTGTAATTATATCATCATGCAGTTGAACACAAATTGTGCACACAAATGACCCCCACCCATATTTTCCCTATTTCTCACCCCAACCAGGCTCCTCCAGGGCCGAGGTCAGCGCGCCGCCCCGCGGGCCCATCAGCCCCTTGGAGGATGAGCCGCGGGGCTGGGCCGAGGCGCCACTCTCCACGGCCGACCCCTGGCAGGACCAGCTGGCCCGGCGCTGCGTGTGCGTCTCTAACGTGCTGCGTAGCCTCTCCGTCGTCCCCGGCAACGACGCTGAGATGTCCCGCCACCCGGGTCTGGTGCTCCTGCTGGGACGCCTGGTGCTCCTCCATCACCGCCACCCCCCTCGGAGGAGCAGGAGAAGGAGGAGGATGAAGAGGAGGAGCCAGGGGGAGGAGGAGGAGGAGGAGCCGGGCGTGGGGTGCAGTCGGGACCAGTGGTGGTGGGAGTGTCTGGGGGAGCTGCGGGAGAACACCCTGGTGACCCTGGCCAACATGTCGGGCCAGCTGGACCTATCGCTGTACCCGGACACCATCTGCCTGCCCCTGCTGGACGGCATGCTGCACTGGATGGTCTGTCCCTCGGCCGAGGCCCACGACCCCTTCCCCTCCTCCTCCTCCTCCCTCACCCCCCGGCGGCTGGCGCTGGAGTCGCTGTGCAAGCTGAGCATCCAGGACTCCAACGTGGACCTGCTGCTGGCCACGCCCCCGCTGCGGCGTCAGGAGCGGCTGTTCTCAGCTCTGCTCCGGCTGGTGGGTGACCGGCGCAGCCCGGTGTGCCGGGAGATGGCGGTGGCGGCGCTGTCCAACCTGGCGCAGGGCGAGGCCTCGGCCGCCCGCGCCCTGGCGCTGCAGAAGGGCGCCGTGGGGACCCTGATCGGCTTCCTGGAGGACAGCGTCGCCATGGCGCAGTACCACCACAACCCTCCACACCCGGGGGGGGCGCCGCCACCGCCGCTGGCACCGGAGCCGCCGAGCGTCAACATGATGTGTCGCGCGGCTAAGGCTTTGCTAGCACTGGCGCGGCTAGAGGGCGACCACGGGGAGTTCGTTCTGCACGAGAGCCGCCTGCTGGATGTGTCGCTGTCCGCAGCGCTCGCCGCGCCCGTGGCCACCATCTTGTGCGAGGTGCTGTTCAAGGTTGGCCGCTCGTCGTGACACACGCACTGAGCATGCTCAGTAGGTGTGTGACTGACTGAGGGACGGACGCTGGACATATATTTTTATTTAAAAGAAAAGAACGATGATGTATGAAATGTTTTTACATAAAGAATATATATAGAATATATATAGCTTATTGGCTCCTTCCACACGTTTTCTTTTGGGATTTTTAAATAATTTGAATACAAAATATTGAATACTTGGTATGTTTACGTTTTGGTTGATTTAGGTGTTTCTTGTTATTATTTGAACCAAAGTTGGAAAGCTTTGGTTGCTGGGGGTTTGGAGGTGCCTTGCCTCTGGTTCTATGTCTATGTAGGGTCTCAGTGGATGTTAACGACTTATTTAAATAGTGATCTGTAAATAGAGCTGTGTTCTGGTGTGCTATGACCGCTTGACCTTATGTCTAAAGCCTATGGTGTGCAATAGTGTTTATCCAGCTTGTCTTGGAGAATTCAGGGGATTGAGCAAGAGGGGTTGGTAAATGTGAAACATTTTAGATATATTTGAACCATCTTGGCCAACAATGTTGCAGAACCATACCAGTATAAAACCGCAAGACATCGAAAACAAGGTTTCGTTTAGGTTTATTTTTCATCTTTATGCATCACTCTCAACTGTCACTGTCCGGGCCCCACGTGTAAATAAAGTTGTACATAAACAGCACCATGTTTGTCTTCCTCGCCAAAGATGCTGTGGGGTCGACAACGTAATGGCGACGGTTAACTAAAATGGACGTTAAAACTCAAATGTAATTTTCCGTACATTAACAGGATTTATCGGGAAATGTGTGCGCTGTCATGGAAAATAACATTTTTTAAACAAACATTGACATGCTAGACTTGCTGTACAGCTGTTAACGGTTGGCCATGTTGCGACAATTCAAACCAATGTAAATAGTAGATGGCCGCTGTTTATTCCTTACAATACCTTTATACACTTGTTTCACAACATGATGAAATAATAAATGTACATGGCATCTGGTTGCACTGTTTGGACTAAATCTCTCAGGAAACTCTTAAGCAATGCATACAAATGAAGACCCATGTTTAGTACATTGCACTGTTGCAAAGTGCATTCAATCTCTTATCAGCAACGTTACCACAGCCATAAGACACACAACCTCTATTCTTCAAAAGATGGTTCTGTCCCTGAGAACTGGGTTTTAGTGTTCATCAGAACCAGGTGGTATGAATGGCGATTGACAACTGGGAAAACTCAATTGATATTTGAACGTGTGGGTACACCAGTTGGTTCAACTCCCAAAGATGCCCTTGGTCCGAAAACCTCCTGACGTCGGCGTAACGAGGAGTTCTTGCATCGACCATCAATCCAAGATTCATCTTAATAGACTGGTCTTAATGTGCAGTCCGTACGAGTCTACAAATTGTCTTGCTGAAACACAACAATGGAACTTCAAAGTCTTGAGAGTCTGATTTTAGGGCCTCCCCAAATCAACTGGCAGCAGTTTATTTGGAGTTAAAGATGCCGTCCCAGTCTGGCTGCTCCAAACCTTCCTGTGGGTTCCTGGGGATGGAAGGGAAGATGGCGGCCATCTTCAGTCTGAACTCTGATAGCTGAAAGAAGACGAGAACTGGTGAGAAAAAAAGGAAGACTACATCCAGCATCAGGAGAGAGAGATGCTGAATGGGAGTAAGAGTAAGGTATTTAACAGATACTCCCAGTGGGAGTTGCATTCTAATTACATCACAAGAATGTCTTCAGACACACAAGCAAAGGGATTTGTTCTCGCCCTCTATTGGTCAGTTTGAGGATTGCACTTAACCCCACCAAGGCATATGTCACCAAAGCCTTTACTCCCGTTGGTGTTTTCTAGTCACCCTCACATAGATATATTTCCAATGGTGTTTAATTCAGATTACATGCATAAAATGTGAAATGGATATATAATCAACATTGCAGTCTTAAGTTTTACTATAAGAATGACCGACATGTTAATCTCACTGTTGGTTTTCCTTGTTGGCAATGCAAAATATTCAATACAGTATCGTCCAGGCCAGGGAATTTCATCAGAGGTTCCTATACTCACGCTGTTAACGCCCAGGGCCTTCCACACAGTGAAGCTGAGCAGGCCCACGCCGCACCAGGCGTACAGCGACCCCCAGCCCAGCGCCCTCAGGGCCAGCGAGGCCCCGCTTTCTGGGACCGCAGCCGTGGCCAGGACCCCCTGAGACACGGGGGGAGACAGGGACACAGTTAGCTGCTAAACACACAAGATGGATAATAGTCTAGTCTTGGGGTTAGGTTGTTTGAATCTTAGGTGAAAGGTTCTGGGTTCAAACCCCCATGTCTGCAGGTCCACCTGTAGACATCTGTGAGCGATGCCCCGACCTCTACCTGCTCTATAACGATATGTATGCAATGGCTCCGTTGCTTTGGATTAGAGTGTCTGCTAAATTACTAAATGATAAATAGATGTAAAAAAAAATGGAACACGACCAACAGCTTATTGACAACCTAAGTAAGTCTAGTCACTGGAGAAGGGGAAATTCGGTTATATCATTTGAATTACAACATAATAGGGTGGGGAGATAGTGCAGTGGTTAGGGTGGTTGTCTCCCATCCGAAAGGGTCTGCAGTCTACCATTGGGGATCCTTGAGCAAGATGACTAACCTCCTCCTTAATTGCCTATCCGAATGACTTATCAGAATTCACTTTGAGTCGCTTTGGATGAAAGTGTCTGCTTAATGAGCTGCAAGTAAATAGTAATAAATGTAATTTCCTTGCAGCATGGGAAATTCTGGGTGTTGAAAGTATGGCTGCTTCCTGTATGCATCTGACAGGAAGACGGCCGCTCATGGGCTGCCGTCCCACTGGTGAGCCAGGGCGACATCCTGCCGATCTCCTCCTACACCGCTACGACCTCATCACCACATTCACCCCACGCAGCTGATTCAATTTGTCAGACAATTTAGCAAGGGCAGCAGAGGTTGCCAATGACATGGGCCGTGTGACAGAAATAGAGCCGGAGACAGTGGCTGCTTTGTGCCAGACGATTATAACGTAAAAACAACCAGAGTATGAGGATCCTTGTGCGTCACTGCTGGTAATCAGTTGATCAGAGCTGATAAGCAGCAGGGAAACTGGAATGTAGAAGGAAATATCAGGATAGGGTTGTTTGGTTATGTAAAGGAGGAACACGTCAGTGACACTCGGCTGTGATCTATTTTTAACTTTTAGCGTTGCTGGAGCAAATTGCACTTCATGCTAATGAAATAATGCATGCTTTAATTGATAATTGACTTGAAACTGAAAGGCCATCAATGATGGCATGCTTGTTTACAGAGGATTTTGAGATTTCTATCCATAACTCCTTTTGAGAATATCTCACTCGTGCAGTTTTGTTGTGTAAAACTTGACTTTAAATAAAAATAAAAAGATTAATGTTGTGTTGATTCCTGTAGTTACTCTCGCTTGTTTTTTTTAAACTGGGTTGTGCAGCACTATACATTTTTTGTAGATACTCCAATGATAATTTGAATGCTTTCATTGTTCTCCTTCCTTGTACGGCGTTTAGGATAAAAGTGCCTGATAAATGGCCAAATGTAAACAACAAACAGGCCAACATTACCTTACTAAACCAGCCTGGGCTTTTCTTCTTGGCGAGAGCTAACGTCGAACCAAATCCTGCGATCATCCCTGCGGATCCCACGGTACCCAGAAAGGCAGCACCTGGAGAGATGGAGAGAAGAGCAGCCAGTTGGTCGAAAGCGTTCTTCAAAATAACATTTCTCTTATTGGAGCATTTTTTTTATATATCTATGGAGCTAGTATGATCAATTTAAAACACCTGTTAAACTTAAGTAAATAAATATACCAATAAATATTGGTTTTAAAACTATTTGATATGGCGCTACCTATCACACCTAAACTGATGCGATGGACGAAATAGAATAATGCTGCTTTCAGGTCTCTTGCAAAAGAGGGGCACAACCTCAATGAGACTTAATAAGAAAATGCTTGAAAAAAGAAGTGATCCTTTGCTAACATGACTGCGTTTCCCGTTCTTCTTTGGGACGATGCGGGTAAGTTTACTGACGAATGTATCTTTGAGAAACTGAACACAGGAATAGTGAACTTCGGACAGTATATACCCGCCCACCCTTCTGTTTAATGGCTCCACAACAGTGAGATGTCAGTGTCATGCTATGTTACACCATGTGGATGAATACACAGGGGTCAAAACGTTATTGATGTGGTACAAAATTGGTGTATCTTCGTAACCACATCCCGGGGAAAATATATTCTCTTATACATTCATATAAATAGGAGAATGGGTCAGCGCCCTTTATTAGCGGTTAGCATCGACCTCGCAAATCGTAAAGGAATTTACTTAAATTAACATCGATGCATTGTTTGACTCATTTAAAGCTCTCAGGTTGCCAAAGAGGCGTGCTCTTGCCTTTTAAGACCTGTAGTTTGTCTTCACTGACAGTTTCCATGGCAGTAGAGGAGATGACATTCAAGTTCGCGTTTTCCTTCTCAGCTGTCATGTTTCCATGGTCCGTTTCCATAAAGACTCCGTGTAGAAACAACACCAGCAGGAATATATGAGCGCAGTGCATCGCCAGTCAATATTGGGCAATGTTGCGCGATTCATCCACAACCTGGTGGTGTATGGTTTCATCTAAAATACTAAACATTCCAGTTAAATGCAAATATCAAATTGTGTGTGTGTGTGTGGGGGGGGGGGGGGGGGGGGGGGGGGTGGATGTGGGTGTGTGGGTGTTTCTGTGTTTACTGGCGTGCGAATATCCCATCACATGCACATCTTGTATGCCTGGACTGGTGCACACCCCTCAAACGCTTTAGCCATCAACACGCGAACGATAAATGTTGCTTCTCTGGTTTGATTAGGCGTTCTTATGTAGGCCTACATTGGATTCAATTAGCACGGAGGCGTGTTACCGAAACGCTCCCCCAGAACGCAGGCGAATGAGCTGGGCTTGTGGATGTGGAGGATGAGCATGCCACTCACACTCGTATCCTCTCGTGGAACACAAAGCACGTAACCTCGCGCGCTGCTGTTGCAGTAGCGAATGGGAATGGGACGTTCGCGCTGCATTTTACACCGACATCTGCTTTGTTGACTGAATTGTCTTGGCTCACGCCTTGTTCTGCGCGTCTGATGAACTGTCTCGTGTGTTGGTGCCCGCGGCGGGCTTGACGCTCCGGATAATAAAGACGTTTAACGCGGACGCTGAAGGACGATCTTCGGTCGTTGGGTTCTCATTCTGGCTGCTGCCGCGAGAGACCACTGGTCTTTTGTTTTTTTGTGAAGAGCGCTCATCTGACGAGGACCACAAGTTAGACCACAACAAAGTCGTTGAACCAAAATAAAATGGAAGGATATTCTAAGCAGACCTATATCTTGGGCTATCGACCAATTCCTGACGGAACCACCACCGATGAACGTTAATATGGGAATAACCGCCGTTTGATCAAATTTGAGTTTGAACAAACGGATACAAAAGAAACGGTGGACATTTTTGAATTAGTATTATTTTTTTTTTTAATTGGCTTTTAATTGCGCGGAACGGCTTTCAGAAACGACAACATATGTCGCCGATGCATCTCGCGGTGGAGCAGGAGCCCGTGCCGGAATGCCAGTACAATCAGATATGCACGCGCAACTCGTCGCCCGTGGAGGGCTCGCTCGCGAGGAAGGGGGCTCACCGCAGGAAGTGGCAGGTCTTCCAGGGCAGGAATAAATTCTACTGTAATGGCAGGATCATGATGGCGAGACAATCAGGCGTGTTTTACCTGACGCTGGTGCTCATCCTGATGACCAGCGGACTTTTCTTCACATTCGAGTGAGTAACCACGAGAGAAGAGAGTGCACGCGATCTTAAACAGTGCGCTCGCGTGCACTCAATACGTGAGCTCACCGTTTACGATCAGCGTAGACAGAAATAATCCCGTGAATATGACGTTGCGTTAAGGATTTTTTTAATGATCTATTATCACTTCATTTCACACACACACACACACACACACACACACACACACACACACACACACACACACACACACACACACACACACACACACACACACACACACACACACACACACACACACACACACACCATTGCGTGCAGTCAATGTGCCCACTTGACTCTCCCTCTGGGATGCCTGTTTAGAAGCGGCAAAACAACCATAAACAGATTAAACACACACACTGTTTATCTCCTCGCTTCATTTAAACACAGTAATGACTCACTAAGTGTTGGCAGGGGTAGACTGATCACATGTCTTCGCATATCTTCTTTGCCTATTCAAAAGCTTAAGATATCCTGATAACCAATAAAGTAACACATATTATGGGTATAGGACGTTATTAGACATCTGTTTGTAGTGGACGATGGCCAACCTCCAAAACCTACAAATCCTAACAACATCCAAACATTGGAAAACACTTCATTTGCAATCTGTTTGCATTGATGTCTGACTGTGTATCGGAATATAAATCAGTTTATTCCATAACAAGCAGGGCTGTCTAAAATCCCCAACCCAAACCAACGCCACGACTATATGAGGACCTGGTCTGACATATCAGTCGCCTACAGCTTCCCTTTAAAACACATCATAGCCTATAATTAAACAAGTAAGTTTTAAATAAGTGTGTTTCATCCTCCCCCACACATTCCACAGCACGACTTCCAAACACCCCGGTGTTCCGGTTTCCTAGGTAACCTCCTTCCTGCCAAGGTGGTGGTGGTGGAACAGCTTGCATCCCCGTGGCAACCGGTGGACCACGTTGCCCAGAAGAAGAGACTCTGGTTGTTGTGCCCATGAAGGGTTCCGTTCAGCGCATTCCCGGGATCGTTTGGTGTGTTTGGATATGAATTACCCTTGGAGATGGTCTCGGTGTTGTACCCAATGCTATGTGGGATCGCTAAACGAGAAGAGGCATAATCATTGTCAAACTGATTTGCTCCTTATGGAGAATTTGGTCTTCTGCAGTTAGCCGTCCTGGCAACCAAGCGATCCTAGTTTGAACCCTAGTCCGCTTCCAGGAACTGGTGCCGACTCGTCATTACCTTAGAACCCTCAATCCACAAGGTGCCAGAGTATGTTACCCTACCTACACAGTTGTCGGTTCCATAACCCCATAAATAGACAGGTGGTTGTTGATTCAGTGTCCTTGATTCACAGTGGGTTGTTGGTTCCATGCCTCCTATTCACAGGGGGTTGTGAGTTCTTTGCCCATATGCATACAGTTCAATGTTCAATGCTCAATGTTTTCTTTTTACAGAAGGTTGTTGGTTCTGTACCCCCATATACAGACAGGTGGTTGTTGGCAAAGTGCCCTTGAATCACAGTGGGTTGTTGGTTCCATACAAGACAGATGGTTATGGGTTTCATGCCGCCTATGCAGACAGATCAATGTGTGCTCAATCAGGTTATCAGAGATTATTTATCTCAGAAAGGTCTGTTGGTTCTATGTCCCACACAGACAGATGGTTGTTGATTCCATGCCCTTTTCACATACTGTAGATACATTTTGATTATTCAATATTCTTTATTTACAGTACGGCTTTGGTTCCATACCCCTTACTACAGACATCTGTACGTGTTGCTTCAATGTTCTCCGTTTACAGAGGGCCATTTGCTTCATGCCACAATCAAACAGATGGTCTTTGGTTCCATGCCCCCTACAGCTAGACACATCTTGCTTCCGTATTCTATATTTGTTGCAGGGTGTAAGCTCTCAACCCCCTTTACACAGCTGCATATTATCTGTTTAGAAAGGGTTGTTGGTTCCACAATCCAGATGTTTTTTCTGATTCCATGCTCCTTTTCAATAGATAAATGTTGATAATTCTATATTTACATGGGCGTTGGATCCACACCCCCTATACAGCCAGCTGTGTTTCCTCTGTTTACACAGGGCTCTCGTCCCCGTTACCCCTCACAGCCAGAAGGTTGTTTGTTCTCAGCTCCTCATACGTCTAACTGCTCGTTTTCATCTTGCTGTCCCGCAGCTGTCCCTTCCTGGCATCGAACCTCAGTCCGGCGGTCCCCGTGGTGGGGGGGGTTCTGTTCTTCTTCGTGATGGGTATGCTGTTCAGGGCCAGCTTCAGCGACCCCGGGGTTCTGCCCCGCGCGACCCCAGACGAAGCCGCCGACCTCGAGCGCCAGATCGGTAACTACAGAATACGATTTAAACTGTTCAAGGGATGGTTAATGGGAATACACACACTGTATTAATGGTTACTCTTTAGTCCTAGCAGATTGCTTTATCTAACTAGACGCTACAGTGATTTTGGAGATACCCGTCATTAAGGAGCAGGTAGTGATTTAGCATCTTGTTACAGGTTACAGGTGAGGTTAGGCTCTAATTACAGGTAAGGCTACAGGTTAGGCTCCAAATATTGAGGATTGAACCCAGTACCTTTCGGTTTGGAGTCAAACACCCTAGCCATTACACACTACGCACGATCCACTCAAGTAATGTTCAACAACAATATGAAACAATGAAATCCAAATCTCTTATGTAATCTTTGTTGATGTTATAATAAGTCACTTAGACCTTCTGATATTTCATATTTTCATTCCCAAAGCCTGTTTTGTGACCTATATCTACTCCCTGAGGGTAGGTGATAGAAAGTCGTAGCTTCTCTCCTCCACCCTGTGGCCGAGTCACTCTGTGCTCTCCAAGATCAACAAAGAGGCTTTAAGGGGAAACAGAACGCGCCATGTCTACCTTGATGTCATTATTATCGATGACATACCCACACGTGCACACGTCACACACACATGCACACAACAAATCTTTCATGAAACCGAATCTCTTATGAAGAAGATTGATCCATTACTTTTAATTGTGATTATATTATATAATAATAATAATAATTATTATTATTGTTAATATATTATTTGATTGTCAAAGCAATACAAGCTAATAGTAGTAGTAGTATTGTTATAATCCTTGTTGTTATTATATTATCATCACACAATAATTAATTACATCGCCTAACCTTTGACAGTCTTTTAACCTTTTGAACTTTGACCTTCTAGACACAGCCAGCTGTCCCAGTGGGCCGGGCTACCGGACACCCCCCAGGACCAGAGAGGTCCAGATCAACGGCCAGACAGTCAAGCTCAAGTACTGCTTCACCTGCAAGATCTTCAGACCCCCCCGCACCTCCCACTGCAGCCTCTGTGACAACTGTGTGGGTCAGTACCAGTATTAGTTCCAATAGTACCAGTACTAGTTCCAATAGTACCAGTACTAGTAAAAGTACCTCCATATACTATTTAGTACTATTTGGTCATTTTATCAGAAGCGACTTACAGTGAATTTGTTTTTAGATGCATGTCATGAAGGAGCAGGTAGGGTGTCAGGGCATCTTGCTCTAGGATGCCTACAGGTAGACACGATACAGGTAGTATAACATAAAGACAATATATATCAGCCTTATCAGGATTTCTTGTAGGCCACTTCTCGACAGCAAAATATTTGATTTAATAGAGCACGACCATGGGAAGATGCACTGGGAGCATTAACCAAGTGTCTTCATGAGACAACGAATGTTCATGACTTTCATAGTCACTGTGTAGGAACAAACATCACAGGATTCAAAGAAACACCAAACAAAGAAGGGTTCTCATGGTCCAGACTGGGAGCATGGACCAGTTGTTAATTGACAATGCACATCTTGGCCACGGTGGTGATTACAAATCTAAACTAACATGACACTTTTCAATCGGAGAGAGGGAGGGACCTACCTCTAGGTGCAACAATAATTTTTGCAAAGTGTGGTAAACTAGTAATAAAGTAAAGAAGGTTATATCATTTGTGATATTGTAAGAATACATTTTTCAATGACAGTAACTCTCCCTCTCTTTCTCTCTCGCTTTCTTTTTCTCTTCCTGTATTTCTCTCTCTCTCTATCCCTCTCTCTCTCTGTCTCTCTACCTCTCTCTCTATCTCTCTCCCTCTCTCTCTGTCTCTCTCTCGCTCCCTCCCCAGAGCGTTTCGACCACCACTGTCCCTGGGTGGGGAACTGTGTGGGGAGAAGGAATTACCGCTACTTCTACCTCTTCATCGTCTCCCTCTCCTGCCTCACCCTCTTCATCTTCTCCTTCGTCGTCACCCACGTCATCCTCAGTGAGTACACACCTGCTTGTCCCGGAACCTTCCCTGAACTCAAGGAGCCTGCACACTGCACCAACACACACCAACGCACACCAACACACACCAACTCACACCAACACACACCAACTCACACCAACTCACACCAACACACACCAACAATCACAAACACACTCCAACTCACACCAACACACGCTAACAATCACAAACACACTAACACACACCAACACAAACAAACAAACAAACAAACACCAACAATCATATAAATCCTCGTCCCTGTCTTCCTTCTCCTTCTCCCTCTCCCCCTCCTCCTCGTCCATGTCTTTCTCCTCCTTCTCCTCCTCCATCTCCTCCTTCTCCTCCTCCCTCACCCCCTCCTCCTCGTCCCTGTCTTTCTCCTCCTTCTCTTCCTCCCTCACCTCCTCCGCCTTCTCCTCCTCCGCCTCCTCCTCCTCATCTGTTAATGGAAGTGATGAACCTCTTCCATCAATCACCCTCCACTCCCTTTGTTCCTCATCTTCCTTCCTCTTCCTATCCTGCCCCCACCCCCCTCTGAAAGAGCCAATCAGAGAAGCCGCTGACTTGTCTGTTTTCTGGTGTGTGTGTGTGTGTGTGTGTGTGTGTGTGTGTGTGTGTGTGTGTGTGTGTGTGTGTGTGTGTGTTTGTAACCTCCACTATTTCTACTGTTGATCTATTGATCAAGCAAATCAATCTTGGAAAAAAGATTGACCGCTTTCTCCTGAGGGATGAAAAAGGAGCACTAAATCCTACACTACGTACTATTATCTTGTTGAAGAGATGCTCTCATCCAGGGGGATTTACAGTGAATTCAGATACATTTCATTAAGGATCAGGCATCTTGGTCAAGGATGCCTATGTAGGCTGCGGACACTGGGAATCGAACCCTGTTCCTTTTGGCTGGGAGTCTAACACACTATCCACTACAATATCCTGCCCCCTAGTGTTCCCATGTTATTTGGAGTAAGTGTTGTGTATCTTCATAAATTTGCAACTGGTGAGCAATCACTGAATATGTATGTTTTGTTAGTATAAACAACTGCCTAGAGCGCATTTTGAATAACAGTTGAATTGATCTTCTTTTAAAAGAGCATGTGAAGAGTTTATTAGGAATAGTCATGAGATAGCCTTCATCTCTGACCTTCTAGTGCGTGTGCAGAATGAACATGCCGCAAGCACATTTGACCCAGAACCAGCTGATTCATCATTGGCATCATCTGACCATTTTCCATTGTTTGGGAAATATTATTTCCATGAATGTTTTGTTTCCTGTCAATTCTGTTGTGAAGGCCCGAGGTTGAGGTTGACTTGCTACTCGGTGTACAGAGCCAAAGTATTTTTTTTTCTTTTTGGTGTTTAAGACTTGGTGTTTATCAGTATGTTTGTTTTTTTAATACTGATAACTCGGTGGTCATTAAGGACCACTGATTAACCGATAGGTTTCTGTGGATAAAGAAAAATCTGTCCACACCAAGTTTTTCAGAAACTCGCTCTCCCCCCCCAAAATATATTTATTCACCCAGTTTCCCCTCTTCGGTAACAGAATGCTTCGGTTCTTTTAGTTTTCGGTAAACAGCTATGGTGGGGTGGCCCACATTCAGGCCGATGGCAGCTCTAGGACAGACTGGGTGTAACTCGTGTTGTGCTAGGGACCAGGTTCACACTAAAAGCATTTGATCTGAGACTCGTGACTGGGGCTGAACTTTGTGTTGACAATAGATGGCAATACAGTTGAGAGACTGAAGCAGTTGAATCAATTGACTCAGTTCAGACCAATGGCTAGGGTGGGTGAAAGTGATGAATTATCATACTCTAAAAATCTCTCTCTCTCTCTCTCTCTCAGGATCCAATAGGACAGGATTTCTCAGCGCACTCAAAGACAGTCCAGCCAGATATCCTTTCAGTGTGTGTGTGTCTCCTCTGCTCTCTTTGTTATGGTACGGGTCGGGGAACCCAAATGCAGGACACCACAAGGCGGAGATAGATGAAGGGTTTAAAGGGTTTATTTGTAGGTAAGCAGGCAAGGGCTAAGCAAATCGTGGTCGGGCAGGTGGAGGTTCGGCAGCAGGCAGGTAATAGGCAGACAGAGCAGAGCTGACAGGCGGGAGGTCAGGCAGGCGGAGGTTCGGTAGCGGGAAGGCAGTCTGGCAGTCGAGGGTCAGGTAGCAGGAGAGGATCTGGGAAGAGCTGGGCACAAGGAGAAGGCAGGCGAGGAACAGAAAACGGGAATCTATATTGCTGGAACGTAGTAATGACTCGAGGAGCGTAAACAACGAACTGGCACCGGCTGCTAGGAAGGCAGGGAATAAATAGGGTGCGGTGATTATTGATTGGGAACAGGAGTGTAGACCAGAGTGCACATGATTGTTGCTATTTAGACGTACCTTCCATCCTGATGGGATTATGCCGCAGTCCTTGACATTGTGTGTGTTTGTTTGTGTGTGTGTGTGTGTGTGTGTGTGTGTGTGTGTGTGTGTGTGTGTGTGTGTGTATGTGTGTGTGTGTTCAAAATTGTAGGGGCCATTCTCATCACACGAGACCGTTGGGGTGTACGCATGCATCCAACATCAAAGCCTTTACCTTCAAGATGACCAAGACGACAAACTGTGACGAAGACAATGTCAATTCATAGGATGCTGACCAAGATAACTTACAGCCCTAATTGACAATTTTGCAAAGCTCACATGACAGGTCATTTACAAATTAAGACAAGCACGGCTCACAAATGTTCCACCACAGAAGTCATGATATTAACACCCATAACATATAAGAAGACATATTGTTCTTACTTTCTGAAACTGGTTGCTGTTTGTTATGAATTGTCTCTATATTGGGTCCCACCAAAGACAATTGTCTTCCACTGTTGATGGAATATAGTTATATAGAGTTATATTCTAATAAAATGTTGTTCTTTTGGGAATTAGAACATAAGTATAAAATAAGATGTACTTTATTAACCCCAGACAGGAAACCCTATTATTATGCTTTGGTTGCTTCTGTCCGGGTTGTGTGTGTGTGTGTGTGTGTGTGTGTGTGTGTGTGTGTAATTGTGTGTATATGTGGTCCTGTCTGTGGTTCTCCTTAACTCCTGGCACCATCCTGGAGGTGGTGGTGTGTTTCTTCTCTGTCTGGTCCATCGTGGGTCTGTCCGGGTTCCACACATACCTCATCAGCTCCAACCAGACCACCAATGAGGATGTGAGTACCCTAAAACCCTAAAACCTAACTCTAATAGGAAACCCTAACCCTAAAACCAAAAACCAAACCATGAAACCAAACCCTAAAACCTAACCCTAATAGGAAACCCTAACCCCAAAACCAAACATTAGAACCAAAAACCAAACCCTTAAACCTAACCCTAAGAGGAAACCCAAATCCTAGAACCAAATCCTAGAATTAAAAACCAAACCTTAAAACCTAACCCTAATAGGAAACCCTAACCCTAAAAACAAATCCTAGAAGCAAAAACCAAACAATAGAACCTAATACTATGAGGAAACCCTAACCTTAACCCTAAAGCTGAAAACCAAACCCGAAAACCCCACCATAAGAACCCCTAGCCCGAAACCTAGAACTGAAAACCAAACCCTAAAACCCAACCTAGAGAAACCCCTTACCCTAACCCTAATCATAGAAACTGAAAATAAAACCCTCAAACTCAACCCATAGAAACCCCTAACCCCATCCCTAGAACTGAAAACCCAACCCTCAAACCCCACCAATAAGAACCCCTAACCCTAGAACCAAAAACAAAACCCTAAAACCCTAAAACCCAAATAGGAAACCCTAAAACAAAACCCTAGGACAAAAAACAAAACCCTAGTACCTAATACTAGGAGGTAACCCCAAAACCAAACCTTTGAACATTGTAGCAGGCATTTGATAAGCTGTGAAATACCTTTATTCTGACAATATGCGTTTTTTGTGACTAAGGGTGCCCAATGCAAATGTAAGTACATTTGTACATACAATTTGGGTAACTGTAGTTGGATTAATTGACACCAAGTTACCCATTTTGCTGTCGTGAGGAACTATATTGCTTGGCGGAAGAACGATGCTCAATAAATTGTCGCGTTTTATGTTCCATGATTATTTTCTGGAATCTTACCAGGTAGACTATGGTAACTGTTTTAGTAACTTTGTACGTTTTATTAAGTTGATCATTTGCAAGCACATCAACTTCTATGCCTCCCCTTCTTTCAACCTCCATCTGTGTGTCTGTCCTGGTTCCTGGGTTGGGTCTTTGGGGTTCTGGGTCTGGTTCAGATTAAGGGAGCCTGGTCCAGTAAGAGAGGCAAGGACAACTACAATCCCTACAGCTACGGCAGCATCCTGACCAACTGCTGCGCTGCACTCTGTGGTCCACTACCACCCAGGTCAGAACACTATCTCTCTCTCTCTCTCTCTCTCTCTCTCTCTCTCTCTCTCTCTCTCTCTCTCTCTCTCTCTCTCTCTCTCTCTCTCTCTCTCTCTCTCTCTCTCTCTCTCTCTCTCTCTCTCTCTCTCTCTCTCTCTCTCTCTCTCTCTCTCTCTCAAGGAGAACGTGAGTTAATTCTATGAGGATTCGTAGACGTACTGAAGACCAGTACATAGACACCTGTAAAGGCCAGGTAGGATTCAATTATTGGGTTATATTAGCCAATCAAAGCACAATGTCAGATTAAAAACAGTATTGGTGTTTTTTGTGATGGTGTATACTGTAAATCCTGTAGATTACCCTAGTAGTTTACAGTATTGGATAACATTTATTAATTGATTGCATTTACAGATTACGTGTACAGATTACTTTTATCGAATACTTTTGAGTATTACTTTAAAGGGGATTACTTTTGGGAATTAAAGTAACCTGTCCAGACATTATACACTCCTTAGCCATCCCTATTTCTCCTGGGTTCCTTCTCAGTGTTTCCTCCTTTTCAACCCCCCCCCCCCCTTTCTCTCTCTAGTCTGATTGACAGGAGAGGTCTCATCCAATCAGATGACCCCCAGCCACTGTCTCATTCCAACGGCACCAGTTTGTACACGCCCACCCCACTCTACAGTCACATGGTATGACCAGAAGCACAATTGCTTATTTGATCTGTCTGTCTGTCTGTCTGTCTGTCTGTCTGTCTCATACACTCTCTCTCTCCCTCATACTCTATCTCCCACACAATATCTCTCTCTCATGCTCTCTCCCATGCTCTCTCGCCCCTCAGTGTGACCAGGACCAGTGCATCCAAAGCACCAAGTTCGTCCTGCAGGCCGCCGCTACCCCGCTGCTCCACGCCGACCCCGTGGTCCTGGCCCCCCTGTCAGGCAAGACCTCAATGGGCGGAGGGGGTCCCTGCTCTTACCTGTCCCCAAGCCAGCCCTCGCTGCCCCCCTCCTCCAGCACCACCACCCCCAGCCTGGGCTGCACGGGCGACATGGTCATGCTGAAAGACGCCGAGACACGCTGTCGCCACCATCATCATCACCATCTCCATCACTTCGCGGGTCCTGAGGACACGCCCCCGCCTCCCCCGTCACCACCATCTGCTCCTCCTCCACCCCCATCGTCCCCACCTCCTCCTCCACCATGCCCCGCCCACGGCCACTCCCACCACACTGGCGCTCCGTCCCAGGTGTACGACCTGGCCAGCCAGGACTCTCTGCACGACAGCTCGGTCCGCGGTCTGGTCAAGCTCAGCACCGTGTGACATCATACACACACACACACACACACACACACACAGGTGGTCACCCTGGACCCCTCCGTGACCTTTAAGGACTGTGGATTCTACTCTGGGTGAGACGGCTTACTCGGGTACTGCAGTCGTGTCCGAACATTTGTAGAATAAATGGCCTGTGGAAAATACACCCTATGAAAACCATTAGGAAGACACCTCGGATGCCATGTAAGATACACTGAGGCCATGTTCTTGGCACGTCACTAACGCACTACAAACTTATCCTCTGTGGTCCGTTTCCTGAAGCTCTGGGAGATCTTTGTGAGCCTTCCCTGGGGAGCAAAATAATAATAGGCGGCCATTTTTGTAATTCCATTAATACCAGTCTTTCTCAGGACCAAGACGACATCTTGTATTTTTTTCTTGACCTCACTGCACTCCGGACCGCGCACACACACGGACGCATCTTTGGTTAATGTTTACCACAGGCAGCTCTAGTGCCTAAACGAGAATCATGGACCAAATGTGACCAAAGCCAAGCGCCCATCTCCCACCTCTTACTGATGAGTGTGCAGGTATGCTAATATGTAACCCATGGGCTCTGCTATAGATATGACTGAGGTTGCATTGTGTGAGGAGGAATGGTTACCAATCAACTGAATTCCTCAACAGCGAGACGGCGCCATGACAACAATGACAAACTGTTACGAAGGAACTCCATGTTCCCTTGACCAATCTCGAGGTTGTCTTGGATCTGTAGAGCAAGGCACTAACACTGCCAGGGTTGAGTGTTCTATTCCTCAGTAACTCTTGTAAAGTATCCAGTCAATAGTCAGATGTGATGTCACTGTAGTTCCAACTGTTGCCAATAGGATTGTGTATCTTGTTGATAGTAATTGTTCATGTGAAATTATTCTGATGGTGTTCCATCTTAGTAAGGGACCTTAGCCAATTGACAGTGGCTTCTGAGACTCACTGCCTCTTTGCGGAACATGTCTGGAAGCTCATTGGAGAACTGATTCAGTCCTGATATGTTAGATTTTTTGCATTAATGCGATTGTGTGCCAAGTATCAACTCTTGATCGTAATAAATTCACAACTTTTATTGTGACTTAATTAGGGATTTATTTTGGAAATTACTTTTAGGGATTCGTTTTGGGGGTTGCTTTTACAGATTCCAATAGCATTACTTTTACACCCTATTAAAAGGGGTTATTTGTTAGGGATAACATTAAGGACTGTGACAGACTCAGCCTTTCCTGAAAGCTATTTGGATGATTTATTCAGTCCAGATATGTCACAACAAGCTATTATCAATGCCTGATAGTAATAAGACACAACCTTGCACATACAATACTTTTTATTGAATTGGTTGGAATGAACCCGGCACACAGGAGTGAACATAATTACACACAGGATTTATGGTTACTACACACAAGGTAATGTAATTACTCATGAATAATGCAGTTACACACAGGATTAACAGTCATGCTCGTTAGTTACTTGGTTTGAGCCATACGCTATGTGAATATGTTTGTGTATTCCTATAAAGCTTTACATACAGATGACTTGCTGAGTGTTTATTGTATGGAGTTACTTAAGAGTACTCAACATTTTCTCAAAATAGATACGTCAGTACACGGATCAGTTGGGGTAAAAAATAAATATTATAGGATAGACAATTAACAGTTTTTCCAGTGTATAATCCAGAGTATATTGTATATATATATTTTTTGGAATACCAACAACACCCCATTCACCGTCCTTTTGATTAACGTTGTGGTTCATCATATTAAAAAGCACAAATATTATCATATTGATACATGTCTGCCCCCGAAATACAACTCACCCAGGTTTCTTTCAACACAATCTATTCTACTCTCTATTCTTAGAAAACATAGTATCTCTCTGTCCTGAGTTGCTTGGTCATGTATTAACAGATTACTCGTGATTCCACAAGATATGTAAAGACTGTGCAAATTACATTTAAATAATCTTCCTATAGTGAGAGGTAGGGTTAGTGTTAAGCGGCACAAACTGAGCTAATCGCAGATTAGACACTCAAAACGCTTAATTTTACACACACTTGCATATGTAAATGTATATCAGTGCAGAGTTCTACGTTATTGTTAGTTTCTGCGTCACTGAAGAGGCTAAAGAAAGCTATTCTCTGGCCCTTTTAAACACCTTTTAAAAATGTTTGAAAGTGTTTGAAATGTTTGACCGTCTGTTCAAAATATTGATCAAAATGCCTTAGTCAGCAGCTAATTCTCAGTAAATATGCCAATATTGGATTATTGTCACTTGTTGAAAACTCATATTTTCCCCCCAAGCAACCCGTTTTGTATTTCTGAAACAGAAATCACTTGTTATTTTTTTCCAGTGGAATGTCAGCCAACAATGCACAATTTAAAAAGGGACTTTCTTTTTTTGCTTTTTCAACCACACACTTACTATCTGGAGTCCAGACACAGAACTTAAACACAAAGACAATTATTTCTACTTAAAATTGGCTAACCGCTCTGCCTATTCCGGTGCTGTGATGTTGTCATTTTGGAGGGAGGGGGGTGGTGGGAGGGTTTGGGGGTGGGTGTCTGGTTCTAGTAGGGTCAGAGGTTACCACAGCTTGACGTCCAGCAGCTGCACATCCCCCTGGATCTCGAGGTCGGTGATACGGGTCAGGTCCTGGACGCGGTGGCGGTACATCAGCTGGTGGACCCCGTTCACCGCTACTTTGAACTGGTGGGCCTCACACAGGATGATCATCTGGAGGGATGGAGGAGAGGAGAGGAGAGAGGGAGAGTAAGAAACCCAGAAACATTGGGAAAGAGAGATTTTCATGTTTTAGGAAACAGTTGGGAGAGAAGATTAAATTAAATGAAAATATATCGCAAATAAGAGATCCGTTCACATACTTTGACTAATAGTTTGCATTTAAGTGTCATTTCTAGATGCATCGTTATGTTCTTTTTCCCCCATGTTTTCGCAATCGACTTAAAATGTTTGATACCGCTGACGCTGGTTTAAATCCGTGGTAAGACTGTTTTTCTTTTTACAAAAAATAGTTTTTTTGCCATTTGAGAATCTATTTTCATCGTAGAAGATGAGAATCGTGATTCTGATGTGACTCTAATTCCCCCACCCCTTATCCAACACCCTTAGCCACTTACTAAATATCCTGCCCCCCCATGGAGCGCATGTTAAACATAAAAGCAAACGTTTACCTCAAAGTACTGATTGGGGACGAAGGGGAAGACGGAGTCCAGCTCCAGCTCCTCTTCACCCCAGCAGTCCGACAGGAGGGAGTTCCTGACTAACGAGCCCGCCTTCAGCCGGGGGTTGAGGTGGAAGGCGATGTCGCTGCTGTTGGACACCCGCAGGTTCACACAGAAACTAGAAGGAGAAGGGATAAAACATGGAACGGTTGGCAATGCTCCGGGAAACAAAGATGGTTGCATGACGGAAGAGGGGGTTACTTTTGTTCATATTCTCTGCATTCTCTGTCCAGTACTTGCTGGATATATTTGCAGCTACTCCAATATTGATCGAATGCTTTGAGTATTAGAAGTCTCCCGTGAGAGTCCCTTTGGATTAAAGCATCTGCTAAACAACTAAATTGACTAAAGTATGTACAGTACTTGAGTACTTTCAAACTCAATTCCTGTTTGAGCTACGTGAAATTTACTCCACTTATTCTATCTTGGGGTACTTTGTTTATACTTTTTGGGGACAGAAAGATAAACAGAATCTTCCAAGGCTAAAGACAGCTGTGCCAGGTGTGTATGTAGGACAGATGCATACCTGTGTGGGTAGAGACTGGTCTTTCCTTTAATTGTAATGGCTTGTCCGGGACTCAAACCCTTCTCCATCTGTCCACGGAAAGGAAGACTCTGGAAGACACAAAAACAATATTGTATTTTAAAACATGCTACATGCCTGATGAAGCAACACAATGTGAGCTTCTGGTGTTTCTGTATCATGTGTGCCAGCATGTTCTGTATGTTAGCACTAATATGAACACATGAATATATGAACTTATGACTGCACCCCTTGTGCGATGTAATAAAAAGTATTCAGTTATTTAAGTCAACTATTTGGCAACAGTCATTAAATGATGTTAAAATGTATGACGTTATCAGAGAGCAGTCCCTCGACCACACCCCCAAACTGTAACTCTGTACCCCTCAACATCCACATGACCTACCAGATCGTCTGGTGATTTCAGCAGCGCCTGTAAGACAAACGGAAAGATCGTCACAATAAGAGTCTTGTTTGAATGGAAGATGTCAAACCCGTTAGCAAATGTTTTCTTTTCTTTATTTTTTAGCTGAAGGTATACCTCAGAAAGAAAAAATTAAATAATGTTGTTAGTTTGTGAATGTATTTGTTGAAATTTCTCCAAAGGAAAATTCAGTGGCTATGGTTAAATGGTGCGAACTCATGGTGCAAGTCACCCTAAGCTGTATTTTAATGTTTTTGTTAGCGAATGTAAGGCAAATGACAACATTTTTTTGGGGTTAGTTAGTTCCATTGTATATCTATTTGAATTATTCAAATGGATCCATTTCAACTCTTCAAATAGATCCATTTCAACTCTCAAATGGATATACCTTTGGTTAGGACCATACAGAAATCATTGCCTCCTGATCGTAGCTAAAACTAAACAGTACAGACTCCCCATCACCTCCAGCTGTATACAGGAAGGGCAAACATACAAACATGCAGAAGCAGCATGGGAGTGCCACAATCTTACGTTAGGTTTGGTGTCTCTGTGGACTAGAGAGGGCACCACAGTCACTGCAGTCTGAAGGAAGGGGGTGTGATTCAGCAACAAGCCAACTTTAACACAGCAGTCCAGTTTGAATATCTATTACTTTTTTAATGGCATTTTTCCATGTATTCATTTCTATACAAAACCCAGGAACAGGAGTTAAAGTCACTGTAGATAAAAAGGTTTGCTGGTAAATTAACAAAATGTTTGCATCATATGGCCTTCAGAAAGGAGTGCCTTACTTTTTTAAATGGATGCACAAGCCACTTTAGCTGAGCTGAAGTAGCTCTTCAGAACGACTTCAAAATGCTCGCTAGATAAACACTGCTCTTTGATATATAGTTATCTGAGAATTGAACAAACAATAACAGACTTTACACTGTACAACCCCCCCCCCCCCCCCCCCCCCCCCCAACCACACACACACCATCACTACATAAATATCTATGAATGTTCTGACCCAAAAGAAACCCCCTAAAACTAATGAGAACAGGGTGAACACGCAGAGTTTATACGTACTTCAGCCGGGAAGAAGGCAATGGTTTGAATGTGGACCGTGCCCGATATGCCCAGAGTGTCCACCTGGTCAAGGTCCACCCTGTGATTGTACTCCAGCAGATGATTCCCGTTCACTGCCACCTGTAAGGGGCCACGCACAGGGACGTCAAGTCCGGACAGTTCCAACACTCTTCTTCATGTGAATAAAATAAATAATACAAAAAAACGGTATAATAAAACCATAACTATGTTGCTTTCGACTTCAGCCCTTTACTCCATTGAAAAATATCTGAATTAGATTCTCGTTTTATCCTCAAGAATAAAACGTGCCAATTCACTGCCAAGGAAATCATGCAGGGAATTTGATGGATTGGTCCACCGTGGAAAAATCTCAGACGATATAGCTATAACTGTAGCTACAATTAAATGGCTTACATAGTGCAAGATTAATTATGTTCTTCAGATATAAACATAACAAAATAACAGTTTAGTGAGGTTTCCCTGGCAACACTCAGCAAACATTATGTCCTCGTGGTTTTGGGGAACTGTGTTTTCAAATGGAAAAGAGTGTGATGATACATAAATAACATGTTCGGATGAGCTCAAACTCACCATTTAAGTCGATATACCGTTCAGTAGCGGGAATGGATTCATTCAAATATTTCATAACAGTTTTTAGAGCTTATAGTTAAGAACTTTTAGCTCAAAGTTTTGGATTTCAGCCCAAGGACACATTTCTTTTTTAATCTCAGTATTAGATTTGTATCTTAAACAGAGGGTTCACTTACACTTTAGTTAGGTTATTTTCCTACTTTGTTGCAGAACTTTTTTTTCAGGGGAAAAGAGCTCATAGGGGCTAAAGGGAATTGGCCATTTCATGGTGCCTCATTCAAAACTCACCTTAAACATTTCCTTTTGCACGAGGATGATGATCTCAAATACCTCCCTGGGGGTGAAGGGCATCTGCTGGTGGATCTCCTCCTTGCCCCAGCGCTCTTTCTGCATGCTGTTGCACACGATGCCCAAGGCCCTCTTCTTGAACCGGGGGTTGAAGTGGAACGCTATGTCCGCTCTGGGTTTCACACTGCTCCCACACTGTAAGTCCACCTGGAACCTGGACCACAGCAACTGGTTGGATACACCTGGATCGCTGGCCATCTTGTATGGGAGATCTTTCTTGTATCACGGTTTGATTTCAGGAGGCTTTTTTATAATTATTTTGTTTGTTTTCTGTCAGGTTTCATTATTATGTTTTATATGATATGAGATAAGATAAAAGATATGCCAATGAAGAAATTAAATTTGATTGTAAGAGGTTTTTGATACTCAGATAGTTGTTAGCTGCCCATGTGGATGTTTGTGAGGTCTACCCATTCAGAGGATGTAGCTCAATATCTAATACAGGGATTCTCAATCTTTTTGACCCGCAAACCCATTTTCAAGACACTCCTGGGCTCGTCCAAGGTCCTTTTTAAGGGAACTGGACCATGTGGGCCTCTGGCTCCATGCTGCGACCGTTCCCCAATCCCAAGTCCCCTTGGGGACGTGTGCATAGGTATTTACATATATACAATTTATTTAATGGTTTAATTCATTTAGTTTTTCATTTTTATCAGAAATCAACACAACCCCATGATTAATAGCCTACCATAGGCGCAATCATGTGGCGCACATTCGTTATCCACTACTACATACATTTCACCATCGATGCAATTTTACCTCTCGGCGTCACTGGGGACCGTGCCTTTGATGAGCAGCATCTCCCCCGGAAGCAGACCTCCGAGAATAGTCCCAGCGAAGGGGATTGTCTGTTGAGAAAATACGCAGTATTTTACATAAAATTATCAAATAAAGGGGGGGATATCAATTCAAGGTTAAACAAATATCCACTCAATCTACATTCACAACTCCGGTTGTAGACGTAGCTACTTCATTCACTTATTCCAAAACACATTCGAAATCTTGTTTACTATGACTTAATTACTTAAAAAGTAGCTTACCGGATTCAAAATGGTCTGTTTTGCGTTAGTCATAGACATCTTGACAAGTTCACTGACCCACAAGGGTTTGTTTACTTCCGCATATATAGACAGACTGCAGGCGTATCAACCAATCAGATTTGGACTTTGGTGCATTGAAATGTAGGGCAGCATTCATTGGATGGTTGTTAAAGCAAGATTTAATTTTATATTAATGAATATAATAACGGGCATCTTTGAGAATTTCTAATTACTAGGCCTAGGATTTGTTAATACCTACCTGTAAACCCCTAATGATAGGAGTTTGTGCGATACTGTTGGGACATTACAGGAACATAAATCATTGCTAGTGTAATGAAATTAGTCTCCTGTGGGCCCACGGAGCCAGCGTCACGAGACTAGAAAGTGGGCACTTGAATTTGTGGGTGTAGCACCTTCATCACCACACCCAAACTTAAATTGGTGGCATAGAGGCTCATGTTAGTGATGCCATGGGAGTTAAAAAGACAACCATGCAGCAAGTAAAAATTGTGAACATCCAACTTTATTTACAAAAATACTGTACAGCAAGATATGACAACTAAAAAATATATATATAAAACACTGCTCATGCACAAGTTGCTGTTGACTGCCAATAGTTAATACGTTTGTAGTGAGGAGCATTACTGGTAGTAGCTGCAAGTGGTCTAGAGTGCAAGTTTGACATGTCAGCCATGAGGTCTGTTTCATTGGTAAATCTATTTATATATATACACACACACACACTATAGGCACCATGACTGGCGCAGCTCCCCAAAAGCAGCCATTCATGTCATTCAACCAGCTTGCAGGAGCTCAAAGTATGCCGCATGAAGGGCACCAACATAACTGATGTTACGAGCGCAGCAAGTCCAGTGGCAAACCAAGACTCGCCCACTCCCACATAAAGTCAGTATTTGTTCCCAGGGCTTCTTAGAAGTCCGCGTCGAGTCTGAAGGTGTTGTCCGTGGCGCCCGACATGACGCCCATCCTCTGGTATTCCCCCACACGCTTCTCGAAGAAGTTGGTCTTGCCCTCCAGGGAGATGTTCTCCATGAAGTCGAAGGGGTTCTCCACTTTGTAGATCTGAGGGACACAAAGATGGCAGTTTAAACCACAAGTCAACTCAAATTGCGGCAACAATGGACTACTATGCCACAAGACTAGTCTCAGCTAGTCACCAGGATTACATAACCATATATTATTTTTTTAACTCACTCATTATGCTAAGGTTTAGCACAGAGTTTTAAACTATCCCATTTGGGATTAACCACAGAACATTTACACATGTTCTGTTATAGTTCTTTGACCGGGCTTTGCTCAGACTAGCGTCTGTATCGTGCTGACCCCTCCCCTGCCAGAAGGCCACATGCCCGCTGACAGAGGACCCAGGCCAGCACCCAGCCCCCATTACTGGCTGGGGTCCGTACCCCTGCGCGTCTCATCACGGCAAAGCCTTCGCCCTGGTCACTAGCCTACGCAGACATTTAGCATCAGACCAGTTTTCTGGAGTCTTTCAGTGAATTCAGATACAGGTCATCAAGTTGCAGGTAAGGGTAGGCTGCACATGGTAGATGTAGGACAGCTACATCACCTGAACTACAACCACTACAGTTCTGGTGCCCATCAGAAAGACCTGACAACTATGGTTATATGGGCAGGATTAACATGCCCCACCCCTCACTAATGACCGCTGAACACACTATGAGGGGCATCTATACCTTGTTGAACCCAAGCTCCACCATCAGTCTGTCTGCCACAAACTCAATGTACTGCTTCATCATGTCACAGTTCATTCCAATCAGCTTCACTGGCAGGGCCTGGGTCAGGAACTCCTGTAAACATAAATGGTATGAGTTTGTGATAGGACAGCATTTGATTACTCAAGCCATATTATTTGACATTGCATACAGGCACATACAGAGTTTAATGTTACGTTCAAATGATTAAACAAACATTTGGCAGATTGAAATGTCACCAACGGAGTCTAAATGTTAACATTTTCCAACACACAAACCTGCTCAATAGCTACTGCATCCATGATGAGGGTGGCAACTGTCTCTTTGGAAGGCTTGTTCACCAGATGTTTGAACATCAAGCAGGCAAAGTCACAGTGCAGTCCCTGAGAACAGACAAATATAAAATGTTGAGGGCTGAATAATTCCCTTGTAGACACCGAATTTGCCAGTGAAAATTTGAGTTGTGTACCAAGCATCACGATAGATATATATACACATATACACACACACACACACACCATGGCTACTTCAGTTTCTAATGCAAGTAGGGTCCTAACCTCGTCTCTGCTGATGAGCTCGTTGGAGAAGGTCAGGCCGGGCATAAGTCCTCTCTTCTTCAGCCAGAAGATAGCAGCAAAGGAGCCCGAAAAGAATATTCCTTCAACAGCAGCAAAAGCGACCACTCGCTCACCTAGATGAACAAATGTGATCAGTATTGTGCTCTTACAGCCATAGCCAAGTGCGGTGTAATGAGTGTTAGACATCTATGCTTACCAAACTCTGCATTCTTGTTTCCGATCCAGTTCAGGGCCCAGTCTGCCTTCTTCTTGACACAGGGTAGAGTCTCAATAGCATTGAACAGATACTCCCTGAGAGCAAATGGAGACCGTGGAATTTCAATACTGGTAGCTTACAAAATAAAAGTGACAACACGAATTTAAACATTTGTTACAACCCACCTCTGAGTGGGGTCCTTGATGTAGGTGTCTATGAGTAGGCTGTACATCTCAGAGTGAATGTTCTCCATGGCTATCTGGAAACCGTAGAAGCAGCGGGCTTCCGTCACCTGAACTTCCTGGGTGAAGCGCTCCACCTAGTGGTCAGAAAATAGGTAAACCGGTCAGTCCCGCGCACAAACGCAATGTTTCGTTGATGGATTAGGTTTAAACAAGGAACCATGAGGAATGAAGTTTATTGTTCATTTAAATGTTGCGTGGCTTACCAAGTTCTCATTGACGATGCCGTCGCTTGCTGCGAAGAAGGCCAGGACGTGGGAGACAAAGTACTTCTCCTCGTCCTTCAGCGTCTCCCAGTGCTGCAGGTCCTTCGACAGATCAACCTGGAATAAAACATTCGTTTCATAAGTATTGTTTAGGCCATCATTGACGGAAATGTTTAGAAACAGGATAATTCAACTACCACCATGTATTGGTGGTAGTTTGCATTAAAACACATAATTAACGTCATGCCATCTGTGTACCACACGTCTAAATTACCTCTTCGGCCGTCCAGAAAGACGCCTCCGCCTTCTTGTACATCTGCCAGATGTCATGGTACTGGATGGGAAAAATAACGAAGCGCCTGGGGTTGTCCCTTAGTAGAGGCTCGTCTTCGCGGTTATTCTTGGACTTTTTGGGCTATAAGTGAGAACAGAAAGATACGCGTTAAGATAGTTTGCCACCATTTAGCTGGTCTACACATTTTCATATGGTCTACACATTTTCATACAGCTTAACAGTTAGCATAGTTGATGATTGTTGTAAAACTCAGTCATGGTAATATGCATAATTTGCATGTTTTAAAGCGCGTTGTACAATGAACCGATGTGATCAATTACCGATGTAATAGGTTACTTAACCAGTTTACTACAGCTGTGCATTGTTAAGACTTGGCGCCGGATTTGTCTTAAACGCGCCTTATCATACAAGCGGTTTAAAGCGCGAAAGGAGAATCTGATGTAATGTTGCACGTAGACGTTAGTAAACATAAGTTTTAGAACCATTAAAACTGTTTTAGAAACAAAACTCACCTTAGCATCGTCAAATATATTACGCGCGGTTCTGGACGCCAAGACGCGGGTGCTGTTCAGACTTGGGGGCTGAAAATCAAAAACCACAAGTACAATGAATCTCTTTAAGCAGATATGTAACGTTAATGTTCGTTTTACAGGTCATGCCTTTTTGTTTAGAGGTCAGTAGTCAGGCTCTAATTCCGTTCGAGTTGACCTGATTGAGGGTATGGCGAAGACTGCCAAGTTTTTCTAATCATATGTAACATTACTCTTACGGGTTTCATGGACATTATTTAAACTTACCGTGTTTTCTTTGTCCTTTAGAGAAATTGTGTTCATCCCGGAGGACATAATGTTTTCGTCCTTCTTGGAAAGTTGAGAGCGTGCGGCAAGCATGGTCACTAGTTTGTATGGCTATTGAACAATAAATAAATAAAGAATTACAAAAGGTTAAAACTTGAAATAAAACGTTGCTACGTGAACTAGGTACATGAGACGCACACACGAAGGAATGAATGAATCCAAGGTTCTTGTCTCCGGTTTCTGTACCCCTTTTTATGGGAAACTTGGCGCTAACTCTTAGCCTAAACCAATGAGGTTCGTTTAAAACCCAAGCGCAAGTGTATACCGCGGGAGATTCAAATGCTTTGTTTGCGCCGAGTAGTTACAAAACCGGAAAAAGGGGTTACGAAACAGTAAAACGCGCGCTTATGTAAGTACTTAAATGTAGACAAATAAAACCTCAAATAACATTAAAAGAAAACTCAAACTGGACCACCTTCGTATAATGTTACAACTGTTTGAGAAATTAATTGCAGCATTCTTTAACCTATTAGTTAAATAACTTGCGTTTTTCATTTGCGTTAACAGCTGGTAACGTTATTTCATAAAGGCACTAAATAGACTTGTATGTTGATGGAAAATGACATCTTATTCGTGGTATTTGAAACGGGATTCGTGCCACACAAACAAAACTTTTACCGCCGTCGCGCTGTTTAGATGTTGCATTAATGTGCCTTTATTTGCTTGACGTCTCATCACATCAAACACGATTTCATCCACATAATACATTAGCATCTAAATCCTTATTTCAATGCGAATTTGACGTTTTCAAGCGAAGCCAAGCCACGGTTAAGACGATTGTTTGCCGTTTGTTAATAATAAAACAATCGTCGAATGATCAATTGACCTATACATGTTTGAATACAAGCGATTGTGTTATTTTGTCACGCGGGTCAGATATAAGTTATATCGGCCTAACAATTACTCCCTGGAAGTGTTATTTATTGTTCGCTGCAGTCTGTATTAGTGCACTATATTGTCCGGTTCCGGGTTTGAAAGCGCGCTGCTTTGTATCTGAAGAGAGAGAGAGAGAGAGAGAGAGAGAGGGGGATACCCAGTGGCCAGGAGGTGTCGAGCAATACAACATGCAAACAAAACCTTTTCTCGACGACGTTATCGAAAATTTCTATCAAGTGTTTTGATGTGAAGCACTGTTTTATTGTATTAAACAGCAGTGGTATATACATATAGTTAATAGCGCATTTTAAAGCGCACTTCGAACAGATGACGACAGCAAAGGAACTGTCATAGTTTTTAACAAAGAATTGCAGTTATGTCTGCTAAACCGGGATCATTTGGGCATTTTGCTTTGCAGGGAAAATAAGATATGAAACTTTGTGTGGCTATTTATCGTCCATAAGTGTTGGGATAAATATCCTGATAAGTTAGTCTGTCTAACGTGCGTCATCTCTTTCCATAGGTTTTTGTAACGAATTGTACTGTAAAATGAAATGTATTGTTTTAGAATGTTTTCCCGTAGGCCTAATCGCTTTTTTTTATGTTGATCAATCAATGAAATGTGATTATATACGTTTAGTAACCTATCATTACATGCAATTTAATTTATAAAAAATAAATAAACCTGTGGATTTTTATTTTACTACTGAGCTTTCCTTGTAAATATACTGCGTTATCGTTTTCAGCCACTAAGCGGTACTGTAGCAAAATATCTAGGCATTTCATTGCGATACAGCGCCAAGTCGCTATTTTTTTCCCTTGTTGAATGTCGGTCAGTAAGGCAAATGGGCGGGTGCCCAGTCAGCCGTTGACGTGAACCGATCGGGTTTCCAGCTCATCGTCGTCGCATCCTATTGGTCACACCCCCTTAACGCTGGAATGCCATTCGTTGAGCTTTGTTACTGGGTGGTGTGGCAAGACTGGAGGCTGCTCTTCAAATTGTCGATAAGCATGGACCGAACAAAAATCTGGATTTAGAGGCTTTCAGTATATAATCGGTCGATATTTTTGCCCATGTCCATTTTTATTTATTTATCTGAAACCACAAGCCTACCATTTTCTTTAGTAGTTTTCTTCTAATCAAATAATGTGTCCTTTTCTTTGTTATATTGTAGCTCTCAAATCCTATCTCTTTGATTCAGATATATTTACTTATATTATAAACTATTTCTAGTTAGTCATTTCTCTTGCTAAGCACTTACCATTATTGTTTTGCATGAAAAGCCCTCTATAAATAAAGTTTGAGGGCGACATTGTTATGAAGTTCAGTGAACAAGAACAAGACAGATTTAGTGGTGCATTTTATTACAAAAGCCATATTCTTTAACATTGCTTACAGGCAAGTGTTCAGAAATTGGATTATTTTGATAAAAGATATTATTAAGAATAACATTTAATATGAGGTATTTTCTTACTGGCGACACTATAGGCCAAATTAAACTATCAAAAACAGCACTTTTAAACAAAGGTTTATTAAATAATATTGTATAAAGCAAGATGGTAGGTAGTATCACAGTGAGGAATACTGTCCACTGATATTTTTAAAATATCAATAAAATGTACTATCAATAAATGCAGAATGGAATACACATAACAGTCATATATATATCAATACATGTACATTATTTACAGTAGCAAAAAAAAAGATTGGCTAATAAAAGCACAATACAGAGGCTTTGGCAAAAGCAAGAGTGCATACATTTGCTAAACATGACATAAACATTGAGTAAACATGATTACCTGTATGTAAAGATTACAAAACAAGCATAATACAAAAAAATCCAGTGCAATGTCAGTTTTGTCTGTGAATTGTCCATGACTCATAGCAGCCTGGTCTGTTTGTGTCCTTGTTCTCCATGTGGTTGGTGAGAAAAATGTCCTGAGCAAGCTAAACTGTCTTACCACCGCCCCAACGCCTTTCCCAATTCCTGATCTTTCAACTGCCGGTTGTGATATCAGTTAGTTTCAGTTATAAAAAGTACGGGCCAATGGGTCGTTGGGTCCTATAGCTGACAGATACAGCTGGAAAAGATTTACAGACAACAGCCAGGCCCGGGTGGATCTTTACCAGTATCCCCCACCTGATCGCCTTAGTCTTTCTATGGTTTTTGAGTTAATTTGGGCTGGGCACCAGCACGCCGACAGGATGCGGAGAGGCCCTGGCCTGGGTCTTAGGCAGCGGCATTTTGTTGAGGTCGCGCGTTTCAGTTGGCCATGACGACGCCCGCTTGGTGGTGATGTGGCGACGTGCGTGTTTCGTCAGGTGGTCGCTGCGCATGAAGCGCCGCTCGCACACATTGCACACAAACTTTTTCTCTCCGGTGTGCGTCCGCCGGTGCCGGGAGAGTTCGTCGGAACGCGCAAACTTTTTGTCGCAGCCCTCCCAGTGGCAGCTGAACGGTTTTTCACCTGAAGAAGAAACACAACATCATTAACAATATAATAATAAAGACAGAATCCTCAAGATGCCGACACTAATCAATTTACATTTTAAATTGGTTGTCTTTTAATATGTTAGCTAAAAATAACGGTTGAAGCCATGGACTTATGAAAAATGTACCAAAATGATTGACCGAGTTCCTAAGAAAAATATATGTTCCTGCACAAGTGTAAATTAAACTGATCGGTCGTAGGTTAAAAATAAAATAATAGTACATCGAAATCTGTATTATCTGTTGCGACGACACTCACCAGTGTGGGTTCGGAGGTGAGCCTTGAGGTGGGAACTCTTGAAGTATGTCTTCTTGCACCCGGGGAAGTTACACACGTAGTTCCGCCGGCGGGAAAAGTCAGCCTGCGACGGGCCGCCGTTCTGCCCCGTCGCCATGTAAACAGGAGCTGGCGCCAGGGGGAGGAGCTTGGTGTTGCCCAGGGTCATGACCTGCTGTGCGCCCTGGGGGGCCTGCGACACTGAGCTCTGGGGCACCACGAACATCACGGTGCCCTGGGTGACCGAGGAGCCCACCAGGAGCTGCTGAGAGAAGGAGGGAGACGACTGGGGTAGGATGGGCTTGGGCCCCCCCGGGGCTTGAACCTGCACCGGAGCCTGGACGAAGGCCGAGATCATCCCAGACCTCCCCCTCACCGGGTACACCTGGCACAGGACCGGAGAACTGGGGAGCGCGGCTGGGGAGGAGGAAGGGGGGGAGGAGGAGGGTTGGTAGGAAGACGCTGCAGGGGGCGAGTGAACCAGGGAAACCACAGAGGAGGAGGAGGGGCTCTCGGGAGACGAAGGAAGAGACCCATCTGAGGTGTCCATGGCGCACGGACCCCCGGCAGTATCCTCTTTGATCTGGAAGATCTGGAGCTGCTGTTGTGGGGTGGGCCCCGTGGGGCAGAGGGTCCTCTGTGTGGGTCTCCCCGGCTGCTGGCAGGGAGAAGTGGCTGGGGCCGTGCTGTGGCTGGGCAAAGAGCGATCTGCGGTGTGTCGGATGACGCTGGTGACCATGGCTCTTCCAGGGGTTATCGTCGGCCCCTCCGCCGAACCTAACTCTAAGGGCTCTGATGTCAGGGTGCCGCCGGGACAAGGCCCCCAGACAAGACCTGGCTGGGGGAGGCTTGTGCGAAGGAGGGGGCCGGAGGAGACCCGGGGCCTGGGCAGCACTGGCCTGGCACCGGTACTGCTCACAGAAGAGCAGGAGGTGGTGGTGGTTTTGAGGATAGTGGTTGTGGTTGTGGTGGAGGTCTCAGCGAAGCTCGGACTGTGAGGTGGAGTCATACACTAGAAGAGAGAAAGACACAGAAGATACACAGAGTGTGACCCACAATTTCTACGTGATTAGAGGTTTATATGGCACCCAAACACTCAAATCAAACCAGGGGGATAACAAACAAAAGGTTATGTACTTGCTGTTTCTGATTGGCTCAAATGTGTAATTTAGACTGATCCAATCAGAAACAAGGATACTGTAATGACCCCTGTTTCACCAGAGGGGGTGCCATTCATATGCTTTAATTTAAAGTGCATGGTGGTTCTTTAACAGTGATTTTCCGTACCAGTGTGGAAAGTGCGACAAGGTCTTTTGGAGTGTCTGCCGCTTCCGGTTGCAAATGGATGGAGTCGCACGAGTCTGAGGTGGGGGTCAGCGGGCGTGGCTTGTGTGACCCTTGACCCCAGAAGCTCATGCTGACCAGGGCCTCGGCTGCCTCCAGGTCATGGTACTCCACGGTGCCGCTGCAGCTGGTGGGCCGGGCCACCCACCGGGCCTGCTCCATGGTCAGAACCGCACGCTGGTGCATCAGATCAGCCTGGCGGGGACACGAGATGACATCACACATTAGCTCTAATCTGATTGGAGGAAGATTCTTTACTTTACCATTTATATTCCTTTACTCTTCTGTAATTATGCAGAGATGTTTAAGTGATTTTCAGATACATGTGAAACACTCCCAGCCACTAGGCTACCCTCCCTTTATTTACACAGGGAAGGCCTCAACCGAGTGTCAGATTCAGACTCTGCTGAGTACACTAACAGGCGGGACTTTGGTGAAGTAAAAAAAAAAGGAAACCACAATTCCCCAGGGAGAAAGTTTGTGAACGCAGAGAGCAAACACGCCAACTCCACACAGAAAGGCCCCCAGAGTCAGGCCACTGCCTGAACCCATAACCCTGTGGCTGCCATAGGCGTGTGATTTCCACTGCACCACCATGTCAGTGGAGATAGATCAAAATCCTTGTTGTCATACAATCCACCCAAAGTAACAAACAACCCTTTATAAAAACCACAAAAAAAACCAAGAGTCAGGACCTCAACAGCTGAAACAACTTATTAGACTTATTAAAAAAAACACCAGCAGCCATTTCCTTGATCAGAGAAAAATCCCCAACTTCTGGCTGTAGATGGCAGCAGACAGCCCTAACAAAGACGTTTACATTCCCTCCACACTGTTTTGATTCTGGTTCATTTGAGGACACCGAATGATAGAGGGAGGCAAACAATGGCTTACTACGGGTTTCCGACGCCTAAAAGCCTATAAAGACACAAATCTACTCTAACCTGATATTGATCTGGGATTATGGGAGGTACCAAATAAGAGCCACCTATTAAATGTCATGAAAGTACATTATGTACCGTAGCCCACTCCACCATCTGGGTGACGGCCGAGCCTTTACGATTACTGTGGTTCACATTTACCCAGCTGGACTGTTCTGTCCACATGTTAACAACCACCCATGCCAAGCATGCAGGTTAACCGCACATCGTCTTGTCGATATACCACGGCCAATCCAGCCTGTGTAACCCGTGTCAAGGAGCGTGAGAGAGGAGAGAGAAAAAGAACAAACTGTAGTATACTCCCATGTAATAGCCTTATGGGGGGGGGGGGGGGGGGGGGGGGGGTGATTGGGAGGGGAGAGAGGATGTCATTTTATTGCAGTGACGCCATCGGTGGTTGGTCCAGACTCGTGGATGCCAATAAACTGCTGGGCTGGGGAGGGTGGGATTGAGGAAAGGCTATCTGAGGTAAAGTCCCTGGTAAGCAGCAGCAGCGGCCGAGGCGTGTGAGGGGAACAAAAGCTTCCAGACTCCACACACCGTTAAGTTGGCTGGCATCTGGTGAATGCTCTGCTGTAGGGGCGAAGGGGGGGGGGGGGGGGGGGGGGGACTACGACGACGGACACATAGAGAGAGAGCCAGAGGGAGACCTAGAGAGGGGCCCTTACTGCAGTAGTGCCATGAGACAGCGGGTACACCCAGTGTCTCGCATAGCGTTGGACTTGGTGGGAGAGGGAACCTCCCCTCACCCAAGAATAGACACGAAAGCTGCGTGCCAGATCACCGAAACCACCTCCCGTACATCGCGCTCACACACACACATACGTGCAGGAACGCAAACACACACAAGCGCGCCGGCTCGGGACGCACGCACGCACGAACAGTCACACACACAATTAACATGCATAGACTGGCGCACGAGCGCGGAAGCTCGCACCAGGAAGTAGTTTGGAAAACAAAGTCAATCTGTTCTACAACACATCCATCTCTATCGAGATTAAACAATGCTGATGCCAATTGTGTAAATGAAACCATAACTAAATAACAATAGACCACATACCAGATATTTTATCCATTTTTACCAATATAAATTCCATAGATTACATAAAATATATTTATTATTTTCATAATTCCTGCGTTCAATTCGAAACATTACAAAATGTCAGCATTAGTTTTGGTTTCTGGCATGTGAAGCAATCTACAACACTTGTCATCACTCTTACATTACACAACCACATGATAGTAAAACGTGTATCCGCATATTGAGTAACACATTTTACGTTTCTTTTTCAAAACCGTATTCTATAAACCAACTTTAATACAGTGTTTCAATGCAGTGATGCAACTGTTTGGACCCCCCGCCGATCTCCAGTTTGGTGCAATAAATATGTGACCTTAAATAAACTGGCTGCATCGAACAAGAACAGCTTTCGTCGCGGGCAGTGTTCAAAAGCGCGTCTAGTAACATACTTCACTGTCTCTGAATAGTTAGCCGATTATGCATCATTGTTTTGATTAAAACAGCCAGCATCTCTGCTATCACACCGTTAACAACTTAATTAAATATCGAGTGAACACAACCAGTACAACATAGTCAGTTTAATCCACTTACCTCACAGGACCTAAATGGTGTAGTAGGCTACTTTGCGCCGTAAAAGTGGGCATACAGAGGTATTAATACAAACTACAGAAGAGGCTAGTCAATAATCAGCCGCGAGCCTCTTCCAATAGCGGAGACTGGCTTCAGCTGAGTGAATCAAACGAGGCGACGAGAGAGAGGGAAAAAAAAACACAGAAACAAAATTCAGAGCAGTCTGGCGGGTGGTAACATGTTACCAATCAAAAACAAAGGTGTAGCGGATTCGGGCCAATCGGGGGAAGGGCGCTGCGTGAGCAGTACGTGATCGCACTCCCATTGGCCACATCGGGGTGCGTGGCTGTTGTGGGGCGTGCCGCAGGAGTCAGTGGTGTCAGAGTAAACCCGCTGAACCCGGCGCGCTGGAACTGGGGGAAAGGTTGGAGCGGCGCGAGCAGGCGGAACCGAGAGACACTATGCAC
The DNA here is from genome assembly GCA_026745465.1 of Lota lota. Classification (NCBI taxonomy): domain Eukaryota; kingdom Metazoa; phylum Chordata; class Actinopteri; order Gadiformes; family Lotidae; genus Lota; species Lota lota. The sequence goes on from JACYXH010000249.1 coordinate 6,330,517, forward strand.
GCGTCTCGCTGCCGTTGCCAATAGCGCGCACCCCATGCGCAGAGTGGGGCGGGCGTGCGCACAAAGAACGGGACTAGTGGAGATACTGTAATAAGCATCGGGCTGGTTGACAGGGTTCATTTCAGGATATAAACAACACACGTCTTAAGTCTGCATTACTGACTGGCGCGCTCTCTTTTTTTATGAGTAACATTTCCCTGTAAGTAGGCCGCTGCAACGTTAACACGCGGGAGAGTAGGCCTATAGGAAGCCGTTACTGAATAGGAAGAAACTCTAAAGTAAAAAAAACAAAAGGTTGTGCACGACGTCAACTCATGCTTGATCCATGCCACAACCTACTGCGAACATACGATTAATGAGTTACCAAATCAGTGATGGGCGTGAGCGCTATGCTAAAACGACTGACTATCGCCAAATCAATATTAATCGACGTGTGTATCAATATCAATGTTTTAATAATGCCAAATTGCTAATCAATAGTTTGATTTATTTCACTATTTTATGTATTTTAAACCAATGTTCTTTCTCTGCATGTCACTGCCACAAACAAACTTTTGAAACAACCAAACATCCTAAAAATTATACAAAGAATATCTGTGTAAATAAATGTGAAATTGTTTTATAAATGACAATCTAAACATGACAGCGACTACTGCAAATTCAGCCCTTTCCCAGTCATACGCAACAACAAAGTATTTTGTGGGGAGGGAGAGACAAAGAAAATAGAAAATATATTGAGAACCCAACAGACAAAAAGAAAAAGCAAAAGGAAAGGAAAAAACGATTCCAAACATATTTTCTCATTGTCTTCTTCCTGTATGATTTTCCTCTCCGGTCTCTTGTGATGATATACCACACACACAACAGACGCTAACGTGCACGAGCGCTCTCACACACACACACACACACACACACACACACACACACTCACACACACACACACATACGCAGACACATGCACGAGCGCTCTCACACGCACACACAAACAAACGCACACAGAACCCACCAACCCGTGTCCGCCTCTCCCTTCTCCTTCCTCCACAGCCAATCAGAGAGGCGGGCCACGCCCCCCCTGCTCACCCCCTCCCCTTGGCTTGCAATGAACTCAGGGACTCCTGTCTCTGCTCGCGCTCAGGTTGTAAACAGCCTCTTCTATGAAGAATTCCTGGGCGGGGACAAACGAGGGGAGCCGGAGCTAAACCCCCCACCCACACCTCTCCCACCCCATATCCCCCCCCAACACCCCCTCCCCCTCAACACCCATCCCCTCCCCCTCTTTGTTGTGGCTGTACATTAACCCCTTAAAGGAGCCTATGTGCTTTATCAGACTAAACACACACACACAGTGATATGCACACACACACACACACACACACACACACACACACACTGATATGCACATACACACACACTGATACACGCACACACACAGGGTGCAGTGTGTGTGTGTGTGTGTGTGTGTGGGGGGGGGGGGGGGGGTACAAGGCCAAGAGAGTCAACACCACTTGTATAAACACATCGGTTGTGTGCGTGGGGGGGAGTTGGGTGTGGGTGTGGTGGTACTGTATCCGTGAAGTGGAGGTGGGGAGGGTGGGGGTGTGTGGGGGGAGGGGGCGATATCTTTGTGAGGATCCATTGGTGCCGTGTGTGTGTGTGTGTGTGGGGGGGGGGGGGGGGGGGGGGGATGAGGAGGAGGATGGATAGAGGGAGGGAGGGAGGGAAGACGTCACTCTAGTCCACGCTCCAGCAAGACAAAGAGGTAGTTTATTCCCCGCTGGCTGTGCTACCCGAGCGACGCAGGGCTCCAGAGAGTGTACCATACCCAGTACTACCTCCGCCTGTGTGCTGCTAGACCTGAGGTCCAACATCACTAGCAGCACCTCCACGCCTCAGACACGTCCCTGTCGCTTCTGCGATTAAATTGCCCTCTCGTTGCAGCGACAAAGGCTCTTCTGCAATGCCCCCCCCCCCCCCCCCCCCCCCCCCCCACACACACACACACACAAACATACACACGTGCTCACACATTATCATGGCTTCACCCGCAACCTGGATATGCAGTCGATAACGGGCAGAGCGTGTTCTATACATTCCTGGGAGAGTGCGCGCGGCCGCGCCCCATCTATAGGAAGCAGCGAGGGACAAGGGGAGGGGGCGCGCTGGGTCTGATGTCAGAGGGGCATCGGGTTTGTTCGCTTTTTCTTTTTTTCTCTCGGTTCAACGGGGTGAAGGAATGAAAAAAGGAAAACACACGGAGCCCGCCATAAAAGCCGTTTCCAGGCAGAAAAAAACCAAGGCAGACTACTGCTGCAGCAGGAAAAAAATCTGAATCAAAGTCTCTGATACTCTCTCGCTCTCTCTCACAGTCTATGTCCCTCTCTGTCTCTAAGTCACTCACTAAATGTCTCTCACTGTCTCTCCCTCTTCTCTTTCTCCCAATGTCTCTCTTTCTTTCCCTGTATCTCTCACTCTGTCTCTCGCTCTTTCTCTGTCTTACTCTCTCCCTATAGCGCTCTCCCCCCTCTCACTGCTGTCTCCCTATTTTTCCCTCTCCCTCTCTCTATTTCATCTCTCACTCTGGCTCCCAATCTCTCTCTCCCTCCTTCCTTTACCTACTCTCATCTCTCTATTTTTTGTTGTCTTGCACGCTCTACCTCTCTCCTGTCTGTCTCTCTCCCTCTCTCCCTCTCTCCCTTTCTCTCTCTATATTCATGTCTCTCTCTACCTCTCTCTTCTCCATCTCTGGCTATCTCTCTTCTTTCTTTGTCTCTCATTTTCTTTGCCTGTATTACTCTTCCTCTCCTATCACACCACCTCTCTCTCTCTCTCCCTCCTCCCCCTAACTCTGTCTCTCACTCTCCCTATATCTCTCTACCAGCTGTTTGTGGGATGAGGTCAGATTTGGTGGTTTTCTACCAAACTGAGTTCACCTGCGGTACTGCTTTCTGTTCCAACAGCAGCAGAAAAGAATACACATTCGACTGGCATCAACAGTTGGTGTTTTTGATGGCTAAATATTCCACTAGTTAATATGCCAAAACACAGACAGCCTCATTATATAATTGTGAAAATACTTTGTCAACAGAAATAGTTTCACTTATTTGCCAATTTCAATGCTTCAAAGACTCTTGAACGCTTTTATTGTTGAATTTGGAATATTGCAATTGGATTACATTTAATGTTTGTATTTGTATTTTGTTTATTTAAATGTATGCCATTGGGTAGATGCAAACCTGTTGTTTAGGAGGGAGTGTTTTTCTTATTGTTTGTCAGTTACTACTGGGTCCCTGGGTCTGTTACTCTTCATGGGGGGTTAAGCTGCTGGTAAAATAAGATGTGGGCTTGTTATTAGGCCTAGTTGACCAGATAATGGGACTTTATCCATTGTTTGAACACATGCTCTTATGTTGAATCAATTATTTTGAGATTTTACCAAAAATATCCCCAAGTGTTTTCAATCAACTAGTTGAATGTAGCCTATCACTTGGTTTAAAACCCCATTTGTAATGGCTGGTGTAAACACTGTAAAGAGAACTCAATTGCACGACTCAGAGGCAGAATCTTGGTAAAGGTTCGGTGCATCCTGGCCAGACAAATCCGGCCAGGAGAAGACAAAAGCGTAGTCAGGAAAACCACTAGCGGAGATCAAAAACCAGAGACCAAAAACCATCATAAGATCAATATGACCAACTTGGACACAGACCCCTGTCCATAACATCCGCCGTCGCATAATGACGTAGCCTAGTGTGAGGGCAGTCCTTCAACTCTCCTTCACATCTTTCCTTGACCCGCATTTCAATGACTGGCTAGCATTCATGCGCCCATTCCAGGCCTTTTAATTTACTTCTATGTTTGTTTTAGCTTAAATCTTAAACTAATATATTGAAGGTGCATAGTATAGAATTTAGTGGCATCTAGCACAACGGACTCGGCAGAAATGGTGTATAGCATTCATAAGTATGAGAATAAGAATTGTTGTGTTTTCTTGACCTTAATGTCTACATAGGGAGTGGACCCTCTTCCATGGAGCCAGCCATGTTGCACCGCCCTATTTCTACAGTAGCCCACAACGGGGAAAAGGCTCTAGTGAGGACAGGGTTTTTTTCTGTAAACTTCTATGCCTATCTTAAATGAAATTTATGACCTATAGTTTTTAAGACTCAATAACTAAATACAAATGATAAATCTATCAAGGAACCTCATCACTTGACACTTGGCCACTTGATGCTGTCGTAGACGATGACATAATTTTGGAAGCATTTACTTGCACCTTACAGGCCAGTACAGGCCACCTTAGCTTGTAGCAGGAAAGGGAGAGGTAAGAGGGGGAGGGAAATTCAGTTAGTTGTAATCTGCAACCTCACCGCTAGACGCCAATACATCATACACATTACACCTTTAAGTCATCTTTACTCACAAGACGCAATTATGGTTTATATACCAAGAGATGTTGGTATTGTTTGCAGAGCTATGGGTCATCTGTTTAAAACGTGTGTACCTCTTCACGTGCACCAATCTCTTCAGTGTGCACTTTGGTTTGTGTAGGCCTACTATTTGTCGAAAACTATTAAAAATAGGCCAACAGCTAGGCTACAACAATTATTTAGGGGTTTCGTTCATAATAAAAAAATCAATTAAATCCAATAGAAATGCAACTATAATTCACATTTAAGGAAATTGAACTTAAAAAAACTGGCTACATTGCTGCAGTAGGGTATTGTGTATGCCTAAACTTGACACCTTGGAAAGCGTTTCAGAAAGTTTGTCATTGAGGACAAGAATCGTAAGCTGGCTCTGGGCCGGAGCGTGGCGCTCTGGGCGTGAATTGATCGGCAGTTGTTTTAGCAACAGTACGAATTCCGGAGAGCTGTATCGCATGACACGATTATCATTTTATCAAATTACGAACAAAGAACAACGACACCATCGTTGACAAAAAAGACCATTATGCAAATCGCAAAAAACGGAACTATATAACGACATTAATATATTATATGTTAGGGTTAGCTTTCCCGGGTCTGTGTTAAAAGTGGTGAAGCGTTTCAAACTTAAAAGCGGCGTGTTTAAAATATAATATAATAAGGCAAGGGCTTAATAGTAAGGTAATGGATGCCGTCCAACATCAAAATCACAACTTGGATGAGTTTCAGTGAGCACATATTTAAAAACACTACGGATTTGCATGTTGCTCCCCACAGTTGAAGTGGTTTTGCAGATGAAGAGTGAGGGTGAAATGTAAATATGTGTCTAAAGGTTGGACAGTCATTGCCTTTATCTCCGTGCAAGAGACTGGAAGCTCACGAGGTGCTGCCAAGGGGTTCGAGACATTTGTGTGTGTGCGTGTGTGTGTGTGTGTGTGTGTGTGTGTGTGTGTGTGTGTGTGTGTGTGTGCGTGCTATCCATTATGTATGTGATACTATATATTTGTGTCTGTGTGTGTGTGCGTTATCATGCATGGAATTATCTGTGTGCTTTCAAGCAACTGGAAGTGTGGGAGTGTATTTTGTGTAGGTTTGTTCGAATTTGTTATGTTTAAAAATCCGTGTTGTAGTAAGTGTTCCTTTATAGCATAGTCTTCAACCCTAATGACATTGTGCGCATGCACATGTGCAAGCTTACTGATGCACCTGTCTCTGTCAAGCCTACCTGTTGTTCAGCATGTGCTAAGATTGTAGCAGTGTGCTTTTTATGACTAGCACAACACACCTGTTCACACCTGCACACAACTGTGCTTCCTTACACACACCTGTGTTCATAGTATCATACATACTAAAATACCACAACAATACCCTGTGATGCACTTCTAAAGCTTCCCAATGTCATTGTGAATTGAATAAATCATTGTAAATGATTTCATCGCTACCAGAGTGTCATAAATAGCACATCTATTACATGTGTGCTTATCCTTCATGCCGGATTCTGTGTGTTTGTGTTTGCTTGCATGTATGCATGCATGCGTGTGTGTGCGGACATGTGTGTGGGTGTGGCAGGCGCCTCAAGTCATGACCCGTTGTGCTTGTTGCAGTGCACATTACCACAGGGTCGAAGGTCACCCCTCCTTTCGAGCTTTCCAAGAAGCCCTTACCCATCCCCACCTACATCCCCCCACTCCCCCGGCAGCCCCATCTTCCTCCCTTTCACCCCCCCCCCCACACACACACACACATACACACATATACCCAGCCCCTGGCAGTCGCTCCCTTGATGTGGGCCTCCCCCCTCATTAGCACCAGAGCTTAGAGCTCAGAGCAGCTTGCCCTTCAGTTCACCACTAGGAGTAGTTTAGGGGCTTTCCGTTGTTGTCGTGGCGATCTGATGTTTACTTCTGCTGTGGACCGTTGGTATTTCTTTCAATAATGGATGGAGGATGGATTTATTTTTCGTTTAGGGTTATTTTGAATGGAAAAAAATGTGTATGGACTCAGACACACAACATGCACACACACACTTTCCAATGTATACAAAGATACACCTAGACAGACACACACACAAACACACGTCACGGTGTCTTAATTCTGCTTTTTCGTCTCTTCTCTCTTCCTAGGAATCCATGCAACCTTTCTAGTAACCCCCCCCCACTCAACCCCTTTTATCACTGCTCTCTGTGTTTGGATGCATTTCATAACAGGGAACGTCTGTAGCTTGTTGATGCTGCGAGAGTGACCCAAACGTACACAAAACAAGCCCTCCCTTGTTATTTCCTCCGTGTTCAAGTGGATGCATCAGCGGCAGGCGGCTGCTGCTGGGGTGCACTGGGTTTGGTTTGGAGGGTTGGTGTGAGGACAAACACACAGAGAAGGAGGAAGAGGGGGGGAAAGTCCGTCGGTCTCACCAAGTAGGAATTCAACCAACACACACATGGAAAACGAGCGGTCGTTTGTTTGCGTGCATTGCAGAAGTGGGCGTGTCCTCTGGGGTGGGCGGGGCCTTTTTGGAATGTAGGTCATCAGCTGTCAGACATTGCGCAGCTCTCACACACAGCGACGCGGCCAGATGTGCAGCGGTCAGCATACCGTGGCAACGGTTCACTGTGAACCTCATGACACCAGGCGCATTTCCAACTCAGATTTCTACAGCTTGAAAGTTTTCTAAACTTGTTACATTTACTAATGGGATGATGGAATGAAAGTGCAAACAACAGTTGGTTCGAAATGGTATTAGCTGATCTCTATGTTTATGGATTTAAACAAATAAAGTCTCTTTACTTTAACTGAATAAATTCAAAGATCCAAAGAGTTTTCTGTATACTTTACAAGAAAATTTAAGTAAAATGATGGGATGAAAGTGAAAGACGGTTGGTCCAAGAGTATTCACTGATTTCTGTTTTCATTAAGTGTAAATAATTAAGTATTTTTCTTTCAATTAATAAGTTCCAAGATATAGGACTAACCACAGCTGAAGTTGGACATTTATAAAGATGACACTACATGAATATAGATGACACCAGCAAAATAGGGCTTCCGCTAATGACCCGCTGGCAGGGCTAATTCTCAACTAGCGTATGACTTGAAACAAGTACTTCCTGTGGAGTTCTGGCCTTACCAACAGTCATTCCCTGTTCCACAGCCCACAGCTCTCCTGGCTAAGCTGTTCTTTTTAATCACAATTCCATTTTATTTATTAATACACACTAACAGACACACACACACACACACTAACACATAAATAAAACACACACACACACACACACACACACACACACACACACACACACACACACACACACACACACACACACACACACACACACACACACACACACACACACACACACACACACACACAAATGCATGAACATAAAAATGTTCCAGTCATTTTTCTTTGGACTCATTTAATTCAGTATAAAAATAATAAAGACTAGAGGAAAATACTTTAAAAAACCAAACACCACATCAGCAAAGAATACAGCAATCCTTGGATGTAATCCAATCCAAGGATTATTTCAGTAACAAAAAGTCTTTCAAACTAAACACACACAAATGCCCAACATTACTCTTATTATTATTATTACATTTGTTTACTATTCACAATACCTTTTGATAATGAACACTGAATACATTTCAACCTGAGACACATTCATGCACACGGTGTGTTTCTGTATGTGTGCGTGTTTGTGTGTGTGGATGTATGTGTGTGCGTGCCTGCATGCACATGTGGGTTATTTCAAACTAGTGCGTGACACCTGTTAAAAATAAGGACATCACGCTCACACAACAGATGTTGCTGCGAACATATTGTGTTGGACAGACTTCCAGATTCTTCCACTGTTTGTCCAAACTGAAAGTGAAAATGTCTACACCTCTTTTCGGTCCATGAACTAAATCCAAATTCCTCAGAGGTTGTTTTGTGTGTCGTTCCAATTCCGCCTGGAAAAGGACCATTGGGGGGGGGGGGGGACCCTCAGTGAAATACGAACGCCTACCAGAGGCTTGGTGTGGTGAGATTCCATCACCAATACTGGTGCCTCCTCCTCCCCATTCCCCAATCATGACTGGTACCCCCTATTCCAGCCCTCCTCTGATCACAGGCTCTGTGTGTCCCACCGGAACCATCGGGTCGAGGGGCCGTTTTGACAAACAGGTGACAGACACATCTGTTGGTGGGGGCCCCCTTAAGGCCTCTAGGGGTCAACATGTGTTCCAGTTCCTGGAGGGGCCTACCCCCCACCATGGGGGACAACTAGGGGGTCCTGGGAAAGTTCTGCTGGTATTTTGATTAGACCAGACAAACACTGGCTAGAGGGGGCCATAGGGCCGTGGTTCGAATCCTTTCTGGGCCCCTGACCTCTTTTTTGTTAAAACATTTCTTACATTGTCATGCATCTGCTTTTCCACATCTCATTATGAGACTCATTATGTATGAATATCTGTCGGTTATGGCAAGGTCCCAATGATTGTAGGTGCATTGCCCTACGTGTACTTACTTACTTACTTACTAGCTTGTGGTTTCTAATCATTATGCATGTCCCAAATGCGCGACCCTAAATGGAGTCCCGACCCCAAGGTTGGGAATCATTACCGTGGATACGGATGATCTGTGACTAGAGAAAAACTGCAGGACCTGTGGTTATACTGTGTGGATTCTAGTGGTCGATAGTAGAAGACTGTTGTTATACTAGTCGCGGCTAGTTGAAGACTGCGGTTATACTGGGTAGGTCCCAGTGTATGCTCTTCTCACGAAATAGTTTCACTTTCAGTTTGTGGCTTTAGGTACAGCTTTAGTGTGCTGGAGTTTAAAGCAGAGGCCTCTTCAGCTCTGGTGCAGGGTCAGATCTCTGATCTGGGGTCAGATCTCGGTGAGGGTGAGGACGACCTGTCCTCCCAGCTCCTCCATGTGGATCTGGAAGGTGTCCTCGTTGGAGCAGTGCTGAATGATGTTGTCGTCCACATTGAGCAGCATCCTGGAAGGGGTGCAACACTCTGTTTAAGACTGGAGCTCAATGGAGAATGACCTGGTTTAGCGATACTACTTTTACTGCTGTTATGGCTATAGTTCGAGAAATAATTGTTACAATTCATAATGAGAACAGCAGTCTTACCCTTTTTTACACCTCTTGTAAACATTGCCGAATCGGTCGGGAGGAACATCGTACTTTTCATTTACCTGAATAGACACACGTACAGGACAGTTCGATGAGAGGAATACTAGTGTTTTATTAGGTAAATATTAGGTAAGTAATGGCATCAATGAAATCTACCATTACAATGGAATGTGTAATGGCAGTGGTGTTAAGGGACTAATAAGCATCTCGGCAAATATAAACATAACACGACAGAGCTACTGAAACCGACAGCCAGCCCCACAAAGACCAGAAATTGAAAGCGATTCTGTGGTGTAAAGGAATCCCAGCGTCCCTAACACCACTTTAAATAAATTTGACAGGGCTACGTGCTACGTGCTCACTGCAAGGGGAAACTCCTTCTGAACCAGATGTGTGTTGTTGATGGTAACCCCCCTGTTAACATGAATGACCACTTCCTGCCAGACACAAACAGGAAGCGCCACTCACTTCCTGCATTCAAGCACGGTCTAACAGATATGTCATGTGAGTTAAATGTGTTGCTGAGACAGCGACGGAGACAATGTAAGACAGGATGGGACGCTGGACACTCGTCAAATACAAATAAACAAAAATTGTTAAGTCATGCTGTCTTTTCTCTTCTATTTTATGCATCATCTTTTCTTACTATGGCTAGGGCTGTGTCTCGGCCTGACAACACACAGAGCCCCTGTAACATAAGGATCATTCTGGTGCGCTCAGAGTTCTAGGAGTATGTGTTCGGGTCCGACGGAACACACCGGAATTGTCATTTCAAATGAAAAAGCCCTCTACTTTTATAAAATCTATAAGATAACACTTTAGTAATCCCCCGGGGAAGACATTTCACCCACGTGGATTGGAACCAAATATACTTGTCTTTGTTTTAATCTGGGAAATATAAAGTTGGTAAAATGGCTGTTCAGACTGTTGGTTCCTCAGGTGTTGGCCCTGTGACACAGGAAGTGAACAAGCTAATTTCCTGTGTGTGAACTTAAAATGGTTAGACTACTCACGGCTTCCAGCAGGCCTGAGAGGGTTGGTGTGTTCAGCATCAGAGCATCAAACACCTCCTCCTCCTCCCTACGTACGTACAGCAACACTGAGAGAGAGAGAGAGAGAGAGAGAGAGAGAGAGAGAGAGAGAGAGAGAGAGAGAGAGAGAGAGAGAGAGAGAGAGAGAGAGAGAGAGAGAGAGAGAGAGAGAGAGAGAGAGAGAGAGAGAGAGAGAGAGAGAGAGAGAGAGACATTATCCACATGCAGAGAGACAGAGATACATTAACCATACATATATTATATATTTATACATATATATATATATATATACATATACATATATATCCATATACATTTATATATATATATATATAGTGGAAAATATATCCATTAATTATAGCACAAATTATATAACCTTAACTTTACTGCTAGTTAATTTAAAAGACCTTTGTATAAATTATGCTTATGCCTATGGATAACTCTCTCTAATTGAAAGGTGTTATGTTAGTTAGCATTTGAATTGTCACTGTAGCCACGATGTCTGATACTGAGGCCATGCCAATCTCTTGACTTCTTTGTTGTGTAGATTCCTTTTGTTGTCTTGCATCCTTGCAGACATCTCCACTGCTCCCCATAGTGTATTGTAAATTAACTTGGCCAATCCATAACTTTCCATGATTGTCACCCCTCACCTTTGTGTTGCAAATATCAGACCTAAAATCCTTTGTTGTTACTGCCCACGATGCGAAGAGGTTTCCCTGTAAAAATCATGTATGCTCACTGTCTTCTGAAAATGCTTGGTAAATGCTGCCTGTGTGTCTTCCCATGATCATGCTCCATTAAATCAAATACTTGCAGTCAAGAAGTGTCCTACAAGACATTCATATCATATATAAACACATATATGCATTTATATATTATATATATATATTATATATAACAGTATATATATTTTTTATAAAGAAAGAGAAGAATAAATGTACAGAGAGAGGGAGGGAGATAAGCGTAGACAAACAAACAAAGCATGAGAGAGAAAGAGAAAGATAGAGAAAGTGTATGAGAAGGACAGAAGGAGAGAGGGAGACAAAGACATGGCGATAAACTAAGAAAAAGAAACAAAGAGTAAGGTAGTGACCCAGAGTGAATGTGAAAAAGAGAGTGAGTGGGTGTGAGAGAGTGTGTGTTTGTTTAAGAGTGGCCAACCCAGTAGAACTGCACACTCACTCACACACTGTAAAGCTATACCTGAACCCATGTGTCCGATAACATATAGTATCTTCTAGGTTGTTATCTGTTTGTAATCTTCAAGCCCAGTGTTGCTGATTCAAGGAGCAGGTGATGTGGGGGTTATAATGCAGCCGCCAGGTTGAAATAAACTGAACATGGAGTGACTTTCAGCACGTTGATCCAGAGTAGGGATCGATGTATTGCTCACATTACATCAGTTGTGGAGCAAGAGAGAAACCGATCCAGAGACAGAGAGGGCTCACTTTCCCCCTCTGACACATGAACACGGAAAAAACGAAACTACCCGAGCAGCTAGAGAGAGAGAGAGGAGAGGTGGGGTTGAAAGAGAGAGAAATAGAAAGACTGTGTGTGTGTGTGTGTGTGTGTGTGTGTGTGTGTGTGTGTGTGTGTATGTCAGATCGGGGGAGGGGCAGGAAGCACATGTCCTCTTGTTTACAAGGAGCAGTCAGCTGAGCTGTGTGGGCGGAATCTCTCTCCCTCTATCTCTCTCTGCACATACCCACCCCCACACACACACACACAAAGGGAATGATCTCTATTTTTCTTTCTCTGCTCTCTCCCTTTCCCTATAGTGAATGCAATTAATTACATCGTTGATGTGCATGTCGGAATAAACATTCAGAAAAGCCTCTCTAGTGTCCCGGGAATTTGATATTAAAATAAAATAGCTAGTGGAAGATGTTTTTTTTATATCGTCAATATCTTGGGAAAAAAATGATGCAATGGTTTCAACCAAATGCCCAAATGTTACTCTAGTCGCACAACGCCAGTGATGTTGGTTGCACCCATAATTTTCTCCTCCCTCTAGAATGGTGTTTCCCAACAAGGGGTACGCATACCCGAGAGGGGTATGTGAGCAGGTTCAACTTTTGGTAAGTTTTAGATTTTTCTTTTTATTACATCTAGGTATTTTCCCACCATTTTAAGACTTATTAATGGGCTGTACCATATTTCTAGAACAATAACTACTGGTTTTATCATCGTCATTCGAACATGTTTGGTCCAGATGTGTCCAGAAGGCGGCTAGGTATGAGCTTTTGGACGGCTTCAGATCACATGATAGAAACCCTCCTATATAAACTCATGGCGGTGGCTGCTCACCTCGGTTTGATTCGTCGTGTCGCGGACGTTTGGCCGACGTGTGGTCGGCTTGGAACGGCGGTCTTCTCTGGCCGGAGCTGAAAACACAACCATCAGAGCTGTTAGCTGCTAGCTGTCAGGTCAACTCGACCTAGCACTATCTTCAGTGTAGAGCGTTCACAAACACACAGTGGAAGATCCCCACCCGTGTGTGTCTGTGGGTGTGCTACTGACTTTATATTTTGTCCAGATTTTTACCCACGGGTTCCCTAGCAGGCTGAAAATAGCCGAAAAAATATGACTGTCATTGATTTCTTTCGTATTAGTCTGTAGTTTACTACTAGTTAATTGAAAAAGCCTTTGTGTTAATTATCCTTGCACCTAGAGATAACTCCCTTCCTCTCTCCAATTGAAAGGTGTTATGTTAGTTAGCATTTGGATTGTCACTGTAGCCACAAAGTCTGATTCTGAGGCCATGCCAATCTCCTGACTTCTTTGTTGTGTAGATTCCTTTAGATGTCTTGCATTCTTGTAGACATCTCTACTACCCCCCATAGTGTATTGCAAATGAACTTGGCCAATCCATAACTCTCCATGATGGTCACTCCCCTCTCAACTTTGTTTTGTAAATATCAGACCTAAAATCCTTTGTTGTTCTTTGGCCCACGATGTGAAAGTTTCCTTAAGAATCATGTACACCCCTTGTCCCTCTGAAGATGCTTGGTAAAGGTCTTTCCATGACCATGCTACTTTGAATCAAATGCTTTGCTGTCAATAAGTGTCCTAAAATAAATATATTTTCACCAGTCTTGTTGACACCATTTATGAATTCCATGGGAAATAAAACTAATAATTCACAATTTCACATCATAAAAATATAAAAGGTAGACCATTGAAATGGCTGCTTGTGTGTGTGTTTTATTGTTGTCCCAATAGAAAGGTTATAAACATTCAATATTATGAGTCTGAAGTGTGATGTCTACCTTTCCACGCCCTCACTGGTCAGGAAGCCCTACGAAGAAAAACACCAACAAATTAACAAAACAGTTCAAATCCAGATTTTCTCAAGACAGTCAGCATTGTCCCTCTCAAACCGATTCCTTGGTGAGGTTAGGGTTAGGGTTAGGCTATGTGAAAGACACAACAACAACAACAGCAGTAGCAGGATGATGTCATCACAGCCCTGGAATGTTCCATGTTGCTTACTCAATATGGCTCAATATCTTTGAGAGTTGACAGTTGAAATTCCAGCTCAAAGATATTCTCTATTGGACTTGCTGTTCAATACTTTGTGAACGAGCGGAGCAGAGGGCCCAGTGTAAACAAACACAGTGCTAGCCCCCAAAAAAACACTGCATTCTATGCAGCCAAATAATATTAATGCAGGCTTTACAGAGCCAGTGAACCTAAAACAGTTTGTTTTTACTTTAAACGTGGTAATATTTATTATATTATCGTGAACATAGTAATCTATGCCATTTTGTCACTGTTACTAAAATAAGAAGTATTTTAAAGAAAACAGGTGTAAAGTCCTATGTTTTTGTCCCCAAAACACTACGTGAACGTTCCACTCTGAATCGAATGCAGGTTACCGGTCTTTTCGTGACACAGAGGTGCCTGAAAGAATACTCATCGATGTCACGACGAAGGAACGATGGTGGCCAGGTGTTTGGAGCTCTGCCTGGGCAGTGGTTGACCGAGAGAGGGTAAGGCTTCCCGGACACCAACAGTATAACGCTACGGTGTGTGTAAATGTGGTGAGCTCCGTCTG
>JACYXH010000249.1:6350148-6415148 GCA_026745465.1 Lota lota
ACATAACCAAACAGTAATAAGAGTATATAAATATGAATATTTATTAAGACGATTATAATCGCCGGGTGCTTACCATGTGGAGCTGTCCAGGGGAAGGTCATCTGAGCTGACCGACCCCAGACGCATCTGGAGGTTCTCTGGCTGAGCAAAACCCTGGAACACACACACAATAAATAACACGCACACACAATTTTCGGATTAACAATCAACATGATTGTCTGTAATGTGAGAAATGGATATCATTTATAGCTCAGGAAATAATTGAGTACATTTTCTATATTCACTGTATTGGATGTAATGAATAATAGTGTTCAAACTTATTGGTAACTGACTACTGTAACCAAAACAAAATTGTTTTCCGTTTGTTGTTTCATGCCAGGAATATGAACACTGCAGTTTATCTCTCTCTCTCTCTCTGTCTTTCCCTGACTCTCTCTCCACCCTCTCTCACTCTCTCTCTCTCTGCCCAACTGTCACCAACAGACCACTCATGGCTCATTGAGTCGCTGGTAATTTTCCATCACCAGCAAATCTGCGCCCGGCCGAGCTTTTAAACCAATCTGATTGAACCTGGCCGCCAGCAGTGGACAAGCGGTATAACCTTCAACCATGCTTCCCTGATGGGGAACTCAAAACAAACACGATAGAGCTGCATTAGGTGGGGATCAATTGGATTAAGGGAAAATTTGATCAGAACTGTATTGTAGCAGCAGAAGTCAAGGCAGTGGATGGTCAAGAAGAAGAACAAGGAACTAATATGGACAGGGTAACATATGGTTCTGTCCACTAGTTAAAACAGTTGGTTTGTTATTTTTCAGAGTTGGAATATTAGTGATATCAAGGTTCTTAGTCTTGCTGTTGCTAGGTTACTGAGGATGAGCTTTTGGGGAATTTTAATGTAAATTTAATCCAGTTCTTTATTTATTTTTCAACTTCATCCGATTGATTTTTCTCTTGCTTGTTGGGTTTCTCATGTCTCTTGTTAATATGTGTGTCTCTTGTTAATATGTGTCTGTCTGCGTGCCTGTACATGCGTCTTCCTATACCTGGCGGGTGGAGTCCGGGGTGAGAGAGCCGGGGCTGCTGCCCCTGTGGCCCAGGCTCCCGGGGTCCACCAAGGTGGGTTCGAACGCCTGGGGGGCGTCGTGGGAGCCACGGGACGGGGCCCCCACCTCAGGGAGGGAGTGCCGAGCGTCTGAGTAGGAAGGTGGCGGGACGATGGACTCTGGGTATGTGTGAGTTTGCGAGCTCCCCCTCTTGGTGGGATCGGGGGGGCTTCCCCGGACCACGTTGTGCAGGGACACGTTGGTCAGCGGGGTCATCGTCAGCAGGGAGTCCTGGTAGGGCACCAGGAAGCTGCTGCTATTGCTACGGGAGACGGGGGACCACACAAACAGGGTTTACCACAGAACTACACACGGGGGAGACAAACTCCAGTTAATAAACGATCAAATCAACAGTAACAACGGCGTCATCATTAACGACTAAATCATCATCAACAATGACATCCTCATCTTCAATGACGTCATCAACAACAATGTCATCATCGACAACGTCATCGTCAACAACCACATCTTCATCAACAACATCATCAACAACTTCATCAACAATGACAGCATGAACAATATCAACAACATAAGGGTTCAACTTTAAATTTATATCATGTAGGCAATACTTAATAATAGAAAGTTCTATGAAGTCCATATATTATGCTGCTTGGGATATTTATGTATTATTACGTATCCAGATGTTGAATTTAGTCAACATCATTGAATTGCGCAGTGTGTGTGGGCTGAGTTCTATAAACAAATGTACTATAACAACAACAGTTAAAATAATGATGAAATAAAGAGCTGTACGTTTTGCTGGTTTCAGGGTCTCCTGAAGAGGGGCTCTCGGTTTTAAAATGGCCTCCGGGCTTCCTGTCCCGAGGAATCTGATCAGAGAACAAACAAGACCAGTGAGACTCAACTAGACTTCGTTTTTTGTTGCAGCAGAACTGCTGTAAAGTTGATAGAATGTGAGCATACTATAATAGGTAAATCAACTATGAGACATTCTTAACAAGCGCAAGGGATTTCAACATAGGATCGTCTATAAGATATTTATCTTACAAATCTATGAAAATAAAATATAAACAATTCAATATTAAATATATAAAGTATTTTATTAAAGGTTACTTTTTTTTATTAATGATATACCAATTAAATAACCCACAATACATCTTCATAATAAATGAATCCACACAGATTTTGGACAACAGGAGACAAAGTGTCTTACTTTTATTCAGGTGTCCTGAGTTTAAATTCTCAAACCCAGTTAAACAACCCAAAGAGAAGAAAGGCTTTTACTTTGTAGTATTCGTAGAGCATGCCAAGCGCTCCGGTAGCTTCCTCATCTCCATTCACGCTCATCATGGCCTTTGAGGCGGCCGTCAGAGGACTCTCTAGGAAGGCCCTCCACACGTCGTCGTCGTCCGGGTAACCGCTTGGAACGCCCTCATACGATTGGTCAGCGGTGACCGTGACTACACCCCTCTTCCTGTTCAATATATCAAATTTGATTGGATACATAAAGAAGAGGATTGTCAACAAAATATTATAAATAAGTAAACACTCCTATCCTACTATTTTATTGTATTCCTGAAGGCCTACTATGTACTGAGAAGTAACAATGTGTTAAGGTCCCTTTAACTTTGGGCTTAGTCAATCTGACAAACATATTTTTTTAATGCTCATTTGAAATAACAAATACATTTGAAATAAAAAATTATCTTAGCTCCATTTAACTAACCTCTGCCAAAAGAGCACTAACAAAATTGCACCGAGCAACAATTGTGAGGTATGTGTGTTTGTGTGTGTGTGATGTGTGAGAGTCATACTATCAGCTTCTTCTCTTAGCAGACAAGGCAATTTAAAACGTTTTTTTTAATGTGTTTGATTTGATGTCATATACTCTGACTTAATTTCTCACAATCATGGATACCAAACTAAAATATATTTGCATCACTGTTTTCTCCCAATGGTAATCATAACTAATAGATTTGAAAGTGTATCTGTGAATTCTATTTTAATGTGCCTAAATAATGCATAATCTCGTCTTTATTCAATAGTTTAGAAAACTGACTGTTTCTCTGTCAAATATGACATCAATAATACGTTGCAATTATGTTTGTTGTTGTTGGCAATTATTATCAGAGAAGTAAACAAAACAATATCCAACAGTTACAACGGTAACTGTCAGGGGACAGTGGCGTCAAACAAACACAAGAGGGCGTTGTTTCGCTGAAATGGTATTGAAAATGGTATAGCCGTTAATGTGACATAACGTGACATGATGACACGACATTACATCATTTACGATTTTTGGCAGAGAAATAATATCACGTATTAATATTCCTATTTTCAATATTTGAAGAGTAAGAAATTTGTAGACATATGAAGGCTACACATACGAGAGCGGTAACTCAATCTGTATGCGATGTATTCGCACTTAAACCAGCCTATTTTCCTAGTTCCCTAGCTTAGTTTCTGTTTCACTCATTTTAATGGGGCACTGTTAAATGAGGAGGAAATGTTCCACAGCATGCAACGAAATAATAATAACAACAATAATAATAAAGCTATACACATAGACAGCACCAAAGGAGAAATGTTAATGTGTGCTATGTAGCAAAGGACATTTTAACGTTTGTTTTTAAATACAACATGAATTTACGTGATAGAAGTTGTCCACGATGTGTTAACCTACTTCAGAACAACAACAAAAAAACACTACACCCTCGTTGCATAGTTTGCGATCAATATCTTCCTTCAACATATTGTAAAATAATGATGCAGCACATCTATTACATTGCGAACACGGTATCAGTGTCGACGTTCAGCATTAACAACCCGACACCAAGACACTTGCGCAGGTGTGAGAGCTGCGGTGCCACCTACATGCCCGCATCTACGAACAGACCAGATGCCCCGGAACATTTCCAAGCCAACATAACTGGATGGTGTGGGTCTGTGAGATATCTTACCTAGCAGATTCCTCCGTCATCGCGTTGGACTGGCCTTTCTCGTCGCTGAATCGAATCGTTATACTTGTGAAATGCTGTCGAGCTGCGGAGACCAAAACACCCGTCTGCTCCGTGTAATCGAGAACGAGTTTTGTCAGCTTTACTCGCTCCAGCGAGAATTTTGAAAGTCAGGTGTCCAACCGGTTTTTCTGAGGGAAACCCTGCGTCTGACGATGGAGTGGTGTTAGTGGGCAGGCTTTAAATCAGTTTTGACATGACATGAATAACGTGAATACAATTTCCAGGTATCCGTTTTGGGGAAGCTGAATTAGCATTTATAGGCCTCCTCGCTACTTGGTCCTACTTCTTTGTTTAAGGCACTTTTTGAAATCAGAACATGTCATACTTTATTGGTATGCACGCCATTACCATTATCTTCACTACTTGGTTGTCTTTTAAACCCTACTATTAACCTTGTGTTTTGGTTTCTGCACTCCAGAAAACTTATTGTATTTGCTCCCATTATTTATTTTTATTGCTCCAAATCTCACCTGTAAAGTAACTTTGGATGGAACAAGAAGCCTGCTAAATGTCTTTGTGTAAATGTAACAGATGAAATGTATTAGAGGGATGAAAGTAATTACCGATGCGTGGCTATTTTCTGGAAAAGCAGGTTGTCAGTCTCATAGGGTTTTCTCATAGGATTAGTTTATAAAAATAAAAGATTTTGTTTAATAGAAAACAGTTGACATATACAATCTCATAGGGACCTGCAATACATTGGTTTAAAAAAAAAGTGCTGCTATTGCAGTTTTTGTTTTTACTGTCCTATGGCAACAATGACAAACAAAAAGACGCATCAAGGTTTCATGTTCTTGCTGCTCACATGTGAGGCGGGTTTCCCTCTCCTGTCTGAGCTAAGGTTGGTTCTTCCTGTTTTTCCGGTTTCCCCCCCGCTCCTCGTTCTCCTCCTCCTCCTCCTCTTCTCGCCGTCCCGGGGCTTCCAGGACCTCTGCGGTCGGTCGATCAGGAGCCGCTCCACCCGGAGCACCTCCTCGTGGACCAGGGCCTCCTTCACCCCCAGCAGGAAGGAGAAGAGCTCCAGGAGCCAGCAGTACATCCTGGGCAGCGTGGACCTGTCCGCCTCAAAATGGTTCCTGCAGGGCCTGCCGCGGAAGCCAAACATGAGTCAACATCTTTTTTTTTTTCTTTTACAATTACATTGTTATTATTGTGGAACCATAACATTGTAAAAGGAGCTTGTTTATTCCCACACACATACACAGCTTTTTTGTCCAAGGTTTACAAACGAAGAACAAGCAAAGGAAGCAATTCCAAACCCAATTATGAATTGAATGAAAATAATTCCCAATTGGAAGGGAAAGGCCCAAACGGTTGGGTAAAAACCAAGATTACTAGGCACAGTTTGAGGGGCCGCCATCATAACGTAAACCTCAAGCTAAAGCAAGTTAAAGCAATACTTAAAAAAGGCCGGAGGAGAAATGGAGGAATTCACAGAATGAGGTGCAAGAATGTTCAACTAAGCCTTGATGTCACTATTCTACTGAAACATGCTTTTACACATTATAGTGTATGTGTGCTGTGTGCGTACCTGTATGTGCAGTGTGTGCCATGTTCGTGCATGTGTGTGTTTGTGGTGCAGCAATGCATCATGGGAGCAGTACCAGGCCTTGCACTTCTTCAGGGGCGGGTGCCAGTAGGCCATGTTGATGGCGGTCTCGCCGCCCCGCCGTTTCTTCACGATCGTGTCCAGGACCTTGTGACTCAGGCTGGGGCCGTCCCAGCTCTCCTCCCCCTCCTCTCCCCCCCAGCGGAACCTGAAGCTGGAGGGGGGCCGGCGTTCAGGCTCCGCGGGGGAGCCGGTGAGCCTGGTGAACGCCGTCCGCAGCTGGTCCACCATCCCTGCAGCGCAACACAGCGTACGTAGAAGTTGATCATTTACATAGCACCCATCACCAACACAATGGCCATTCAAAGTGCTTTACTTTGATATTACTTTGTTTATTTTATGTATTTGAATGTCAAGTGTCTTTGATTGTCCTGAAAAGTTCTATAAAATAAAATGTATTATATAGGTTTAATGTATTGTATTGCATACACTCTTTATAAAAAGCTGCAGCAAATGATTCTTTGCGCTCTGTGGCAGTGGATAAAAACTAAAAGCTGCTTCAGCATGCTTGGGTCCAAACACTGCTGACAGTAAGCAGACTCACCCCAAGATGACGTATCAACCCCGGAGTTAATCCTTCCTGGACAGGGGATGAAAAAGGAATGAAAAGTGTAAACGTACGTCTCTTTTTGATGTAGGAGGCTTTCCTCTCCCAGGATGGGTAAATGGGCTTCTGGGCCGTCCATTGCATCCTGTCGAGGAAAATTAAAGGCGTGTTTTTCTCTGAAAAGGGTTGAGTGGCAGAGTCTGGTTTAAAGAGGTTTGTGTTTTCATTCAACGAGTTTCTTTCGAAAATGTTATATCTAATCAGGAAGTGAAATGCAACAAATAACTAAATGGATGAAATGTGGGCCATTTGGTGGATGCTTACATCCAAAGCGTTTTACAATACCGTGAGTGCATACATGGGTGGCCTCCAATGGAAATCGAACACCTAACCAGTTAACCACCAGTTCAGCCACTTTAATTTTAAAAGGGCGCATATTTACAAGCAGGTTCTAAATCTACCCTATAGTGACATCACATGTGGCCAGACATATGATAGATCAACCTACCAGCATATTGTACCCCCTGGTAGGCTGATCCATTCCATCATACATCTGGGTGGACACGCCCACTTCTGATGTCACTAAGGGTTAGGATTAGTGATGTCACACGAGTAACACCTGGTGGTGTGACAGGGACCCATGGCCAGGTGTGTGTGTGAGTGCAACAGGGCCGTAGTGTGGTGAGACTCCCACCTGGCCGTGTGGTCCTCCTCTCTCCGGCGGGCTCGGACCAGTGCCGCCTGCAGCAGCCGGTACCACCGCCTTATACTGAAGCCGTGCTGGTCTGGTCGGGGGGGGGGGGAAAGACACGTAAAGAGGTGTGTGTGTGTGAGAGAGAAATGGTGAAATTATTGGATTGGTCGCTCAAAAAAACATCATGCATATCAATATGCAACTATTTCTTCGCTTTGTGCAAATCAAAACCGGCCAAATCTGATTGAGCATGAGCAGAATGAGAGCTCCTGAACAGGTGTCTGTCAGAAAGCTCATTCCAGCACCCGCTGAGAATGGTGGCTTGATGAGAACTTTGATGAGAACGCCTGTAAAATGACAGGCGTGTCACGGAGAAGGAATGAAGTCCGACAGAGCGGACAGGATTCTTCGCTGTGAAAAGATGTCGTATATCATGAGCATACCAGCACATCACACTCGCATAGGGAGTTAAGAAAACCTTAAGAAAAACACACTGGCTGAATCTCGACGGATCAGAAAGAACATGATTTCTGGGCCACAAATTAAACTCATTCAGGACATTTGAGCTCTTGTTGAAATTCACTCTGCTCCCAGTGTCAGGCAGCGGAAACCGGTGGCTGTTAACAGCATTACAATATTTCCAAGATATGGACAGTGAGTGAGTGAGTGAGTAAGGTGAGTGAGTGAGTGAGTGAGTGAGTGAGTTAAGTGTAAGATAGACCGTAAGAGTGAAAACAGATAGAGAGAGACCTACCTGGATCATCTTTGTTCTTATCATATGCTTGATTGGACAAATCCCTGAAAACACACACAGGTCATGTAATAAACGATATAACAATCTCATTGATCACATCTTGATTTGAAGTAAAGGTAAAGTAAAAAGTAAAGTAAAAATAAAAAGATTTCTAAATTATATTTGTACTTTATTTTACCAGGTTAGTCCCTTGAGATTACAAATATATTTGCCAAGAAGGCCATTACTTTATGTGCATTTTTGGTAACGTCGCCAAACAAACGTAACAGTACAGTTACAGGGAAACGTGTCAGGGCTCTCCGTGTCTACCAATAATAAAAAGGCTTCTCGATAACCTGGGTGTTCGGCAGAATTCTACACGGAGTGAATCAAGATCACACTGGGATTCAGACTAAGTTCAAACGGACCTAATGTGGATCAAAGTTTTTGACGTTGTTTTAAAACAACAAGGTCTTGACACGTAACCAAGTAAGAACTGAGGGGGCCGGCGGTACCATTCGCTGCAGTCGTCCACACCGAACAGCATCTTCAGGGTGACCACGATGAGCGCCGCCGCCTGCACGTCGTAGAAGGGGAGGCGTGCCCCGGCTTGGGGGGTAAAGGTCAGGGCAGACCTCTTGTCCAGACCCACCAGGTTGATGACCTGGCACACCCAGGGGTGGAGTTGATCTGAGGTGGGGGACAGACAGATAGGGGTTCACTGGGGGTGGGAACCCATTTAAAGCACAAAGTATCATTGAATATTAATTCATATTTATTTTATTATTTATATAATTTTGAATTACAAACAAAACTTCAAAATGATAACATTAGAGATGTACTATTACAAAATTATATGAATAATATTATCTAAATTAAATTATTATTATTTATTGTCTGCAAATGTGTATGTCTGCATGTGTGTGTGTGCCTGGGTGTGTGTTTGCATGTGTATGTGCGCCCCCACCAGGCAGGTTGAGGAGCACCAGGTAGCGCAGGGTGAGCAGGGTGGGGTGCTGCAGACACTCAGGGCCCACGGTGGGGAAGGAGGAGAGCTTCATGTACACCGCCAGGCAACAAGCCTCCCGGTGCAACATCCGGTAGGAGGGGATGGACTGGCACACACACACACACACATTGCTTTACTACCACAAAAACAATAATGCTAATGCTAATAACAATAAATAATATATATATAGACTGTAATAATAAATAAAGACTGTGATTGCCATCAGCATTGATAGTAATCCCTAAGTCAGGGATTGGTCAACTTTAAACTGAGATCTCTATCCAGAACCGTTCACATATATTATTTATTTATATCCATGTACTACTGTTTAGCAGACGCTGTTATCCAAAACGGACATTGCCATTAACGAGCACGTAGGGGTGTGCCTTTATGGACACGAGATTGAAGAGAGACAGGAGAGTGTTGAAAGAGATAGGGAATGACATGTAGGGAATCTAACCTGGGGTACCTGGATGAGGTGTATTGCCTACATGGTTGGTGTGTCAGTGTTGGGCCACCAAGCTGTGCACCATCATCAACAGAAATTCCTTCTACGGGTGCAACCTACTTAGCAATACAACTCTGATTGTGATTGGTGGATGAGCTGATCATGTGACCTCACCTGGACTCTGAAGACGGGCAGGTCACGTCCAAACAGCTTCATCTCCTCAGGTAAACACTCAAAGGCGTTGATGAAGGGCAGGTGTCCCTCCCTGACCAGCCTGGGGGAAACAGCGTGTGTGTGTGAGTCCTCATATGTTGACAAGAACCACCAGATGGGTGTGTGTAAACTGTGTTCTAAAAAAGGATATACAAGCCAAAATCATTGTAATGGAAGACATGCAACCTTTAATAAAACCATGTCTGGAGAACACAAAACCACTTTATTTGAGGTCTAAATATTGTCTGTCTAGTCTAGCGTTTATGTCGAAGATGTCCGGTGTGGATGGTGGTGTATATATATATATATATGCAGGTGTATGTATAAGTATATATATAGGCATGTGTGTGTCTATGTGTACTCTGTATGTGTGTGTGTGTGTGTGTGTGTACATGTGTACTCTGTATATGTGTGTGTGTACATGTGTACTCTGTATGTGTGTGTACTGTGTCTAAGTTTGTGTGTCTGAGTCTATGTGTACTGTGTATAAGTTTGTGTCTGTACTGTGTGTGTGTGTGTGTGTGTGTGTGTGTGTGTGTGTGTGTGTGTGTGTGTGTGTGTGTGTGTGTGTGTGTGTGTGTGTGTGTGTGTGTGTGTGTGTGTGTGTGTGTGTGTGTGTGTGTGTGTGTGTGTGTTCTGTGTATCTGTGTGTCTATGTGTACTGTGTATAGCCACGCGTCTGTGTGTGTGCTACCTGAGCAGGTCAGCCAGGGTGAGGGCCTCCCGGCACCACAGCAGGCCCAGGTAGAGCAGGGCCAGGGTCTTGTTCATGCTCATCAGCCCATTGGAGCGCCTCATGCGCAGGGACAGGTAGGCAGACGAGTCCTCCGAGCCCGACGGGTAGACCTTGTGCCGCTTGGGCCGGTCTGCACGGAACAACACACACACACACATTACTAGGGCTGTAGTCAACCAAAGAAAATCTTGGTAGACTGAAATTCAACCAACTCTATGACCAATCGATTGGGGAAAGTAAAACTAAAGAAAGGGGGGGGGGAAGTGAATGTCGACCAAAGCTGAACAGCCACACACACACACACACACACACACACACACACACACACACACACACACACACACACACACACACACACACACACACACACACACACACACACACACACACACACACACACACACACACACACACACACACACACACACACACACACCTTAAATATACTTTTATAGAATGGCTTTTATGTGATTTGTCTTTTATCGTTTAAATCCCAAAGTACACTGCCATGTTGGGATAGATGCAAAATATTGTTTGAGAATTTTCATACTCATAATAGACTTGACTTCTATATGAAGGGAGCAAAATCAATACCGCCCGCTATAGTCATGCACCGCATGCTTTGCTCTGTTAAAACAATATGATTCTAGTAAGAGATGCATCGATTGAATCAACCTTTTCTGTCCAAATCTAGGCTTTCCAAAAATTTAAAATCTGAGTCGAACTAAAAGAACTATAATTGACCGTATTCACAATTGTTTTCTTTTTTTTATAAAATCAAACAGAAAATAAATTGCAGTATAACCCACTTTATCGGACACGTTTCAGTTTCCCAAAAGAAAACAGTTGCAACAGATCTATATAACACCTCTTATGTTTGTCATTCAGGTTATCCATTGAGCCCAGACAATGTAATGGAGATTTGGTCACATTGCCATCTTGTTATGAAAAAAACATTTTTGTATTTAAGGCCCTTGCAATTCCATCAGTTTCTTTTTTTGTAGGTTCGCACAAAAATGTACACCTGTAATTATTCACACATCGCTATGTTAGTTGAAGCTATGGAAGTATCTATAACCTCACAGGACAAATTCCTTCTGCTTTATGTGAAACCAACTGGCTGCTTTGCAGTTTCGTGGAAGATGAGCGAGTGCGACTTCCAAAATAATTACGCCTCTAAACATCATAACCAAAGCGTTACGTAGCCAAACGGTTGCAGCCCCAGTACTAACATGTCAACACTGTTCCTACAATGCAAAGAAAACCAGGCTTTCTGAAAACCTAGACTTTAAAACAGCGTGCTCGGCTTTAGCTGGGCCCACTGGGCTGAGCTTGTGAGTGAAGCAGTTGACAGCGCTCCTTTCATGGGCACAGATTTTACAAAGAGTCTGTGTGTTTCTCGAAAACAGTGATGTTCTAATTTCGAAGGGCAGCCTATATTAATGTGTGCAACCGTACACCCTTCCTTTGCATACTTTTTATTAAGGTTGTTTAATATTTTAATCATTGTTTTGGCTCAATTTATTAGTCCTAATGATGTATTCATGAACTTGTTTCCGTGTGTGCAAAACTCCTTAATTAAATACCAACCAAAAGTATATACCGTTGATTACCAGTTGTCAAACTGAATGACATTTGTGAGCTCAATCACAAGGATGTGATTGAAGAGGGAAGTCTTTATCTTCTGTTGCAGCAGCGGGTCTTTCTGATCATCGCTTGAATGAGTTTTATTTCCATAAAAAATGAGCGTGACAGGAATCATCGTTCGGCACAGGCGTGTTCATCTGACATATTTACAGTCCCCTCTCAAGGTCGATCAGCAGAAAACTGGCTGATTCTGGTCCCATCTCTATTTATTGTTCTCGTTTGAGTCACGCAACAAATATGAACAGTAATCTGCACTCCGGGTGCTTTGGCTTTAGTCTAATCTTGTGTATTGATGTATTTATTATTATTTTATCTTCTAATTAATTTGTGGTCTACTATTTTATTCCGGTACTATATTTTTTCTTTCACAAGTGTGGTTTAAAAAGAATTGCTCGTTCTAGTTCATATTCTATTTCTTCATGCAGTTGATTTATTTTATGTTTTACACTTTTGCCCTTTAACTTTAGCAGGGAATCAAACCCTAGGACTCACCCTCATCACTCGAAGCACCGCTAGTTGAGGAAATGGCTGAGGGCTGACCGCCCTCTGTGTCACTGGGTGAAGGACCCCCGTCCGTCTCACCAGCCGACAGGCCCTCTTTCTCTTTGGATGAGGGATTTCCCTCCATCTCAGTGGCTGATTGGCCGTCGGTCTCAATGGCTGAGGGACCTCCCTCCTTCTCATTGGCTGATTGGCCGTCGGTCTCATTGGCTGAGGGATTTCCCTCCATCTCATTGGCTGATTGGCCGTCGGTCTCACTGGCTGAGGGACCTCCTTCCTTCTCATTGGCTGAGGGGTCCCCTGTTTGAATGGTTGATGGGGCCCCTGTGTCATTAGCTGAGGGATCGTGTTCTGCGTCTCCGGCCCCTGGGGGGACTTTAGAGCCCACAGGGTTCTTGGTGTAGGCCTGCCGGCTCTTCTGGAGGTACAGCCTCCACAGCCTCCACAGCACGTCATCCTGCAGGGCCCTCAGCGAAACACACACACACACACACACACACACACACACACACACACACACACACACACACACACACTGTTGGTGCGACGAGAGAGCATACACACACACCAGTGTGGAGTGCTATGGTTGTCTACGTGAATGTGGTTCCTCTGTGAACAGTGTGTGAATGATGTGTGTTAGAAGGTGTGCATGTGTGTATGTGACCTTGAATTGTGGGGGCACTCCCAGGTGGATAAGAGCTTCTGCCTGGTGTTTCAGGATGAACTGGAAACCTTCACACACTTTCCACTTCCGCCCGTACTCTGGAGCACACACACACAGGTTATAAGGTACTGACTCTTTAGACAATCAAGTAGAGCTTGTTTTCTAGTGATGTTTACTAACCAACAACCCGTCGTTGCCTAAAGGAGGCAAGGTCTGTGATTCTGTTCGCATAGTCCAAGAATGTGTGGTCGTCCACTTCTGCTGTTTTCTGATAGGTTTTGATGAACAGATAATGGTATATTAAACAGTGTAAATCAGGACGTGCATAATATATTGCAAAAAAGAAATACAGGTGCTGTAATTTTTATGTTTTACTTTATTATTTGTAATATAGTGTGAGCTTATTCTCTAGTCTTTTTAAGTTTAGATTTTCCTTTATTGTGTGCTGCTGTCACAACCAAATGAATGACAACCTTACAAAATGTAACCATCTTATCTAATAACATACACATCAACAATTGAGCATGATCGATGGATGGAAGCAGACAACCTTTGTCAACGTCATTTGACATAACATTACATGTACGACAGCTACTTACATCGATAACAT
This sequence comes from Lota lota, assembly GCA_026745465.1. Classification (NCBI taxonomy): domain Eukaryota; kingdom Metazoa; phylum Chordata; class Actinopteri; order Gadiformes; family Lotidae; genus Lota; species Lota lota. Next base: position 6,363,647 of record JACYXH010000249.1, read on the forward strand.
TGTGGCAGGACTTGCAATAGTATTTCAGATCCGCGCTAATAGCCCAGTTTACAGCCGAACACACTGCACATGGGACAACGTAGTCCGCCTGAGAGATGTGAAAACATCAGCCATTACTGTTACTTAAATTCAAAATATGTTAGCTCATTTAAGGCATATTGACAATTGCAATTCATATGGAAATCACGGTTGGGTTTACTCACTGTTTCGACTTCGTCCATGGCGAATTAAAAAAAAGTTATAATAATTGCTTAATGAAATATCTTCACTTCAGTGAAGCCAAGTTGAGAAAAGAAAGCACGTTGACTTGTTTAGGAGTCGAAAAGATATGACGTATGACTGTGACGCTTGTTCCGGTGTACGTTTCATTTTAATTCGTCCGATAGGGGTTTTTCTGATTCAAGCAGATTCAATTAGATTTGAACATCTACCTAAACCTCAAAAGTGATTACAATTTATTCAGATTATACTGGAATATTAACGTTTAATTCAACAACATCTAAATGTATATTATGTTTTAAAGTATTTTCCACTATCGTAGAGTAACCGAACTACTTCCAATGGTTTTCTTACTTTCCACCAACAGAGGGCAATATAAATATTCCCAAAGAACATTTTGGATTTTGTTTAAAGTGAACCACTTATTATCAACGTTAAACAATAACAATACAAACAAGAATGACAACAATACTAATAATAAACGGCATCATACTGAAGCCAAATTTAAACAAATACTGTTGGTCATATTTCTCCGCCGGGGGCCTAGATGCGTCTGTCATTAGGAACTAACGTTACTGTCTTTTATTTTATTTTTTCTTTCTTTCTCGCTCTCTCTCTTCTATCTCAATCGGGTTGTCTCTCTTCTATCTCTATCTATTTAATAACATTACAGTACATTTATTGACGCTTTTGTCCAAAGCGACTAACAAGAATTGCATTCATGAAGAGACAACCCAGAAATTGCAAGAATCATACGAGTACATACAATTTATAAGTGCCTCAAGTGCTACGTTTATGAAAAAAAGATAGAGATTTTTATTTTTAGATAAAGAGATCTCTATTTGTTTATGTCTGCCTGCCTATCTGTCTGTCTGTCTTCCAGTTTCTCTCGCTCTCTCTCTCTGGAATACTCGTTAAACATTATAATATGAATGTTTTACATTGCAATACTCTAATCCTAGCATGTAACTCCTTTTTAGCGTACAGCCAGGAAGTGAAACCTGGGTCGCCATGGTAACCATGGACGACCGGCAACTCTCAATGCCTGCAGACGTGCCCATTAAACATGACATCATACAGTCGGAGAATCCATCTTGTCCTTGTCGCTCTGTGGTCATGTGACACATCAGATATACAGTGTGATGTCTCAGTGTTTTATCATGCTTCACAGTTCTGATTGTGTCTGAATAAATAGTTTGAAATAAACTCGATTTATTTTTATATATTATACTGTGTTTGTATATTAACATACAATGTATGTTATTTTACAATGCTAATGCAAATCTCATGATAATACACACACACACACACACACACAAACACACACACACACACACACCTACCTACACACACACACACACACACATACTCCTGTAATGTCTCTCTACTGTCAGCCATTTTGTGATCTTCAGGAGAGAAACGTAGAAAAGCTCCAGAAGATTCCTCAGCTCAGGCCTGGACAGGATTGCAGCAGGTTTGGACACCGTAACACCTCGAGGGCCCCGGGGTTTTGTAGGTGGGGACGATGGAGTGTGATTGGACCGTAAACACGCCTGTCTACTAAAACTAAAACCAGCTCTCCAACAAATGGAAAAGAACAGTAAGAGGAGTTTTTCCGCATTTGAGAAGGGAAGATTCCCCCCCCCCCCCCCCCCCACCCCCCATTTCAATTTCACAGAATATGTTAGTTGAAAGTTGAATATGTGGAGTTTATTTATGTGTATTGCAGCAAGTTACACACTCACACAAACAAACAAACCCACATCAAAATTGTGGGCACTTTCTGTAGGGACATGGTAAAGTTCACACCCTTCTCTCAATCAATTGAGTGTATATTTGTGTCTTTGCCATTCAGATTTGTAAGGTCCCTGTGTGCTGCTTGTGTGTCTTTTGGTGATTATGTTTACATACTTATATTTAGATATACATATAGTGTATATGTGTGCTTTTCCATTTCGCCCAAAATGTTCCTGTTTGTCCTTAGAGATAACACACAAAGGAAACACACACACACGCACACACACACAAGCACATGCACACGCACACACACGCACTCACACACTCTCACATACACACACACACACTGGGCGTTTGATGAGAAAGCTAATCAATAAGAGTGATTCCCTGCGGTGTGTCCTCACACCTCCCCACTACCCACTCCAAGTCTTTTTCCTGTGTGTCTTTCCTTTGTGGTAATGAAGGGCAGAGAGGAAACAAATAGAACTTCAACAGCAGCAGCCATATTGTGAGACGAGAACTTGAGCTCCCCATGGACCCGACGCCATTAGCGTTAGTTCTGGTCAGCATAAAAAAAAAGGGAGCCTTGATGACGTTCTCTCTCTCTGTCTCTCTCTGTCATTTATCGCTTTCTCTGATTTGCTCTATCATGTTTCGCATTCTCTCTGTCTCTCTCTCTTTTCTCTCTTTCTCTCTATATCTTTCTCTTGTGCCTGGACAACCCCTGTCTGGAACCGTCTGGAAAAGTTCCAATGTTTTTCCCCCCCTATTCTTTCTTTCCTTTTCAAATAAACAAACTTTCAAGTTCTTCAAATCAGAACAAAGCGCTGTCGACTAACAGTTGTCACCAGGATGTCATGATTTGAGAACAGTTAAAACATTTGAAGAAAAGTTGGACATTTTCTAGATAATGTAAGAGAGAATCCCAGTCACCCAGGCGTGTCTCTGATTAAGTCAGTGAATCACAGACTGACGTGGAATCCTCCCTGCAGTTTGACTCACTGTGAGATTAAATACTTTCATAAAACAACGGCATCCAAGCTCCATGCCCCAGGTCCAGCATAGGGGACAGATAGAGTGAGAGAGATAAAGGGTAAGAGAAAGACAGAGCGATAAAGGGTAAGAGAGAGAGATAAAGGGTAAGAGAGAGAGAGAGAGAGAGAGAGAGAGAGAGAGAGAGAAAGAGAGAAAGAGAGATAGAGAGATAGAGAAAGAAAGAGAGAGAGAGAGAGAGAGAGAGAGAGAGCGCAAGTGAGAGGCCAGGGTGCTGGTCTCTGTATCCACTCCACAAGTCTAGTCTAGTCATCCATTTAAAAGTCCTCTGGTGAAACAGGTGTAAGTGTTTATCAATGACAGCGGCCATTTGGTGTAGCTAGAGCGTTTGTCTTCCAATCCTGGGGTTGCCAGTTCGATCCAGTCCCGCGGTGTGGCATCATCACAGAACAACCGTTCACAAGCATACGCATGGGGAACCTAAATTAACACATGCATGCATCTGAGTACAGAGGAAGGAACGGGGTTAGCTGTACTGTACCCTAGCTTATAGCCTAGAGCAGACCCAGGACCACATGGTTCAGTATCAAAGATGGTCAGATGATTTTCCTTATCACACACACACACATAAAAAAAAAAAGAGTGTGCCTGATTGTTGAGTGTTCGGCAAACAACGTTTGAACGAGAGCATTCGGCATCAACGGCCTTGTTAAGGCCACATTCACTTTACGTCAGTGTTGCTAGGTAACGGGACCGAATGCACCACTGATATTTACAAGTGTTTGTGTGTGTGTGTATCTATGTGTGTGTGTGTGTATGTGTGTGTGTGTGCGTGTGTGTGTTTTCTTGTTAATTAGCAGATCCGATGAAAGCCATGTGGAGGACAGTGCTATGGCCTGCATTAGCATTAGCTGAGCCAGCTGAAAGCTGGAGTCACCCGGGGCTGGGCTGGAAGGGGCTCCACCGGGTGGACCTTGGTTGCATGCATAAATGTGTGCATGCATATGTGTGTAAGTGTCTGTTTGTGTGCATGTGTGCGCGTGTGTGTGTGTGTGTGTGTGTGTGTGTGTGTGTGTGTGTGTGTGTGTAAGATGGTGCGGCCAACACCACCTGTCTCCTTCAGCCTCCACCATCTGTCCTATGCTGTTGAACTCATCCTGGATCCACTATTCAGGATCCTCTGATTCAAATTCAATCTTAATCGCTCCCTTCCTCTAAATCTCAAGACTTTAGGCACTGGATGGCTAAGGCCACGACTACATCTACGGATGTGGCGATAGGACCAACAGCGGCATCACACTCATCCACTGATCTTCCTCTGAAGTAAATACATTTTAAAAGGCGAGGGAGGAGTTGCTTCATGGCTCTGTACTATTGCCTTTTGTGCAGCGCCTTTTGCATACACTGTGGCCGTGCCCAGAGTCGTCGTCATTTGAAGTTCCTATCTGACTGAGAGGGGAGGAGAGGAGAGGAGAGGAGAGGAGAGGAGAGGAGAGGAGAGGAGAGGAGAGGAGAGGAGAGGAGAGGAGAGGAGAGTACCATGTGAGGGGGTAGCAGAGCAGGGTGAGTGGATGATAAGAGTGAGATGTGTGTATTATTAAGAAGAGTGGGAGTACTTCTATTGAGATATGGTTAAACTGCCTCATGCATTTAAATAAGCACATGGCTGAAGAAGAGACAGCACCATGCGATGCCTGCTCCTTCTCTCTCCGACTCACACAAACACACACACACACACCCACATACTGTTTCTCGCGCTTTTTGTCTCTCACACACACACAAACACTCTCACTCTTTTTCTCCCTGGCTCTCTCTCCCCTGTCTCTGCACCCAGTACTTAATATTCACCATCATAACCAGGACGGCCTAATAATAATCATTAGACGTCAACACAATGGCAGCACGGGCCCTGCGTTCGTTCCTTCCCCTTTAAATCACCAGCTTACATGGCACCCCCGAGGAGCTACACTATCCTGAAGTAGAGGATTGTGGGTAGTTGTCGCCCACCTGTTGCGTAATGAGGGCCTAGTCTCGCTCTCTCCCTCCTCCTCTATCCCGTGTGTGTGGAGGAGGAGGAGTGATGGTGTGGGGGCAGGAGGGACTACTGTGTGTGTGTGTGTTTGTTTGTGTATTCATAATGCTAATGCTAAGAACTGCAGCTTCCACCTACACCATGGTTTTCCATTGCAGTTTGTTCTCCATATCACACTATTCTTGTGTGTGCGTGTACGTGTGCGGGTGTTTGTGTGTGTTTGAGGTGTATGCGTGTGTGTGTGTGTGAACGTGTACGTGTGCATGTGTGGGTGTGTGTGAGAGTGTGTGTGTGTATGGTTGGTTGGTTATGTGTGAGAGAGAGACAGAGAGGGAGGAAAAGTGATAGAGGGGAAAGAGAGAAAGAGGAAAGGTGCGAGAGAGAAAGTGATAGAGAAGAGAGAAAGAGGCAGAACGTGATAGAGAGGGGAAGAGAGAGAAAGCAGCTAATATGTGACAAACAAGTTGAGGGACATTCCTTCTTCCCGAGTGTCCTCTTTCAGCACACACACACAAACACACACAAAATCACACACCCACATCCACACACACACTAGAGCAAAGGTGTGTCACACAACACGGTGGATGTATTGTTAACATGCGTTCACCCATTATCATAAGCCACTGTTCATAAACCTGTTTATTTAAATGACACAAGAGGTATCCATTTTCTCAGTTTCAACCAGGAAGTGACATCATCATGGCCAGGATGATCGGGGTTCAACGTCCTCCTTCCTTTTCACTATTTTGCCACAACATCACTTCCTGTTTCCTCTGTTTTCTCCTCTCATTTTGTGACATGGCCTAAAAATACCCTTTATGTACAGGGACGCTCCATTCTCTAGCCACATACAATAATATTTCCTTCCATCTCATCCCATCTCTTAACTTCCTGTTTCCGGTCGCGCTTACTTTAACTACTTGCTCCCAATGGAGAAGTCTATACTAAGAGACCGGTTCCTCTTCCTGCCCACCATCTTTGTTCACTTTGTCACTTCAGCCCTTTTCCAACCAACCACTAGAATCAGAATCAGAACTTTATTTTGGCCCAGTTATGGTCTCTGCACCTCTTGAGACCATCCAGATATTCACATATGCGTTCGCAGAGAATATCAGTCTGGCCTTGGCAGGGCAACAATTTACTTCCAAATATGGCCGCAGATGTACGTTTTTCAAAAGCCTCCGGCCAATCAGATTGACGGTCTTCCTATGTTGGGTCTTGCCGAATCCGGTTGAAAGTAAGGCAAAAACACATTCTCTGAATAAAGTCTTTTGGGGCAGCCTTTCTGTTAATCTTCGTTAAACATCGTTATTTAGTCTATTTGGATAAAAAACGGTTTAAATTGATCCATAGATTGCTATACCTTCCTTGGGGGCATCGCCACTGTTTTTTATATTCAAACTCTTAAATAAACTCTCTCCCCTGAGCACTTGTTGGTCCTAGCATTTTTACATTACATAAATAAATTTACATTACATTTTTACAGGCTTCAAACGGATCGAGGCCAGACCAATATTGTGAATTCAACTATTTCATGGGCATTCATGACTTCTACTTGTTGTTCTCTAATGTGCGTACGACAATTTCTTTTTTTAACTTGAACGTTTTTACTATTACAGCAGTAATTTAGCAGATGGTTTAAGGCTAAACAACTTATACTGAATAGAGATACAGGCCAGTAAGGAGCAGGTAGGTGGTAGCATCTTGCTCAAGGATGCATTGAGGTTAGACATTTTGTTGCGGACATTACGGGGGATTGAACCAAGTACCTTTGGGTTGGGAGTCGAACTCCCAAGACAGTGTCACTGGTCTCTCTCTCTCTCTCTCTCTCTCTCTCTCTCTCTCTCTCTCTCTCTCTCTCTCTCTCTCTCTCTCTCTCTCTCTCTCTCTCTCTCTCTCTCTCTCTCTCTCTCTCTCTCTCTCTCTCTCTCTCTCTCTCTCTCTCTCTCTCTCTCAACAGACAGTTTGGGGATAAGCGGCTAATCAAGTGCTCACCCTTCCACAGCGCACTTCACTGACTTGTGGTGAGAACCTGTCTCCGTGGCAACCACCAGAGGCACCTCAATGGGAGGTCATGGAATCACATGGTCCATGTTTGGTTTGTGAGTGTCTGGTACTGGGAATGTTTTGAACAATCTTGGAATGGGCCTTATTCACCTAGCAGCCATCTTGATTCCATCTTAGTTCTAAAATTCTGCATATAGGGCTGTTGAAAGAGTATTATGGGGTGTCAACCTACAGTCAATGGTGATTATCGTCCACCCAAACAAACACACACTCACCTTTTGTCCAACAGGGTGAATTTACAATTTGTGCCACCAGTTATGAAATCATATATAATTACATTTATATAATTACATCATTTTTCAAATGATAGACATATATTGATAGTTGATGTTTTTCTACCCTGCAACTGTTTGTTTTCTTCTAAGATGAACACGCTAGGCCTACAATAAGCGTGTTTTTCTCATGCGCATTGTCTCATCTCTGTAGTAAATGTGACACGTCCATTAGAAGAGGGTGTATCGTCGGCATGTGCAGTCGTTAGAAAGAGTGAGGTGCAAGATTCGCCCGCATACCTGCAGAAGGGAGAGAGTACAGGAAGGTACAGAAATTAGCATGTGTCATTATTATCTAAAAGAAGGATTTGCATCCAGATTAGCATTATAATATGGTATGTTTCCTGGTTCGAAGTACAAGCAATGCATACAGTGCGTTTGAGTATGACCTAGATAACATACCAGCATAGTATGTGAACACTCATATCCTCTTTCAAAATCGAATAATTGAATTAGACCAGCACCGTCTCAAATCTACGATGACAGTTGTAAAATCCCATGACACGAGCATGATGTGTGTGTGTGGTTGTGTGTGTGTGTTTATCTGTGTGTGTGTGTGTGTGTGTGTGTGTGTGTGTGTGTGTGTGTGTGTGTGTATGTGTGTGTGTATGTGTGTGTGTGTGTGTGTGTGTGTGTGGGGGGGGGGGGGGGGGGGGGGGGGGGGGGGGGGGGTCCTAGTTTCCTTGTATTTGCCCTGAATCCTGAGTTACAGGTTTGGACATGATTTTCACGTTATATAGTATATTTTAATGTTTGAGCCTACGTGACGCTTCATAGTAGGCCTAGGGGGATCTACAATCCATTGCAGGGATCTCAGGAGCTGAATAGTAACAACTGTCATTGCTTACAACTACCCTACATTATGTGAAGGTGTGGTGTGTGTGGGTGTGTGTGTCTGTGTTTGTATGTGTCTGGGTGAGTTTGCATAGTGACGTATTCTGGAAACACCTGAACCTTAAAACCTCTATTTCTATCTCTAGCTCACTCTCTCTCGCTCCCTCTCTTCTCCTATTGGTTAAAACCAGCGTTGTCTCCGCCTTTCTTGTTACGTTCGGTTGGCGTCGTACATTTTTTCATCTCTTCGAGTTGTAAGAACATTTACACGGAGCTGCAGCTTGGATCCGCATCAAAGGTTTGTCCATAACACTGTCGACATTTCTTAAGAACGTATATTTAGTATATTTAAACATCTATTTGGTTATGGACTAGCACAGCATTTGATTTCAAGTGAGAAGCCAGATCCCATCACATCTGCATTCTACATCCGTTTCTAGTTGTTGAATGAGCTACATTAGGCAACGCTAGCACCTAATGTGTCTTTAGTCGACCAAGATCGATGTCGTTTTAACCAAAGGGTCGGGTAGTTATTCGATGCGTTTTCAGAGTTGACTGCTGCTGACTATTCGAATGACCGAAACTTGCCTACGGCGGCGATGACGTGACACTGGTTTCTGGATCAATACACACTCACGTAGTGCTTGTGCGAACTCTCTTCTTACTATCCCATTAACCGGAGAAAAAAAACTTCTGATTAACTAGGTTTTAATAAACGTAATGTCTCCGTAGCTCCCATCGACACTGTAACGCTCAATTATAAATAAGCCTAACGTTATCATTCCACAACTTCTCATTTGGACCAGCTCCAGTGTTGTTAATCGATATTAGCCTTCTAGTGATGTCTTTAATCAATCGGCAGGATGATAGGTGTGGTTGCAAAGCAAGCCACACTGTTGTTATTACTGATTTTAAGATTTGTTTTCCCCGTGTTACCAGATTCGCAGCAGAAGACTGACACATCGAAGCGGAGAGCTCACTCACACACTGTCACGCACAAACACACTGACACCTCCTTCAGTGCCCCTACTTAAAGCCTGTGTTTCAGGACCAAGCCAAGCGACCAAGAGCTTGCACACAACACATCACAACGCAGCGAAACGCACACACATCCATAGACACACACTTACACACACACACACACACACCCATCATGGATAAAACGGATATGATGATGAAGGCCAGGATGGCCGAGCAGGCCGAGCGGTATGATGACATGGCGGCGGCAATGAAGTATGTGACGGAGAAAGGTGAGGAGCTCACCTGCGACGAGCGCAACCTGCTCTCGGTTGCCTACAAGAACGTGGTGGGCGCGAAGAGGTCAGCGTGGCGGATCGTCCATGCCATCGAGGCGAAGACTGAGGTTAGCGAGAAGGAGTTGGTCGCGGCATACCGGTTGAAGATCGAGGCGGAGCTACGTCAAACCTCCAACATTGTTCTGGTGAGTAAATAAAATAATTTATTAGAGAAGTCAGTAAGTACAACTACTTGCCAAGTTCCAGTATCAGTAATTATTTATTTATTTATTTATTTACAATTGTGATAGCGTTGTTAGAATTTGAGTGTTTTGGAGGTAAATATTAATCCCCACTATATTCGCACAGGAAGGTACAGGTTTAGCCACTCCGGGGCCTTATATACTCCCATCATGTAACTCTTCTTGACACACAAGTGCTTATTATTCACAAAATGGGTGTGCACAGGGTAAGTGCTTTGAGGTGGGTGAGCTGAGCCAAATTCTCTCTTAATTTCCGCTACAGCCTGTGACAGTTGCAAGACCAGTCCTGTGGTACAACCAACCACAGCAGGATGTAGTTGCAAATCGCAGGAAGTATTGCAAATCGCAATCAATTCAAGTGGCGGCCATCAAAACCTTTTCTATCTGCACCTTCATGGGCATGCTAGAGACTAGGTCGTTCACTAGCTTTGAAGCCCCTTCTATCTGCACCTTCATGGATATGCTAGAGACTAGGTCGTTCACTAGCTTTGAACCCCCTTCTATCTGCACCTTCATGGGCATGCCATACTAGAGACCAAGTTGTTAACTCTCTTGGTTTGATACTCAAAATCCTGCTAGACATTTGCCTGTCCAGGTGGTTTTGGTGGCTTTGGTCCATGGCAGTTCTGAACGGTAGCCAACCATTGGCAACGTTTTGGTGCCTGGCTGGATGGTAAAATGGTAGCCAGTGGCTGGGTTTGCTCAGGGATGATCCGGGATGTTAACCATGCTGCTTGCTCTTTGGTTTTGGTGTTTTTGCACAAGGGTTCTTGGTGTAGAGGCTAGCACTAGGCACTGGCCTTGCCTGTGGGTGAAAAAAACCTTTCTGACTGTAACAGCACACAGGAAATGAAGACCAAAAAATCTCAGTAAAGGTTAGTTGGTAAAGGTATGGGCCAGCACGGGTCAACAGTTAAGGATCTGGCGGTTTGAAATGAATGCGTGTCGGTAATTGCTCTGGTATTAAGAGTTACATGTAGTGGTGGTGAGATCTGGTTGTAGTGGCAGCAAAGAAGGAGGTTTTCTAGGTTAAATAAGGCAGAGCAGTAGAAGAACTGGGCCATGGGGCGGTTGGGAGGCTGGCTGGCTCCAAGCCACGTGGATTAATTATCTCTGCTCTCTAACACCATTTCCATTATTTGGCAGTGTGTGTGTGGAGGCATACTTTAAATTCTATTTTTACGTAGCTGTCGTAGGAGAAATCAACCCTTTTTATATAAGGAAATGAGTAGAGGTTGGAGTGACATCATTGTTTTATCCAAGAGTTTTCTGTTAGAATGCATTTTTTGTTTTGTGTATTCCCCTCTGGAACACTATTGAAATCTGTTTACTAGTGTTCCCCATAATATGATCTAGCAGCCCCAGTAAAATATTTCCCACTGGTTTCTGAGCAGTAGTAATGGAAATGTCTTCACAGAGCCTCTGTGCTATTGCATATCAAAGTCTGTTGGGAATGCATTGGAAGAGAAGAAGGCTGTGATTCTTTAGAAAGTGTACTTTGCGCACAACGAAGCTCGGGGCCAGCCTGGTGTTGGCTGTCGCAGAGCGTGATGTGCTCGTGGACGTAGCCGGAGCCCACCACAGTAGCAGCGGTGTTGTTGGGGGGGCCCAGTATCCAGCTGGAAAGTCCCCTGGATAAGAGGAGCTGGAGGCAGCGTGTGATACGTTCTTTCTGCCTGCTCTTTTGTTCAAGAATTGGGGGGGGAGGAGGAGGAGGAGGAGGAGGAGGAGGAGAGAGAAAGAGAGAACCTGCTCTGACTAAGAGTTGATCGCTCCCGCTCCCTTATCTAGGTGTGCGGGGGGTTATGTAAATGTGTGGGAATCATGCTGAGAATTTCAGTTTGCTATTTTTTTCTTGCTTTAAATCCTCCTCCTAGGTGAGGGGAGGGAGAGGGTGGGTAGCCAGGTGGGCGGGCCTTACAAAGCCATGTGAGAGAACCGGTTAAGCTGTCAATCAAGGTGGAAACAAGTTTGAGGACTTCATTTGATTGGCAGACACGATGATTACCTTAAAGCTGTAATCTCGAAGATTTTTATTTAAATAAATGTCTATGAAAGTCGATCTATTGTCAAATTAGGTAAAACAATGGTGATTGAGCCTATGGCCCGCTGGAGAAAGCCCTCGCATTTGCAGTATTATGAATTTTACGAACTGGGTGTCACTGGCGACATTCTCGCCATGCATTCAAATCACAAGCAGTGCACAGTTAGTGACGTGTTTCGCATCACCCAGCAACTATTGTTCCACCAGATAGGGTATGGCGCAGCTTCCGCAACAGACTTGCTCTGCAAGTTACTTGTGTGTGGCAACGTACAGTTTTGCCATTGGTGCCGCTAAAGAGAAGGAAACTGATTGAGATTGCCAATTGAATATCCTCCCATATGTGCAGTTCTCTAACAAACAGGAACATCTCAGCTAGATAAGTACATTTCCTGTATTCTTTTCAAGGGATAGTCCCCTTTTCCCTTGGGTACAAGGTTAAACAACCTATAATAAATCTTCACTTCACAAAAATATACAAGCAGTTTATTATTTTTCTTCCCTGAAATCAAATTTGAGTTATACCCGAGTCTACAGTCAAATTTTAAGGCAACAGAATAATGTGAATTACTTGGAGAACAAACATGGCCATGAAGACGATTCATGTATTAGTCAGAATCTGACAAATCGTTCATGTGAAAGCTTATGTCGCAGTTCAGTCTGATTGGAAACCGGGTGCGGTTTCCTTTTTGGAGAATGCAACCTGTAATTTAACATGACATTTTTAAAGAACACGAACAGATCGGTGCTGTGCAAATACGACAGCAAATGATTTTCTCACCACTACCTGTCTTGCCAAGGAATTCCTAGTGCGAGCAGCAGCTTGCCAGGGAAGAGGCCCTAGGCAGCTAGTCCTTCTGGTTTGATCTGTTCTGGGTTGGTTCTGGCCCAGATTCTTACGACACACTACCTCCACAGGAGCCACTAATGCTGCTTCAAACCAGCCTTCTCTACTGCTGCTCAAGCCTAGGCCAGTACTGCAGGCCGTAAGTGAACTATATTTGTGTTGGCATGCATGCTGAGGAACGTGTATGGACACGCACATAACTGGTTGTTAAATGGAAGGTTCTATACAGCAGAAGCTCTGGATTTAAGAGGATTTCATTTCTAAGCATGCCAAGTACCAACAAGCATAATTTCCATTCAGTTACTGGGAGCTGCCCACTACAACCACAGTCTCTACAATCACTGTCCGTCATTGGGAGCTGAAAGTACTGGTATAATACAAGAATGGGTATCAATATTCAGTTCAGGGGAAGTAAACTGCCATTTGAAAACCAAAATCAGGACGTACATCAGTTCTGACTTGAATCTATTCTTGCGTGTGTATCTTTAAATGGGTCGGGAGGGGTATGGGTGCTGCGGGCGGATGAAGAAGAGATGTTTGTGCGTAGCTGCGTTGTACAGCTCTGCTTTGTGTACGTTTGGGGGTCTTCATGATTTGGGCGTCAAGGAGTCAGGGGCTGATAAAGGGGAGGAAGGGGCCCGGAACCACCCAGAGCTACGGGGCTGGAATGCAACCTCTAGAGGGAGAAGGGGGTGGTTGGTGTCATAAATGCTGTAGTAGCGTTTGTTTGAATTCCCTGGACACCAGATGGGTGGTGTTTGTCGTGTTGGAACAACCAGTTGCCAGTAAATCCCAAAGAATTTCTGAGGTTAACGGGAAAGTATTCCGTTTGTGAACACACACACACACACACACACACACACACACACACACACACACACACACACACACACACACACACACACACACACACACACACACACACACACACACACACACACACACACACACACACACACACACACACACACACACACACACACACACACACAGAGAGTTGTGTAACAGGAAATGTTTTATAAGACATTTACTATCGGCGGTGCGTTTGTGTGTGTGTGCTGATGGGGGGGGTGTTTATGGATGCAGCCGGCATTCTGGCCCCAGGTGTGTTTTGGGTGTGAAAGGAAATGCAACCCCTTCCTGTGAACCCTGGACCCTTCAATCAACCCACCCACCATCAGTGGACATTTCCTGTGCAGTCTGTTGGCTTATCGTACTTTTACATATTTCACACATCACAGCATTGTTGAAGACTTGATTCTAATTAGTCAATAACGTTTCAAGGGTATGTGTTATTTTTCAGTAACTGCATACTTCTGCCTTTTATCCATTCCCAATCAATTCGCTACAAAACCAACATTCAAAACAACCGTCAAATAGAACATCGACCAGATGTTGCAAAAACAAAATGCTCAAGGCACCCAGAAGAATATTACAATTTCAGCTGATTAAGTTAAAAAATAAAATAAAAGTTGTATATGAAAGTCAAGTACTTAAAGTACTCACCACCCCTGTCGTTCATTATTTGCCAATGACCAGAAAGCCTGACATGGTTTATTCCTTGCATAAATATATGCAAGGAATATTACTGCCCCGCCAAATGGCATCAGGGTTAAGCTACGCCTTCATAGTGTTTACAGCCGCCTGTGTTTCGACTCACACATACATCCAGAAACAAGCAGGCCATCTCGTCCATCAATGGCATAGATGGTATGCACTCTAGTTGTCCCCGGGCCATCTGTCTGCCTGGTAGTGTGTTTCGATGCGGCGAAGGGGGGGTTGGGTGGGATTACGTAACTGAAGTGTTTTTATAGTGGCTTCAACACAACCTCCACCATCACTATAAGGGCCAGTATGAGGGATTGGATAACGGTAACTTTGTGTTGTCTCTGAGTGCCCCCCACCACCCAAACAGGAAGTCCTGTCTTGTTTCCTTTTAGAAATAAAAGTGTCTCTTTCGTTTCTGCTGTCATGCATCTTGTGCTTTGGTTCGTGCAGGAGTGACACAGTTTGGAGGCTGCCCTATTTTGCATGGCTATTTTAACTATGTGGCACATACTATTGGGTACAACACTGTCTCTTAACTGACTGCTTTTGGTTTGGATTCTTTGCAATGACAATGATGGTTACCACTACCAGTATATAATGTGCATTTACATTGAATCATTAAGCAGACTCTTTTATTATCCAAAGTGACTTACAATTGGAGGCTGTTAGAAGGACAATCAAAGCATATGATCAAAATTGGAGTAGCTACAAAAAATAAGTTCATGTGCCGCATTACCTAGTTTTAGAAATACAACTGGAGAGTAGCCACAGCCTACACAGGTGTCTCCCTGTGTGTCTGGTGATGGGTCACAGAGACCTCTAGGACATGGTGGGATCTGCTCAGCAGGACCGTGTCGATCCAGACCCTTCATGGGCCCTCACCACTTCCCTCTCTGGCATTCCTCACAAGACACTCTCTGCCCCCGGCACCTCTTCGTCTGTAAACTTCCCACTTTGCTTTCACATTTCATGCACTCGCATTGCAGCAGCAGAACAATCCTCCTGGCTCCAGTTCCTGAACCGCTGCTATTAATGCCAACTGCTGGTGGGGAAGGTCAAAGTGGGAGATTGAAAGCAACTTAAAGCTGCTGAAATCCCTGTAACACTCCATCCCTCCATGTAACGCTCCCTCCCTCCCTGTAACGCTCCCTCCCTCCCTGTAACGCTCCCTCCCTCCCTCCCTATAACGCTCCCTCCCTCCCTGTAACGCTCCCTCCCTCCTAACGTTGTTCTGCCATTTAGAAGTGTTGCATTCACGCACTTGTGGTGGTGCTATGATAACGCTGTGTGTGAGCATGTGATTGACAGGCAAGATGGATTCCCTGAACCAATTGGGGAAGAGAACCAATTGGTCAAGTATGAGCCTGGAGCGGTTTAAATCATTGACAAATACAGTCAACCACACCACGGATTTTGTCACTGAGTCACTCACTAATAGCGGATGGATGGCTATGCCATTTCTAGCAATTTCCAATCCAGTTGAAGTTTTAAATCTTACCTAAAGCAGCTTTTTTAAGTTGTGTTCTCACTGCTCTGTCTCCCAGGAACTGCTGGACAAATATCTCATCAAACCATCTGATGACTCTGCCAATGCAGAGAGCCAGGTGTTCTATCTAAAGATGAAGGGCGACTACTACAGATACCTGGCTGAGGTCGAGTCTGAAGACACAAAGAAAGGTAAGAGAAATACAATCCTACTTCCACCACCAATCAACCTGTGACATCACAAATGCTTTTAGCTGCAATACGAATAAGGTGCCACAACAAACACCAACACATTGTTGATGTCCCATGTGTGCCAAATAATTTTTGTCCTTCACCCCCCCTGTCAATAGCAGTATAACACCCTACTTCCGTTTTTCTTTTTTATTGCACCTATGGCACTCCTAGACAACTCTGACTGGGGATGTTGAGTTTTAAAATAAGATAACTACTTGGCTGTTACCGCTTCCCCCCAAATCTCACTAGCCCGTGGGCATGGGCGGGAGGTGGGGCGTTGCCACGACAACAAGTGACTCTGTGTGTGTCCCTGCAGAGACGATAACCCAGTCCCAGAAAGCCTACCAGGAAGCGTTTGACATCAGCGTTAAGAACATGAAGTCCACCCACCCCATCCGCCTGGGCCTGGCCCTCAACTTCTCCGTCTTCTACTACGAGATCCTCAACGCCCCAGACAAGGCCTGCACCCTGGCCAAAAAGGTGAGGCGCACGAACGTAATGCATGGATCCACTAGATTCATTATTAAGGGGCAGTTCTCGCACAACATTCTTGTTCTATGGACGTTAAGCCCAACGTATGTTGCTGTGCATGCACATTCATATCTGGTCTCTTAAGGCCTTTACATGCTCGGGTAACAGTAGCACGTAACCAACACAACCGGTGGTCTGCAACATCAACGCTGCGACATGGTTGCAGAGCCGTGACACGTACATGTCGCTCAAATCAAAGGCGGGACGGCGACACAATTGTCCACACAGATGTTGCAGATCCCTGATGGCTAGGAAATTAGTTATAGATGGGGGTTGCTTATATGAGCAAACAGCTGCACGTTAAGTAATGGTAGCGTTTTCTATGTGGATGATTGAGTCGTGTCTTGTTTTGTGCCTGCAGGCGTTTGACGACGCCATCACGGAGCTGGACAGCCTGGCCGAGGACACCTATAAGGACAGCACCCTGATCATGCAGCTCCTCCGAGACAACCTGACGGTGTGTGTGTGTGTGTGTGTGTGTGTGTGTGTGTGTGTGTGTGTGTGTGTGTGTGTGTGTGTGTGTGTGTGTGTGTGTGTGTGTGTGTGTGTGTGTGTGTGTGTGTGTGTGTGTGTGTGTGTGTGTAGAATAATGTTTATCTACCCAGTAACATTAGCCTCGTGACAACATCCAGATAGTCACGCTTGCGTTCGCAGTGAGTGTCTGGCCTCGGCTGGGGAGCAATTGATTTCCAAATATGGGCGCAGCCTTGCATTGTTCAAAGAACTCTGGTGAGAAGTTAAGATTTCTCTGAGAAAAGATTTCCATGCAAATACCTGTCCACCCTTTAATTATTATGTACATTTTGAACCAAACCGTTTTTATTGCTCCATCGATTGCTGTGCTTCCCTTGAGTGCCACGATTGTTTGATACAATCTGCAGAATGTGAACTCTCAAGTTCAGGATGGTCTCACGAGGCTACAGTAACATAGCTGTGATGAGATATACATGTCTTGTAATTTTTTAACCAGAAACAGTACTTTGAACACAAGTGTTCGGGTTCAAGTACTTGTTGTGAAGATGGACTCATTTAGTAAGCTAGCGCACACTTTTAGCCAAAGCGACTTACAGTGAATACAGACACGTCATGAAGAAGCAGGTAGGGTTTAGGGCAGTACCTTTTTGGCTCTTTAGCCACTAGTTTGTCATGCCTCCATACCCCATATCATAACGTCCTGTGTATTTGTTGTTTACAGCTATGGACAGCTGACAATACTGACAACACGGCAGAAGAGGGTGAGCCGGCCGAGGGCGAGAACTAAAGCACCCCCTAGCTGTCTCCGTGGAGAACTACAAGAGAAAAATCTTTTTACACTTCTTCATTCCTTATTGTTCCACTTGACATGATAATGGTCCCAAATGTCAGTTGTAGACACCGACTTCTGCATCTTCAAATTAAAACATTTATATTCTGGAAGACTCTTGGCTCTTTTGGTTTTGAGGAAAGAAAAAAATAGTTGATATATAAGTCATGTTTGCCATTCCTGAGTTTTCCGTGTATTTCGGCACTTCCCCTTGCAGTAGATTATAGTAATATTACTAGCTTAATCCATAACTGTGTGTCTGGGTTTGTAACGAAAATTATATATTGGTGTGTGGGTGTGTATGTTGAGGTTACTTTGGTGCGCTTTCATGGGAATGTGAACAGTTGAACGGCAAAACATTGCGTTCTGGGTATAAAACTGACACGTGTACGTGCTTTGTGACTAAAGGAACAAACAGGACCCCGACATACATACATTTTATAAAACCCAGTGGTGGTGAATAACGCCCTGCTTTCACCAGGCACATTTACAGAGAATGCAGACACTTGAAATTCAGCATGTCCAGAAAACGGGGACCCTTTGAAGATCAAAAAACATGAGGTGATAGGAGACCAACATGCATGCATGGTTTTGTTTTTCTTCTGTTTTTATTTAAAGCTGACGTGGAAGCCAGTTACATTAGCACCATCCCAGTCGTTCAGCTCTGTAGTCATTAAAGGGCTTGTGCACATGAAATGTTTGGTTTGACTGGTGATTGGGATCCAATCACTTTTGGTTATTGGGTTTGTTTTGGTTTGTTTTTTACTTTTTTTTGTTTTGCTTATTTGATTGTAGTTCCTCAAGCATTGTGAAAATGTCTCATGTCACACTCATGTAATGAATAAAAACATTTTATAAATCATGTGGAAATATTGTGTATACTTTTCTTCAGCAGACCATGTACTAATCTTAATTGTTGCACTTCATTATAGCCTTCCTTTTTAACTAACCTTTTATTAATCGATACTAATATAATTATATCAATAATTTACAGCTGAATAAATTTGAGACCTAACGTTTCACTAACTAAAATGGTAGGCCTCCATGAGGCAAAATCAGTACATGGAGAGATTTCTGGGCTCGCAGTTATAACCGATACTACTTTTCTTAATGTCTCCACACAATTCAGTGTTAACTGTACACAGTAAAATGAATAATTGTCTGTTGGTGTGATGAGTCAGGGACGATGGTGTAGTTTTAGGATCCAACGGTCCGAACGTACATTGGGCAGAACCTCTGTTATACCTCAGTGATTGAGTGGTACGTCGTTCCTTTTGCCGGCCAATCATCAGTCGGCAACTGTACGTTCGGACCCTTGGCTCTAGCAACTAGCCTTCTGGCGCCTCTTCCCAGCGTCTGCCAACTTAACGGCTAAATAAAGAACCGTTGCCATCATAACACATCACAAATATTTATCCCCATGAATATTAGTTGACTGGTACATGCAGTACTTCCCCATGCCAAACGACTCTGTGTCTCAATTTATTTGAGAAAATGTATTTATTTTATTGTTTTTGCAGATCATTTACTGAGTGAATCATTGACATTCGGACGAGGGATTTGGATGAGATCAACTCAGACATTAAAAATAGATCGGCGCAGATGTCAGTTTCAAATCACTGTGCTTGTATAGGCTACTCTTACGTAAGACTAAACACGATTATTTTCTCCATGTCCAGAGATATCGGTGGATAACCGTTTGAAGAAGGCACTGTTTTCATCACTTGCTATGTGTTTTTCTCCCAAGTCTCTTTTCCACTAGTTGGCTTCCGGGTGTGTGAGACGGACGATTTATTTTCACACAGCTTCGCATGCCTCAGCATAACAAAGGTTTCATGACGGCGCTACTATTGCTTACTTTTATTTATTAGGTGTATAGACTCCTCATTGGGCAAACATTTTTGCTTTTCTTTTTCAATGTATAGTGTCAGGGGAAGTCCCGTATCGCCTGTCGTGAGTTTAGACATTTCCATTCTGTGACTACTGTTCGCGTTGGTTGAGCTCCGGAAAATATGAAACAACTTTTGTTGCTAACAATTTCTCTGATTTTCACGGAGGGTGCCCGGACACCGCCTGCTGTTGACGACTACAGTGAATATAGTGAGTATTTAAGCAAACTGTCAACAACCATAAGGACAAGGAGAATTATCCAATAGGGGAAAATGTATGAGACGTGTCCTTACTTTAGTGCAAGTTTTTCATTACAGATTTTAAGTATCTTGGGTCTGAAATTTAAATGAAAAAATCGGCCTAGTATAATATATCGTCCGAAAGTTAAAAGAAGATATCAAATCTCAAATGAAAGTTATAGTATGATGTCGCATTGTTATGATAACACACATGTGGCGAGAGAGAGAGAGAGAGAGAGAGAGAGAGAGAGAGAGAGAGAGAGAGAGAGAGAGAAGAGATACAGTGAGAGAAGGAGAGTTTGGGAGAGAATATGTGGGGGAGAGAGAGAGAGAGAGAGAGAGAGGAGAGATACAATGAGAGAAGGAGAGTTTGGGAGAGAATATGTGGGCATGCAAGGCCAAGGCAAATGATAGCCTATGTCTCTCAGCCATAGGCCATGTATTCAAAACCATATGTGCAAACAAGCCTTTGACTGTATGTGTTGGTGTCAATTTTTGGCATTGAGTGCACTATAGTCTATGTACTGACTGACCATTGTCTGATTTGACTGTTCAATTCAGTCAGTGGAAACAACTGAGACGTATAGTCATCACAAGGAGGAGGAGGAGGAGGAGGAGGAGGAGGAGGAGGAGGAGGAGGGTAACAATAAGCAGCACTTCTGTTTCCCTAAACACAGCCACCCTACGCGCTGCGCTGACAGACTTCGACGTGTTGCCCCTTTCCAGCGTCCAGGCTCACTCAGTCCGCCGGCGCGACATTCGGACACAGACACAAACACACCTGGAGCGGCTCATCAGCTTCAGTGCCCTGCACAGGTAGGCAGGACTACGCTAATTTGCAAGTAGGCTAATAACTAGGCTACTACTTAGCCACTTCGCAGACGCTTGTATCCAAATCGACTAAGAAGTTAGGCATCTTGCTCAAGGTGGATTCCTAAAGGTAGACTGCGAACATTAGGGTTCAAACCGAGAAGGTTTCAGCTGGAACACCCTAACCACTACACGATTCTGCCTTATTACACACGTATTAACGTACTGTCCTACTCATCCACAACAAAGTCTCCTGAACACCAGAGATACTGTACCATGATCATAAATGGATCGCATCATTATGGGACTGTACCATTGATAACAGACTACCGCACCCTTTCTCCAGGCATTTCAAGCTGTACCTGCGGACCAACACAGAGCTCTTCACAGAGGACTTCAAGGTCGTGGTCATCGACAGTGATGGCCAGGAGCAAGGCTATGAGATCAACAGACATAACTACTTCACGGGACACGTCATTGGTAAGGACCTGTGTCTCTCAGAGGGTTCATCCAATCATGTGGAACAGGGAGGGGCTTTGAGCAAGACACCTAGCTGTTCCTAATATGCATGTTTGATGCAGTCATTGGTGTGTGAATGTAAAGAATTTCAGGCATTCATTGTAAAGCACTTCAATTTGGGGTTAGAGAAGAACAATAGGCCTATGGTACAAATGTACACCATTGTTAAATGTTAAAGTGTGTGTGGGTAGAAAAGTGCTAATTAAATGCAGTACTTTCCATAATAAAATAAGTTAAAATATGATGTAGCCTAGATTATTAACCCCATACTGGCAATTAGTATTAGTAATAGGAATTAAGAGATACAGAAATGAAAATAATATAAGAAAAGCATGTAGTAACCATGTGACTGATTTACTGGGAACAGACCCTGCAGTGTTCAGTCAACATCTCGTGAATAGTTGGCTTAGCAATCTATCCCGAAATGATAGCGACTGGAAATTACATTACTGGACTTGCGCTGCCCTATTAACCCAGAGGCGTTCCACTTTCAGGTGAGGAAAACTCTCGGGTCCAGGCCCATATGGATGGAGATGAGTTCTCAGCCCGCATCCTGACCCACGATGCAGAGTACAACCTGGAGGTACCACTTCACCTGCGCCACACTGCCACAGATTCTTATAGTATTGTAGTACTACAGTATATATATATATATATAGATATGTAGCAGTGGTTCTTAAACAATTTTTACTAATGTCCCCCTAATATATTTCTTCAGCCAAGTACACCTTTCACCAGCACAAAACATTTTATGGAGGGAAAACAATGAACGAAAAAAAGTATAATTATATAGGTTGTGCAAATACTTAGTTTAGTGAGAAACAGGGTCTTGTGCTTCACTTGTGTTTTTTGTCATTCATTGGAAAGATTAACCGAACTGTTATGTTAGCATTGAGATTTACTTGTTCATAACCAATATTAAATCGATAAAAAATACATTTATCTTTTAAATCCTCCTGCAATCCTCATGATCCTTACACCTACTATCCCCTCTTGAGAGTAATAATTATGCAAATAAAACATTTGATTTATATAGTGCCTTCCAATGATACCAGGGCGCTTTACATTGAGAGGAGAACATAGAAACACTGGTATTTAGTATATAGAGTATTATTCTAGCTCAAGCCAACTTCCAGGTTTTTTTATGTTTTCGTGGGGCTGTGCCAATTATTGATGCTATAACATTGTGGCAGGACAGCATAGTGTAGTGGCTGTAGTGGTGTGGGCTCCCAGCCAAAAGGTACTGGATTCTATCCCAGGAAGTGCCTTATTATTATCCAATTATTATCCAAATGTTATCCAAATACTACGCAAATATTATCTTGCTGCTCGTTCTGCCCCTGCAACTACCAAGAGAGTGCTCAATCCAGGAAAATAAAGCTGAAGTGAAATGATATTGAGTTTAGAATACAATTCTCATCTCCTCTCTATTTGCACTCTCGTCCTGTCTACTCCCTCGCTCCTTTCCTCACTTGTCTCCCCCCTCTCCTCTCCTCCTCTCCTTCCCTCTCCTCTCACCCTCTCCTCCTCTCTCTTCTCTTCCTCCCCCCATCTCCACTCTCACGCTCAGCCTCTGTGGAGGTTCACCAAAGCGCCCCCAGATGGCCGACTGCTGGTGTATCGTTCGGAGGACATCAGGAATATCAGCAGACTGGCCCGGCCCAACATCTGTGGTTACGTGCACCCTGACCCCAGGCACCTGCTGCCTGACAACATGAGGGCGACTCTGAGGGCGAAGCAGGAAGAGGATGGTGGGTACTGAAGTTTTCGACTTCTCTAGTGGTTTCATTCAGTGGCCTGTAAGGTAGGATTTATATCACGATGTAGATTATGTATATACAAACTTTAGACCTCATGTTAAGGTTGATCATTTAATTGATATGGTGACAGGTGGTCTAGAGGTTAGGTGGTTTGACTCCCAGCTGAAAGGTTATAGATTCGATCCGCTATCATGTCCGCAGTCTACCTGTGTAGGCATCCTTGAGCAAGACCCCTGCTATTCCTGCTCATTAATAACATGTTTCTAAAAACCCATTAACTGTTACCGTCTGCTATTTGACTCAATACTTAATGGTAACGCTTCTTGAGAAAGCCAAGGTCTGTGAATGCACAATTTCTGTCAGTCATATAAAATCATCCGCTTTACGTCGCTTTGGATTAGATAATACTGATCAAACCGGTCAACGTGTAATCTCTGATGACCCCTTGTGAATGGCAGAGGTCGGCGGCAGAAAGAAAAGGCAGGTGTACGACCACAGGAAGAACACCTGTCCCCTGCTCTTGGTGGCTGACCACCGGTTCTTCGAGAACATGGGCCGCAAGGAGGAGAGCACCACCCTCAACTACCTGGTCAGTCAGACACGCCTGGTCTCACACACACCTGTCAGATACACACCTGTTACTCCAGCTTGAACTACCTGGTCAGCTAGACACACCTGGTCTCACACACACACCTGTTACACCACCCTCAACTACCTGGTCATTCAGACATGCCTGGTCTCACACACACCTGTCAGATACACACAACTGTTACACCACCCTAAACTACCTGGTCAGCCAGACACACCTGGTCACACACACACACACACACCTGTCTGATACACACACCTGTTACATCACTACCTGGTCTGTCAGACACATCTCGTCTCACACACACCTGTCAGATACACACACCTGTTACGCCACCCTGAACTACCTGGTCAGCTAGACACACCTGGTCTCATACAGTCTCACGCCCACGTCAGATACACACACGTCAGATACATATTTGTGGGATAAATACCTGGTCTCATACACAGACATGCTCGCACGCGCGCGCACACACACACACACACACACACACACACACACACACACACACACACACACACACACACACACACACACACACACACACACACACACACACACACACACACACACACACACACCTGGTCTCACAACTGGTGAACTCTTGATTAAAACAATTCATACAAAATTTCACTCAAACACAAATCAAAAACAGGAAACCTCTTATGAGCAATATATCATATATATCTCTGTCTCCTCTACCCTCTGGGACTGGTATAGATCGAGCTGATTGATCGAGTGGACGACATCTACAGGAACACATCCTGGGACGAAGAGTTCAAAGGTTATGGCGTCCAGATCCAACAGGTAATGATCCTTTTAAGGACAGGACATTCCATGAGCTTGATAACCATAGAATAGATCCTGCTAAATGTGTCTAGCATAATTAAAACCAATGGCACTTTTGCTGTACCAAAGGGCAGGTGGATGGATAGATGTATAATGCATGAGGCTACTACAGAAGATTGAGAGGTAATTGTTATTTATCTGTTCCTGTTCCAGATTATCATCGAGAAGGCTCCCACCGAAGTTCCCCCAGGAGGGGCCCACTTCAACATGCAAGGCAGCCCAACGACTGGCAAGGCCGTCTGGGACGTCAAGAGACTGCTGGAGGTAAGACAACAACCCTACCCCGGCCACCTTCAAACCGACAGATGGATTGATGTAGAGATGGACAGATAGATGGATGTAGAGATGAGAGATAGAGAGATGAACGTGTGAGAGATTAAAAATGTGAAGTTGAAAAAATACATAATCATCCCCTGGCGGCAAAGCACAAACTCGGCCCTGACTTACTACAAATGGATGGACGGGTAGATAGATAGATAGTTAGATGGATGGATGATTATGTAAATGTGAAGTTGAAGTAAAAAAAAATATCATGAGCACTTGGTGTATTAGGATCGCTAGAAAGATCCCTAGACAGCTAAGATAGTGGTTAAGGTTTTTTTCTCCCAGCCAAAGGTTCTGGGTTTGATCCCCAATGTCTGCAGTCTACCTGTAGGCATTCTTGAGCATGCCTTACATTTACTGTAAGTTGCAGACAGATATGCATACAGATGCCAGCCGGTGAAATTCCTCACAACAACCCTATTTGGCATTAAAGGTGCAAGATGTACGATTATTAGTTCAAAAACACATACAAATATTACCTACAATTATCATCAGAATGTCAAGAAATAACTACGTCAAAGAGATCTATGCATTGTGTTGCAGAGATATACTTAAATTAGCAGCTAGCCCAGCAAGCACTGGCCCGTACCGTCTCGTAATACCACTTTGTACCTCAAGAGGTCACCGTCACTGCAGCATCCAGTCTGCCCACAGTCCATCATGGGAGAGTAGTGCTGCCCACCGCGTATTCCCACCTCAATTGTCAATCGTGAAAAATAAAAATAAATGATTGAAATAGAAGCACAAAAAGAGCAATAACTTATAAAGGTAGCTACTTGTATAACGTTACTGACAGTGTAAATATGTTTGCTAAGTTAGCTGTTTAGTACATGGTTCAGACCAGTTAGAATACAAAAGGGGTGGACACCATAACCTTCTGGTAATATGCTGCACCCTATTTGTTTGAAGTGTGGAGGACTAATTCGGCCAAATCGTACAGGCTGCTCCTTTAAAGATAATTTATTCTGTTTGGTTCCTGGTGGTGAAGCCTACGCTGTGTGTGTACTTGTTGGTCATAACAGCAGTTCAGTCAGGACATAGCGGACAAGGCCTCCCAGGTGTGTCTGGCTCACCTGTTCACCTACCAGGACTTTGACGAGGGCACCCTGGGCCTGGCCTACGTCGCCCCCTCTAAGACAGGCATTCCTGGAGGACTCTGCTCCGAGAGTAAGATCCAGCTGTTTTTGATCCAGTATGGATTAAAATTCATTATACTGTAATTATATAGGTGTGTATAGGCAGTGGTGTAATAGTTTAATACAAATTATTATTTTTATCTGGACTTTTATTGTGATTTATAACTGTTAAGCACTTGCTCTATAAAGAGGTATTATTTCATGGTAGTTTCAAATTTGTATTATTATTTATGATTTAATAATAATGTTTTATTCATATTTTATTGTTAAATTATTATTTAATAATTATTGATTATAACCATGATCTTAAATGTTCCTGTGTGTGTTGCTCTATCAGAATGCCCTCCGTCTTCCAGTGAGCACAGAGCAATCTACCTCAACACCGGACTGACCAGCACCAAGAACTATGGGAAAA
Source organism: Lota lota (assembly GCA_026745465.1). Taxonomy (NCBI): domain Eukaryota; kingdom Metazoa; phylum Chordata; class Actinopteri; order Gadiformes; family Lotidae; genus Lota; species Lota lota. The sequence continues at coordinate 6,389,819 of JACYXH010000249.1, forward strand.
CAATCCTCACCAAGGTAGGTTGGGAAGACAATAAATCGAACCACAATCTTACCTTGGTGAGGTCCAGTAGTGACGTCCCCCCCCCCCCCCCCCCTCCCCGGCAGGAGGCGGACTTGGTGACCACCCACGAGCTGGGTCATAACTTCGGGGCGGAACACGACCAGGACAACATCCCAGACTGCGCCCCTAGGGAGGACCAGGGGGGGAAGTACGTCATGTACCCCATCGCTGTCAGTGGAGACCATGTCAACAACAAGGTACATAAATATAAATATTCCTTTTGGACATTTCTTATTTAATATTTTCATACTTCAGAGGTTTATTGATGCGTTTTCTTTTCTTCGACAAATCAGAATGCGTTCGATTCAAAAACAGTGTTATTATGTTGTTGTCATGGTGAGCAGTGGTTGGGAATTGATGGTGGTGTGTGTGGTGCCAATTAATGCCCTAAATATGCGTCTTCAATCAAACACAGGGTGAAAGGGTACTCTTGTTTCATAACTTTTGCAACATTAAGTCCATTGGTCATTAACCGCTCCTACATTCATCCAGTCTCGTTCCTAATATCCTGTTTTACTTTGAGATGCATCACTTTATCTACGTTTTTTTCTCTGCTGGGTTGTTATTCTACTGTTGTATCAGAGGAGTGACTGCTACCTTGTGTCTCCCCAGCTGTTCTCCGAATGCAGCAAGCGGTCCATCGTGAAGCGTCTGAGACTGAAGGCTCCGACCTGCTTCAAGGAGCGCAACAGCAACGTCTGTGGGAACTCCCGGGTGGAGCAGGGCGAGGAGTGCGACCCCGGCTTGCTGCACATCAACAACGACCGCTGCTGCACCTCAGATTGCAAACTGAGGTCTACTGCCCAGTGCAGGTGAGCAAGGCAGCACGATAAGCACAGGAACTGTCCCGTGATGGAGGCGTAAGGAGGAGCGTTGTCTTTTTATAGATGCAATGCCCTAGGTTCGATTCCAGGTGGTAAAGAGCTTCTTCAAGTTTCAAGTTTGTGTGGATTTCCACCAGGGGTGCACCAGTTTCCTCCAACATTCAAAAGTCATGCAGGCTTGACTTATTAGAGAAGTGAAATGGCAAAGTCGTTCTGATGGGCTCCAAACTACTGCAGAGATCGAGCAGATAAAGAGCATGAATGGATGGAATTATGCTTACTTGCAGTTAAACTTCAGAATAATTCAATCTTTCAAAAGTTCTCAGAAACTGTGAAAGGCCAGCATTATGCCCTGCAAGCATTTTCAAATCAAAACGACAGTAAGCAAGACAAAAATATTATTTTGGAAGACGATATCCTGTGACAATTATAGAGAATGTTTGAAGGCGATAGAAGCCTTTTACAGATTCCAGCATTCTACCTAATTTGAAAGTGCTCTATAGTTTTCAGTACACTTCTCTTGATGAATGTGTTTCTTGCTGTGCAGCGACAGGAACAGCGCCTGCTGTAAAGACTGTCGCTTTGAAGTTGAGGGCGAGGTTTGCCAGGAACCCATAGACGCCACATGCAAGGGAAACTCCTACTGCACAGGTCAGTTCCTTAGTTAGCTTGACTACCAGCGTTAGCTTATTGTTCTACTGATTAGTGTACTACTAATGTACCATTTCTAAGTGTGTACCAACCAGCCATTTGGCGCATGTGAGCACCTTTCAGTGCAGAAACATCCTTTCAATGGCTCATCACTGATTGGCCGTCGTCCTGGGCTAGTCTTCAACTTCCTGTCACATGTTTTCTGACCACAGGAAACAGCAGCGAGTGTCCCCCGCCGGAGAACGCTCCGGACCAGACGGTGTGTCTGGACAACGGAGAGTGTGCGGACGGACAGTGTATTCCCTTCTGCGAGGCGGTGCTCAGCCTGCAGTCCTGCGCCTGTAACGGTACTATGCTCCCTCCTCTCCGAGGAACAGAATAGCTCCACTGTGGTTTTGTCTAGCTATAACTTATAGAGCATGGCATTTACAACTGCAGGGGTTAAGGAGGTGCTCAGCATTGACGCACTGACAGTGTTGTAAGTGGATGGAATACACTGCATCAAGCCTCTGTACCTATAGTGTGTGTTAACTTTGATGTAAAGTGTGTATGTTTATAGCCGGAGCAAGTTATGAACATTACTTAGATGATGATTTCTACAGTTTCTGTCCGTCTATGGTGTTTACTATTTTGTATCATGTGAAAATAGAATCCAATTGAATAACATCACACTATTGAGTGGAGTGGATTAGGCTCCTCTGGGAATAGAGTTGGGCATCAAGCTGGCCTTTTCTTCTTACCTCCAGAAACCAACTCTTCCTGTAAGGTGTGTTGTCGGAGTCTGCAGGGAGTGTGCGCCCCCTACCAGGACAACACCAGCAGTTTCCTGTTCCTGCGCAAAGGGAAGCCATGCACCGTGGGATTCTGCGACGGAGCAGTAAGACACGTCTGGTATCAGAGAATCTAAAGTGATCAGGGTCAATACTTCCAATGTAGTCTGAAATTTACCATCCATCTTAGTATTTTAAAAACAAAATTCTCTGATAAAGAAATGTGCTGTAGGGTAGGATAACTATGACAGGGGTGATCTGTGATTGGTTGTCATATATCAGGGTGATCCGTGATTGGTTGGAGCTGCGTCAAGTGGTCTCTGCCTGTGCTGTTTTCCAGGGGAAGTGTATGAAGCAGGTCCAGGATGTGATCGAGCGTCTGTGGGACTTCATCGACAAGTTGGACATCAACACGTTTGGCAAGTTCCTGGCGGACAACATCGTGGGGTCGGTGGTGGGCTTCTCCCTCATCTTCTGGGTCCCTCTCAGCATCCTGGTCCACTGTGTGGTGAGTGGAGGGTTTGGATCCGGCCTTTACCTGTAGTGTAGTCTACTACTACGCTTTTTTTGTCATTTTCCAGATGCTTTTATTCAAAGGGACTGACAGTGATTCCAGATTCATGTCATTAAAGACAAGGAGGAGCGTTGTTCCTTGGATTTTTCTCGTTGTCCTTGAGAGGGCTTAGGGTTAGGTTGGTGTTGTCCTGTGAAGCCTTTTAAGACTGTAACTGTGATTAAGGGTTACACAAATACCTCACACTAAACTAGTCCCTTTCACGAGCGCTCTTCCTGACTGCTGCATCGTGTTTCATCGTAGGACAAGAAGCTCGACAAGCAGTTTGAGCAGAACACCAAGTCCATGTTCTTCCCCAGCGTGAGTATGATCGTCCGTTTTTTTATTTTATTTTTACCTTTGACCTTTGGACCCAAGCAGTGTGTCCAGACCATCTGACCCCACTGTGTCTCCAGAACGCAGAGCTCCTGAGCAGCCTGGAGCCAGCCACCATGCAGATCTTCAAACCCCTCCACCCCTCCTCGGGATACCGCTTCCACCCTCCCTCTGGACCCCAACAGACCAGCACCCCACCCTTCTCTAGCCCCGCCCTTTTCCTGCCTCCCAGCCAATCGCACACTCTGTCGCTCTCCGGCCCCGGACTAGCCCCGTTGGACAGCCCCCACATCATGGCAACCATCGAGGAAGACCCGGCTCTGGACCCCCACCTGGACCAGGATGTGCTGGAGAAGGCCTTCTCCAGGGGGGTGGGAGGAGGGCACAAGGGTGCGGCACGCTCGTTTGAGGACCTGACGAAGCACGCCCTGGCCGGACGTAGCGACAAGGCACAGTCATTCAGGCTGCAGCGGCAGAGACGCATCAACAGCAAGGAGACAGAGTGCTGAGAGAGAGAGAGAGAGAGAGAGAGAGAGAGAGAGAGAGAGAGAGAGAGAGAGAGAGAGAGAGAGAGAGAGAGAGAGAGAGAGAGAGAGAGAGAGAGAGAGAGAGAGAGAGAGAGAGAGAGAGAGAGAGAGAGAGAGAGAGAGAGAGAGAGAGCTTGCAACCATGGACCACACAAGCTCACCTTGTCCTCCATCTCGTCGTCGCTCTCATCTAGGTCCTCATTCTGGAGCCGCCATTCATACTCCACGTGGATGTTGAACTTCCCCGTCTGGGCCTGAGTCAGCTGGAGGACGCACGCACGCACACACACACACACACACACACACACACACACACACACACACACACACACACACACACACACACACACACACACACACACACACACACACACACACACACACACACACACACACACACACACACAGGTTAAACCTAGTTCAATGTAGTCTAGGACTTTATGAATGATAAAGAAAAAAGAGAGAGCTGGGGCACCTGGGAAAAAGGTTTTTTTTAGAATAGTGTGCCAATACACATTATTATTGTTCTTTACAAAATGTATTTGGACGGCAGAGCTTTTAACGTCAAATAGTCAACATGTGATGCCACGTTGCTAACTATGGCACAGGATTTTATCTCTTTTCTTATTTTTCAATTTACAACAAAACAAACAACTGCACATTTTAAGCAATTAACATTCAGACCCTGTAACCAGTGTTAATATTTTATAATGCCAATCTGTTATTAGGCATATTCTCCCATGTTAGTGGATTTCACTAGCGTCACAGAACTGGTTTTCTATCGCATTTTATAACACGTTACAGACGCGTAAAAAAGTATGTTTTTTTTAAACATAGTGGAAATCAAAGCCATATAAATCTCTTTCCAACAAGTGAATAGAATACCAGTGTGTTAGTGTGAGCCTGTGGTAACACAGATTTACCCATAACACCATGCTATAATAATGCCCACTAAGCTAAGCGGCGATACCACTTGGTTTGTTTTAACTAAACGGAGTCAGTATTACAGAGTGAACCAGAAAAATGACATTTAACCGTTTTCTTGACAGTTTAGCTAGACATTCTTGAATTCCAAAGAAAGGATTTTGAGGATAGAACTGACAAAGCTTTATTTTGAAGGGAAAACCAGGGGAGTTCCTCTGTCTATACTGTCTTGATAAGTGTATCTGTGGTATCATTTTCAGGTTCAATGAATCTGTGTTCACTTTGTGGTACTATTTAGTCATTTAGCAGATGCTTCTATCCAAAGCAACTTACTTAGTTTAGACACATGTCTCTAAGGAGAAGTGGGGGGTAAGGCATCAAGGTCGACATTGGGGCTCAAACCCATACTTTCTGCTTGAGGCCACAATCCTAACCACAAGATTATCCTGCCCCATTTTGGGATTGTTTAAATAAGTGAATTGTATTATTCGGATGCACTACAATACTACAAGCATTTGAATACTTCAAACTACTTCTTTAAGTACTCTGCCATTTCGGGAACACTACGCCATGGAAATGTTTGCTGTTAGCGCTTTTCACACGTTTATTTTATTTTTGTTGTATTTAGTTTTAATTGTACTCCCACACGTGTGTCATACTTATGAATATAGTTTACACATTGTGGGCTGATATGTTGTGTTCACATGTCATGTTACATGATGACATCGTGTCTTAAGGTCCATTCAGATGATAAGGCCTATGTGTCATTTATTTACCTCCATACTGTCTTTGACAATACTTTGACAGTCCCCGTGTCAGAACCTCTGTTGTGATGTGGGTCAGAGTGCTGTTATACCAACCACCACAGGTCATTATATTGATAAAAGATGTTAGTCTAGTAATGTCTGTTCTGGACTGTGATGGGTGCCATTTGTTATCTACTCATTCCCCTGCTCTGACCACGCTGTAACCTTGTGAGTTTCAACACATGTATTTTATCGTAAATGTTCAGTCATCTAGACCTCTACAATGTCGGCGGGGGTTGTGTCATATTGTGAAAAACTATTTTTTTGCAATTTATTTTATAAATTGATGCTGTTTGTATGTTAGTGTTCATAGTATTTATGTGCCAATTAGGAAAATTACAACCATCGAGCACATTTTCTGGTTGTACTGTGAGAAGATTAAATGTTCTCCTGATACAAGCTCCCACTAAATAGCATATATCTATATCTTCAAAACCAATGTACACAACATACTACACTCACACAGGCATGCATACAAAGATGATGGCAAGGATTGATTGTGCCGTTAAAGGATGGAGATATCTGGATATTTCAGCCTATTTTCCGATAATTTGGGCTAAGGTGCTAATGCGAACATACAGTTTTTTTAATTGGTCCAGTATTGAGTGAGAACTCTGCAGCCGTAATCTGCAAAACGAGCTGCAATGTCAATGTATTTCCTCTAAAAGTGCTTGTTTTTGCCATTGACCGGCTCAGATTGTTATTATATGCGTCTGATAACTTTATGGAAAGGATTATTGCAAATAATATTTTATTGCAAATAATCTTTTATTGCAAATAATCCTGGGCAAAAAGGAAAAGCTTTTTACCTAGAGCAGTGGTTCCCAACCTTTGAGTAAGGGTGCCATTACAATTATCATCAAAACCTTCCGCAGACCACCTCATATGCAAACCGTAAAAACTAGATAAATACACATGCAGTGGCAGAGCAAAGAGTGCCTTTATACACAACTATTACTGCAAGGCCATGGCTAGTGGGAAAAGTGGAAAGAAAAAGTCACCAGCGCTGCTTATCCTCCTATTGTGTCTATTTAGCAACACAAATGAACACATAACATCAATGAAAACATTACAATGGAAATCATGATGGAATGCACAGGGACACTTTTTGAAATAATAACAAGCCATAATACTGCATTTACTGAACAATATAATAATAATAATATATTCAATTTCAATGACCTATTATTTGTTATATTGTTGTAAATTTGTCTATTTCAAGAATAAATATTGGACTGCATATAAGGATTCACACAATTCAATTATGTACAAAACAGTTGAGAATAAATCGATTGGACAGAAAAAAACATAATCAATGTTCAACCGGATAGCTCATTCCCTATACGTTTTTCTTATACATTTCTCATCGCGTTTTGCATGAAAAAACTATGAGAAAATGATTGGGCCTGAAGCAATTTCTTCATTTGGTGGAGTTTTAGATTGTTCTCGTCATGTGACTTAAACGTTCCGAATTACACATAGCAACCATTCAACACCATTGCGTTTGAAATTATGACGTAATAATGGTTTTCAATAACTACTGTGGTGTGCAAAGACAATATCAGCCATTTGGACATTGCGTGTAATAGAGAGGGCAGCTTTGTTTATCGCATTGCAACATTTTTTAATTGTTGGTGTGAGACGGTTAAACGACATGGATGGTGAGTTCCCAGCTCTGTGTAGAACTATTTTTTGCATGCCACAGTAGAACGCCTCGAGTCTTCCGAGAGCTCTTCGGCTCAACACCGCCACCGTCAGTTGAGAGAGGCCTAGCAAGTTCAATTTCGATACGAGCTCCGTGGTCAATAAAGTTATCGAAAGCTTGTTGGTTTATGTTTCAAAACGTTGCACACTTTCTGGATGCCCTAATTTAAACGGAGGTCTTATTACATTTTTTAATGTGTCTTTCTCAAAACTGATGGTGGCGGTGTTGACAGAAATCGTCAAAGAGGAGCTGCTCTCGGAAGAGCCGAGGGCTCCTCCTAACCCTCATTGTACACTTTTTTTGGCGCTGAAAAAGTGTGCTTTCAAATTTAGTGCTTTCAAATTTACCAGGACTTTCACATTTATTGCTTTCAATTTTACCAGGAGAATTTAAACGGGATTGAAACAGCCATTAGCTCCTATGTTAACGGCACGACGTAGCCAACAATACAAAAACAAATCATATAGAGCTAGCTAGTTAACCATTTTTTTTATGAACAAATAGGCTACCAACCAATCTTTCGATGTCGAGGTCAAGTCAATATGGCTTTCTCTTATTCTTGTTTTCCTCTCTCTCCCAGGAAAAGACTTCTATGTGTCCAGAGGAGACCTGATATGTACAGCATCTTCCTCCTACCTGGTGGAAGAGTTCGTCGGGGAAGGAACCTTTGGCAAGGTGGCCAGATGTGTTAAAACGGCCACCAATGAAAAGGTGGCTGTTAAAATCATCAAAAACCATCCGGCATTGATTGCGTCGGCTAAGCAAGAGGTATATCAAAACACGAGAATAACTTATAATGTTATTTTAATATATATTGCAAAATAATATGCCTATATTATTTTGGCACATTATGTGTTGTAACATATGTTGTAATTATACTATGTCACATATGTTTGTTATCGTAACATGTTTTTTCATGTTATTTCACAATGTGAAACATCTCTTTAACCTGCTCTTTATTCTCAGATCGCCATGTTAAAGCGCCTCAGAGTTCTGGACCCAGATGGGTGTGGGATCGTGAGATGGATGGGGGTCTTCAAACACGGTCCCCAAATCTGTCTGGAGTTTGAGCTCCTGGACAAGTGTCTCAGAGACTTGACCCGGCAGACAGAGCTCCACATTCTGCCTCTGATGCAAATCAAGATCATCCTGGAGCAGGTGTGGTTGGACTTCAACGTCAACAACATTTACCATTATATTTTACAATTGACTGTTGTTGCTCTGGAAACAGAATGCATTATTCTTTCGAAACAGAAATTGTGTTTCATGAGTGTGTCCGATTCCGTTAAAGATATTGGAATGATTCATCAACCTTTGCTCTTTGGTCCTTTTAGACCTGAACCAAATAAAAGAAAATGTAGACAGCATTACAAGACAAGAAGAATTTGATGAACAGAAATGGTAACATAATCATCATTAATGGTCCTAAAATAATGATGTATTCATGTTTTATCAGCTGGCTACAGCCCTGGACTACCTTGGCACCATTGGGATCATTCATGCGGACCTGAAGCCTGAAAACATCATGTTGACAGGACAGGACACTAAAGTCAAACTCATTGACTTTGGCATATCCTGTCATGTGTCCCAGGCTAAAATTGGCATCGACATCCAGACCCTTTGGTACAGGTGAGTAACTGACAGCAATCCTGACCTGCTTCTTATTGGCTACTGATTACAATGGTTACTCCAACTTCCTGTCTTTCTTCATTCCAGATCCCCAGAGATCATGCTGGGGCTCCCGTTTACAGGCTTGATTGATATGTGGTCCCTGGGTTGTGTGGCGGCAGAATTGTTAATTGGCTTCCCAATTTATCCCGGCTACACGGAATACGATATGGTCAGTCTAACAGTGTGTTTCAAAGTAAATTGACCAAAAACCTTTTACACTAAGACAAAGTTCAAACTACAAGGCTGACTCTGTGGAGATCATAGAATATAGGATATTATATAATATTTATACAATAATCCAGCGTAAAATATGATGCATTTAGTTCTATAGTTGATAACTGGAAGGAGGCATTCTGGTGTGTTTCAGTGGCGATACATCCTAGAGACACATGGTGACCTTCCTGATGCTATGCTGGACCACGGCATCAAAACCCTTTTGTGTTTCACCAAAGGATCATTCTGGAGACTCAAGGTATCACTACACGTGTCTGTCTGTCGGCCTGTCTTACTGTATTTATGGGTCAGTATAACTTTTTTTTTTCACTATTTTTCAGTCACCACAGGAATATGAGGAGAGAGAAAGGCTCAAGCCGCGCCGGACCAGACAGTTCCGTTTCAGCTCGCTGGAGGAGGTTGTCCAAGTAGGTGTTGTTCCATTAATGTTGTGGACTTTAATGAAGTGGCCATGTTGTTTCCCATGATCTGAATCATTTCACTTTTTCACCAAAAGGCAGGAACTGTCCCAGGCCAATCTATTCCGCCCGGCTTCACTGACCTGATGAAGAGGATGCTCCAGCTGGATGCCAACCGGCGCATCACACCACGCGCACTGCTGGAGCATCCCTTCATCAGCCTGGAGAGAGGAGTCCAGCCCAACAGCTGCTGCCCTGAGCCCGGTTTGGACCGCCCCAACAGCTGCTGCCCTGAGCCCGGTTTGGACCGCCCCAACAGTAGCAGCTCTGAGTGCAGTGTGGACCAGCCCAAGAGCTGCTGCACTGAGCGCAGTGTGGACCACCACAACAGCGGCTCCAGGTTGGAAAAGGAGATTAAACTGTCTCCACCAGTGAGCCACACACCTTCGGTGTCAGAGGACCAGGAGGCCACAGTCGACACCACAGACAGTGGCAAAGGGTACGTAAACCATTCACTCTGCACTGCTTCCTAGCAGCTAATGAGTTGAATCCTTATATTCTGCGTTCAACATTCATCTCCACAGGACCTCCTCTGACCTCTACGCCAGTACACTGCAGAACTGGCTAGATGACAAACTCAACTCACCCTTGGCCTTCCAGATGTTCAGGTAGGCCAGCCTTCTGGAGCTCATATGCTGTTGAGTTCAAGAGTCTTTAAACCAATACAGCTACAGTAATGATTTTGTCATATCAAAGGCTCACCATTTAGGCTTATCCGTATTGACGTTATGATGATACAATTACAATTAATAATCAATAACGTGTGCAACAATGAGTATTACACTGGCAATAAACCATGGTAAACTGATAATTTTGGTGTTGTACATATTGATTTACTTTACTTTGACTTTAGGTTTTCATCAACACCTACGTCTCCGTGTGATCTGACCGAGTCATCTGAGGAATTGAGGATTGAGGAAAGCACTGTCACAGCTGAAATACACAGGTAGGCTCGTTTTCTGGGGCTCATGCACCGTTTCATTGTCTTTTAATCAAGATTGGTGGATTGGTTGATTAAATTGTGATCTATTAAAACAAAACAGCACTTCATCCACGCCTACCGCTTGCTGTGAGGTTGCCATAGAGACTGTGGAGGGACAGCCAGCTGTAGCAGACATCCAACTAGGTTTGTCAGAAGTCAAAAGCATTCTTCATCTTTGTGTTTTACACTTCAACATCAACTTCTTTATTTTGTGTCATTTTCAGAGGTCACCCAAAACAAGAAGAAGCAGGGCAGAGTAAAGAGGTTTTTTTGGGGGATAGTGCTGAAAGCCATCTGCTGCTGTTGCTGCCCTGCCCTTGATGACCTGGACTAACTTCCTAACACAGTGAGCACACTGTGGACCACCCCAAGAGCTGCTGCCCTGAGCGCAGTGTTGACCACCCAACAATTGCTCCAGCTTGGAAAAGGAGACAAATATGTCTCCACCAGTGAGCCACACACCTTCTGTGTCAGAGGACCAGACGGTCATGGTCGACACCACATACAGTGGCAAAGGGTACGTGAGCCATTCAGTCTCCGCTGCTTCCTAGATCAACTAATGTGTTGATTCCTAATATTCTGCATTCAACATTCATTTCCAACAGGACCTCCTCTGACGCCAGTACACTGCAGAACTGGCTGGATGACCTAATCACCTCACCCTTGGCCTCCGAGATGTTCAGGTAGGCCAGCCTTCTGAGCCGGCCTCAGGACAGCCCAACAGCTGCTATCCTGAGGGCAGTGTGGACCACCCCAACAGCTGCTATCCTGAGGGCAGTGTGGACCACCCCAACAGCTGCTATCCTGAGGGCAGTGTGGACCACCCCAACAGCTGCTATCCTGAGGGCAGTGTGGACCACCCCAACAGCTGCTATCCTGAGCGCAGTGTGGACCACCCCAACAGCTGCTATCCTGAGGGCAGTGTGGACCACCCCAACAGCTGCTATCCTGAGCGCAGTGTGGACCAGCCCAACAGCAGCTGCACTGAGCACAGTGTGGACCAGCCCAACACCAGCTGCACTGAGCGCAGTGTGGACCAGCCCAACAGCAGCTGCACTGAGCGCAGTGTGGACCAGCCCAACAGCAGCTGCACTGAGCGCAGTGTGGACCAGCCCAACAGCAGCTGCACTGAGCGCAGTGTGGACCAGCCCAACAGCAGCTGCACTGAGCGCAGTGTGGACCAGCCCAACAGCAGCTGCACCGAGCGCAGTGTGGACCACCACAACAGCGGCTCCAGCTTGGAAAATAAGATAAAACTGTCTCCACCAGTGAACCACACACCTTCTGTGTCAGAGGACCAGACGGTCATGGTCGACACCACATACAGTGGCAAAGGGTACGTGAGCCATTCAGTCTCCACTGCTTCCTAGATCAACTAATGTGTTGATTCCTAATATTCTGCGTTCAACATTCATTTCCAACAGGACCTCCTCTGACGCCAGTACACTGCAGAACTGGCTGGATGACAAACTCAACTCACCCTTGGCCTTCCAGATGTTCAGGTAGGCCAGCCTTCTGGAGCTCATATGCTGTTGAGTTCAAGAGCCTTTAAACCAATACAACTACAATAATTATTTTGTTAAATTAAAGGCTCACCCTTTAGGACTATCCGTATTGACCTTATGATGATACAATTTAAATGTCATGTTTGTATGGTCAACTGTTTACGACACTGTGTTACATCAATTGTTTTTTATAAGAGGTCAGCCAAGAAGTCACCCAAACAAAACAGCAGAGAAAAGAGCCTCTTGAACAATGTGCTGAAACCATCTGCACCTACTGCAGCCTGCCCCCGATGACCTGGACTAAATGCAAAAGACAAGCAATGGACACTCACCTCAACTACCCACCTCCCCTACCATTCTCCCAAATTAACCAATAAATAAATATGTAAAAAAAAAAAAGTGATTTAATTTGAAGTAAAAAACACCAAGTCTGGCTGTGGAGCCAAAAATAGAATGTTCCACTTCAGTGATGGTCTGTTTAAAGAAGTGGCATCATTTCTGAGTGGCTGTGACAGGGCGTGTTCTCTCAGATTGCTACTACACAGAGAGGTTGCCACATCACTAGACTGAGATGCCATGCGGACGACAATAACCTACAGCCTGGGAGACCAACATTGGTTGACACCAAATATTCTGTCTGTGGAGGGAGGTGCCTATGGGTGGTATTGCGTCTGGAAGCAGACGTAGTCAACATGTCCATGTTACACTTCCTACAAACAGGGTTGAAAATAACTACCATGAGAGTGTGGTCAAAGCTGCAGCTTCATACTTGTTGACAATCCTCCATGGTCAAAAATTCTGCAAGAAGTTCTGTAGAGAACAGCAAGCCAAAACAATGCCCTCAAATTTTGTAACACCCTCCAAGCTCACGACAGCCTGTAATTGATGATGCATTGCTCTACAGATAGCCTGTTGTTCGGATATGGCTTCATGAGGTACTCCTTCAAGGGAAATGCCTCATCTGCCAAAATGCAATAACGACCCAGCTTGTTAGAAGCAGGAAGTAGGGAGGGCAGGGGCAAGGATGTTGGATGTCCTATTCTCCAGGGCATCCTGCAGTGAGCATCCACCAAACACGCCGTCTGAAATACGCCCATTGCAACCAACATCTGCGAACGTACGAGCTGGCTGGCCGTTGGCTGTCGTCTTTGCGGCGTGTTCAAGTACAACTGATTGGCCCACACACAGGCGACGTAACAGTGGGCCTTCGTCGCCGATAGGTCATTGCCGTCGGTGGGGTGTGTCACGACCTGTCTATACTTTCTGAGGTTTGTGAAAGTCGTTTTGGGCTATGGCTGTGAATAACCTGACTGTCGTGTGTCTCACCAAGACACTTGGTGTCAAACACCATTGTTTTGTTTCGACGTTGAATTTGAAGAAAGTGTTCATCATGACATTGAACAAATATCGAGAAAACGTACTGAAATTACCAAAACACGTTACATTGATTTTAGCATGACACTACAAACAAACAAGCTACGTCACATTAATATGCAAAAGAAAGACAAATCAACACATAACTTTTAATATATTGATTACAATGCTGTAGTCGCCATGTGACCGCAGTAGTTTATGGTAACAAAACGGTTTATTGCGCGTGCAGCCAACCATGTTCGTAAAGGGGAAACCAGTCTATATCTGTGTAGAAAGACAGGACGGGTCCGGTGGATCCGATTTATGCTACACATGTTCACATTGGTGCTGTGTGATTCATGAACGATTCGTTCAAAAATAACGAATCTTTTGTGCGATCCGGTACGTATAATCCGTATCTGCGAGTGGATCGTTCACTTCGTTCTTGGTTTTGCACACGCGCATCACTTTATAGGGACCCTTTTTCTATGTGTTGTTTAAATGTGTGTACTAAAGTAGCTCCCCAGACACATTGTTTCTTCATGTGCCAAAATAAACCTGATTATGGTGATTATGAAAATGAGAATGTTGGCTATATACTTGTCTGCTTCACTCAAACTCATTTTAACGTACGTCTACGTCTTCACTGTTACCGTGTATCACCCAGTATATGCGCAAGAGCATTAGACTACCGTATGTCGCGCATTCTTTCTATGATCCGGTACACGTATCTGCGAATGGATCGTTCACCTTGTTCGATTTGCGCATGCGCAAATGAACGATCAGACTAAATTATTTTTTCATTTGAATGAACGAGATCCGAAGATCCGAAAAAAGATCCAAACTTCGCACCACTAGTAAACCTGTTCATTGACTTGTGTAACAATGTTGTGTTATGTTTAATAGTTGGAAGAAAAATTTATAACAAATCTATCTAGCTGCAGGCTAAATGTATTCATAACAGCCGTGCAACAGAAAATACTGTTGTAAGGCTCAGAGAGGTTGAAGCAGATTGAATGGAAGTCCGTAAACATTTATTTGTTGGCCACTGATCTTTTATTCTCATAGAAAAAGAAAACATTACAGACAAAAAAAGTACAAAAGCTGCTGGAAACTGTGATTCCTTTGGAACCATTTGGTTTCAACAAAGACGCCATCTTTGTTTGACAAGGCAACCGCTAAACAAACTGGAATGAGGAGGATCAGGATGTTTTGGAGGTTTTAACACCAGTAGCGCTGAAGCTGACTGGCTACACAGTGACTGCCCGCCATCCCTCGATGACATCAGAAGACAGGGTTGAGAGCATCATAGAGCCTCTGTACGGCCACGTCCACCATCTCCCTGAAGGTCTCGTCGTCTGTGCCCCCCTCCTCGAATACCACCGCCTGTAGTGGGTCAAAGGTCAACCCGAGATTTAAACAAATAAACAACCACGGCAAGATTAAAACCACATGGGAGGTACCATCGCTGGTAAAACCAGGGTTATTGACGCTTGTCACTTGGCACCAAAACTGGCCAAAGAGTGAAATGATAATTTCTTCCAAGTACTGGGGGGGATATTGGATCACATCCCAAGCTGGAAGCTTTGGAAGGATTAAATCCTCAGATGGTTAGAACAAAGACAGGGGATGCGACCCCTTGACCTAAATCAGGTTTCTTTGTCGTCTTTACTTACGCGCGTAACCGGGTCGATGTTGACAGTGCAGCCGTCCACGGTCACACGCAGCTGTTTGTTTTGAAAGTGCACGCAGTCCCCGCCAAACATGTCCCTGAGCGGAGAGAAGGATTATATGGGGAGAAGAAAATAAAAATTAGGAAAGAAGAGTAGCAGGGCAAAGAAATCTAACATTTATTTAGTTCTAGATTCAAGTTCTATATTCCAGAACTAAGTATCTCTAATTCTCTCAATTTCCTCAGGTCATGGGGAAAATAAAGTACCTAAAAGAAACACCACCCACCTGAGTGATCCAGGGGGTTTAAACAATCTACTACTTTGTATGTGTTACCATGTGTACCATATCGTGACTCTACAAGGGGATGTTTGTTTCAGTGGTCAGTGTTGCCTAGACTCACTGTAGCATGAGCTCCAGCCGCTCCAGAAACACCACCATGTCCACACCCTCCATCTTGGCATCAACGACTGTAAACAACCAACAAACACACACAAGTCCTTCCTATCAGAACAGAGCTACAGCACATATTCATATACAATATATATATATAAAAAATAAAAAAACATGTACTGGAATTATTTAAATAACAAAGAATTGTCATATTAATTCAAAATAAATGAAATAATAAAAATGTACATATCATTTGTTATAAAAAAAAAAAAAAAGGATTACAAATGTGTGAGCTGAAAAATTAGGCTAAGAGATTTAGATAACAGAGGCATTCAGACTTCATGTTATTCTTGTGGATGCCCCAGAATACAGAGTTGTGCATGTGCGCGTATGTGAGGATCGGGGAACTGACATCTCTGGGCCTTTGGGTTGGACTGGACCTCCAGGATCACCGTGGTAACGGCGTCGGCGTACATATCGTTGAGTGGGTTGGCCACCCACTGGAACGAGAGAACATGCATACATTAGGATACTTAATAAACAGTATTTATATATAAAGTACTTGGACACAGGGTGTGTACACGTGTTGGTGTGTGTGTGCGTCTGCGTGTACACGTGTGTGTTTGCATGCATGCCTTACCTCCAGGACCACCATGCCTGCCTCGTGTACCATTGTGATGCTCTTGAAGATCTTCACAGTGATCTTCTCAGACCCCTCCACCTGCTCCACGTCTCCTGCAAGGACAACGCAGCACAGAGCAGAGTGAGGAGGGACTCATCACACTTCATTCATCATATGTTCAACTGGCTTCTTACTTGTTATCAATGACTTGAATTAATCTCTCTCTCTCAGTTCAAAGGACGAGAGAGAGTGACAGAGCGAGAGAGAGATCCAGAGTGTAAGGGACCTACCGGCCAGACTGCGAAGTTGGCTGACCAGCAGGGATATGGGGCCTGTGAAGGGGATGGCCTGGGTCTGCTTCACCGTGCCCATGGCCAGCTCTGTGTAGTCTGGAACACACAGGAGGAGGAGTGAGGTCAGCTCCTGGTTATACTGTAATATAGTACGCAGTAGGTACTGTCTGGCTGGTCCATGGCATTAACACTGCAAGAGTTAGGGGTTCCATTCCCAAGGAGCTGCTGAAAGGGTTCATCAAATAGCATATCATTATATCTAAAATGTAACTGCACGCACGCACACACACACACAACCAAAGGTACTGACTGGAGAGGTCTGAGGGTGACAGGATGTGGTAGTTGAAGTTGCGTTTCACCAGGATGCCTGAAACCCTCTGTCCCTGGATACACTTCTTATCTGCCAGGGAACCCATCACCTGCAGCAAAGCATTGTGGGAGTTGGAGTCAGACTAAAATAAAAATAACCCTGTTGCACATGGAGTGTGAATGGATTTGGGAAGTAGAAGTTGTCTGAGATACCTTTCTTTACCTTTTCTATGAGTACCATAGCTATTCATACGTATACAGCATACACATACATATATTCATTTTAAAGCTCAGTTATGTGCGAATTGTGGATTATTAGTACTCATTAGTTAGAGTAGCTAACTCTGAACAGAGTTAACATGTAGCTAAATCTCTGAACAGAATTAGCATGTCGCTAATCAGTTAGTTTTTAGCTAACTCTCGTACCTTGGCCAGCTTCTCTCCCCTGAAGTTGAGCGTGACAGCCTCTGTGTTACGGGGGTTGTGGACCTCGATGTGCACCTCCTCGTTATCCTCGTACTCCCGGATCAGAGCCGCCTTCAGACGGGCCATCTCGTTCTGCTCCCCGTGGACCAGGATCTTGAGAGATAAACCAGGTCTTACTACTATTTAGTAATTTAGCACATGCTTTCACCCAAAGAGACTTAAAGTTAATTATTTTAAATGCATGTCATTAACGCATGAATTGGTGGAGGTTTGTAAGGGGGCGTGGCTTACCACGTGAGGAGGTTTGAGTGCCCTGATGAACTCGCTGGTCTGCTGGTAGTCTGTGTGGGCGGAGAAGGAGATGTAGTCCACGGACATCTTCAGCTGCAGCTTCTGACCAGACATGGTGGCGATCTCATCCGGTTCAGACATTATGTGCTGCTCGGGAAAAACACCGGGAAGACTCATTAATGATTCCATGTAATAATGTCAACATGCTTGGATACATGGGGGAAAACACCAGGGAGTGAAGGTCATAACATAAATAATGTAATATAGTGTTATAATGTTATATAACAAACTCAATAAAGTTTCTTCACCAAATGACTTGAATATGTAGTTTGTCATTGGTAATACAAATGGTGATTAAAATGTCTTTCAATAAATACAGAGGAAAAACAAATGACAGTCACAAGAAGTGCCTAGGTTAACACTATTTAGTAATTGAGGAGACACTTTCAGCCAAAGCAACTTCAGATTAGGGGAGACGTCTTGTTCCATGGACGCCTACAGATAGACTGGACATAGCGGGTACACACCCTAACCCCCTAGACTACCATGATAGCCAGCTGACAGGGGAAGGGCCGTGAAACACACCTTGGCCAGGGTTCCCTCCACACAGTAACCGGCGATGATGACTCCGTTCCTCTTGTCGGTGCACCAGCTCTCAAACAACTCCCGGGACAGACCGCTCTGCATCATACCCGGGGACGCCATCACCACGCTGGGCCCGATGTCGTCAAAGTGGTCCATGCTCTGGAGGTTCAATCGTAATTGTATTCATTGGTGTTCTTGTATTCTAGAATTGACTCCATAGTCGTTTAGCTGAAGCTTTTCTCCAAAGGGAATCATTATGAGAGATGAAGGTTATTACTGAGCAGGTAGGGGTTAGGCACCCTACTCTACAGGTTAGGCTGCAGACCGGGGAACCCAGTAATACCCACTGCACTATACACAACGTTCACGTAACCACAATACTACATTGTTTTTATTTGTTTCATTTCAAATAGACTACGGTTTTTGAAGCAATTTGTAAACATCGGATCAGAACAACTTTAAAATAACCAAAACTAAAACAGGAAACAAATTGGTATTTCTATAGAAATACACATTATCTTTGGCTGGTAGAAACAATAAATGTGTATTAGTAAATTTAATTGTAAATCAAAACATCATAAAAATGGAATGGCGTAAAGGTTGACCCCTGACCTTGAGGTTGCTGATGTGCTTGAAGACGAAGGGGTTGTTGACGTTGATGGCCTTGCGGATCTTGTCGTTCATGGCATTGACGTACGTCTGGTACACGGCCATGCACTTCCTGGCCAGGGACGACGCGTAGTAGATGGGGATGTCGTGGAGCTCCGGGTGGTTCTGCCAGTACTCGTCTGGAAGACACACACAAACAGACAGTAAATAACACACACACAGTAAACACACAAACTATTTCCTATTTTACACAACCCACACACACAATAAACAAACACACATGCACACACAAAAATACATGGAGTAAATAAAGACGGACACACAGTAAGCAAACAGGTACTGTTTTGGTGCCCACCCCCACCCACCTCTACATGTATAATGAAAACACAAACAATGTATACTGTAAGGAAAAACAACTTGTTATATATACATATGTGTGTGTTCATACAGTGCATCTCCCTAAAAATACAGACACAAATACACTGTCCTCTCAGTCAGCCTGTTAAGATTCCTTGCACTGTGGGACTGGAATCTGGATGCTGGGGCAGAGGGGGTTATTCTGAGAGAGCCTCACCCAGAATGAGCAGCAGCTCCTGGGCACGTCCCAGGGCGAACACAGGGATGAGGCAGCGGCCCTCTCTGTTGACGATGTCGTGCACCGTGTTGCAGAAGCGGGCCTCACGCTCCTCCCTCTTCTCATGGATATGAGTTCCATAGGTCGACTCCTGGGGAGATAGACAAAGACACAGATAGAGACAAGGACAGAAGTTTATATTCGATTTTTTATTTTATTTAAATAGGACGACATTTCTATTTGAGTTTGTGAATTTTATTTCCATGCTCATAAAGCTCTATTCAAGGTGGTAAAAAAAAACGATGTACTGTAATATGTTCTGTATTCCAACACAGCACAACCCCTTTATATATAAATGAAAACTAAACAAACCAAAAAACACATCCCTAATCAACACCAAAACATAGGGTCTAATGTCATTCACAACAGACAGAGAGCGAGAGAGACAGAGAGAGAGACATTGAACCTACAGTGATGAGGATGTCTGGTTTGACGCTGGGGATCTCTGCAGCCATTAGATGTCGGTCTTCCTGTCTGGAGAAGTCTCCGGTGTAGAGCAGCTACAGACACACAGGTAGGAGAGGGACAGAGAGAGAGTCAGTCAGTAGTCAAGGATTCCCAACCAATAGAATTTTGAACAAAAGTGAAGACAGCAGTAAATAACGTAGATCCTTTCATCCATCCATCTCTTTCACTCCAGGAGATTAAAAATAACATCACCTTGACGCCGGCAATCTCGATCATGAACATGGCAGCACCCAGGACGTGGCCGGCGTGGTAGCACCAGAACTTGATGCCGGCCACCTCCTTCACCTCGTGGAAGTTGATGGTCTCGATCTTCTCCATGCTCTCCTCCAGGTCCGTCTCAGTGTACAGCATGTCATCCGCAGATATATTGCTGGAGAAGTCATTTAAAACACCTAAATAGACAGCATGGATACGCCAGACAAACGGATGCATATACTTACACACAGATACACATACACACACATAATTGTAAATCATGCACATGTTGTGGATTTTGCTCAGCAACTACACTCAAACAATTCATATTATTGCGGATCTAGGATAAAGAAAAACGATCATAACAATCAAATAAAATGTGTACACTTAAAGCGGCACTATGTGAGGAATAAAATGCACAGCTCGTTACACAGAGCAGCAGACCGGTGGCTGTCTGTCGGCCGTAACCCACCTGACTTTGACGTAGTCGGACAACAGCCAGCGGTAGATGGCCTTGGTGGCGTGGGTCATGAAGGTCCGCCCCTTGAAGCTGGTCTTCTGGAGGAACCATGGCAACGCCCCGCAGTGGTCCAGATGGAAACTGACCGAGAGAGAGAGAGAGAGAGAGAGAGAGAGATCAGTGATGTCCTTTTCACTGTATTACATTCCTAGGCGATTGTATTTTTCATATTGTTTCATGTGCTTTGGCAATGTAATTTCCCATAGCAGGAAAGCCCTTTGAACGCAAATTAAATGAGAGCATGAAAGAGTGAGATATGATCTCTTCATCTCTCTAATTATAATGGCAAACTCACTGGCTGATCAGCAGCAGGTCTATCTCTGCGGGATCGATCAGATCGATGTATGGGAGAGCATCCATCCCTTCCAGCCCTGGGTGGATCCCACAGTCCAACTGCACACAAACACACAGACCAAGTTAACACACATTTGTATATATATACATATACATAAACAAATATAGTTCAAGTTAACATATATACCCATATATAGACCAAATTATATACGTGTTAGCGATTAGGTTTGGTCAGGTTCAAATGTTAGTGTGCGTAGCCCTGCGAGACACAGTTCATTCAACGACAAACATCGTCGCCAGCTGATGTATATAAAAAGCAAATGAAAACATTACCATGATCTTTCGTCCTTTAAACTCCACGATGATACAGGACCGTCCTACCTCCTGTCCAGCTCCTCTGGAACACAGAACAACGAAATGTCAATACAGTAGGACCAATAGTCCACTATGAAATAACGTACACACTACAGACGATACTGTGCAATAGGGAGGTTTTTAGAAACATTGGTAAAGCAGGGTATGGAGAAACGGGCACTAGCAACGGTGTTGATAAGTCTATGTGCTCTTTTTTTTTTTTAACTTGTTTTAGGAGTTGGTAGAAATGCTCACAATGGCCGGATGAGGAGTTGGTCACTTTCCTCAGCAGGAACCGTTACGTCCGATTTACGTTTCGCTGCCATCTTATCTCCGATTCAATATTTTATAATATCAGCTTATATATTCATTAGACACCAATTAATTTAACTCAGTTAATTAAAGCGAATACACGCTACACAAACTGCACTGCCGCTTTGGAGTTCTTGTTAACAACGTCAGGTCCGGTCCATGCGGAATGTTCGCCGTGTACACAAAGTTGTGAACGAACGTTCCGGTGTTCGTAACGGTAAATAATAAACTCGCTTGTCTGACCAATGGATGTAATATGCCTAACTGACTCCCAAATAAAATACAAACCAGCTTTGTTAGCCAAGCATACTTCTACACATGTGAAGATACATTTAAATTCAAGAAATTAAATTACATCTAAATATATTGCAGCATCTTGGCAAACACAAGTAACAGACACACAGATCAACAGGCTGTTACACTATTTGATTTAGGTTTATTTATTTGTGTAGCAATAATACCCAAAATATTGAAATACTGATACTGAGTTTCTCTCAGGTGGCTTTTGTCGTACCCTCTGTACAGCATTAACATTGTTACAGTTAAACCAATAAAGCAAAGAACAGTAGAAGACGACTTAGTATGAACATCTTTGGCAACATCTACCATCAAGAGTAAAGCTTTACACATGGCTTTTATTGAACAAACAAAACGACAAAATAGTAATGTGATAACAAGAAAATATACAACATTGTGGGTTAAAAAAGTCCAGGTCCGATTGAGCACATGGTGAAGTGGATCAGTCCGTGATGAAGTGAACAAACGTCAGTGGAAACACACCTCGTCGGGCTGGTTCTGCTTCGATGTGTCCGATCTGAGGAGATGTGGAGAACACAGTCAGATGGATGATCTATGATATGGGCTATACAATAAGATAAAATAAGATAACTTTATTAATCCCAGATGGGAAATAAGGGTGTCGTCACAGAAAATATAGGGGAAAAATACATAAAAGACAAAAAAGATATATCTATACACACAATATGGGTATTAGAAATGTAAATGCAATAAATACAGTTGACAGTTGAGGTAGACTTGAGGTAGACTAATCCTCTCCCTGGTTGCAAGCTCTCTCTCTCTCTCGCTCTCTCTCTCTCTCTCTCTCTCTCTCTCTCTCTCTCTCTCTCTCTCTCTCTCTCTCTCTCTCTCTCTCTCTCTCTCTCTCTCTCTCTCTCTGCGTGATACTCACCCACCACTCCGGGTCCTCCTCTCCCTCTACGATGATTACCTCTCCCTCACTGAAGGTCAGCTCGTCTGGGTTGTCGGCCAGGCAGTTGTAGATGGCTTTCACCCTTTTATGCTTTTGTTTCTGATGGGGTCAAAACATGCATTAATAAATAACATGAGCAGTTGTAAAGGAATTTCACCCTCTTACGCTTCTGTTTCTGATGGGTCAAAATATGAATTCAATAATCAACATAACATAAACGAAATGTTCAATAAAAATAAAGAGTCAAGCTATTTTGCAGGCTAGCCACAAGAGGGGGCAAGCCCATTAAACATACACACGAGAACCAATTTTGTGGTGGCACAAGAGGAACTTTCACAGCCGTATGCTGTGCCTTCTCATATCAATGCAACCATGCTTTGCCATAATTTTACCGCTGTGGGATTTTAGTCTAGTGGTTAGTGTTTGGCCATCAGCCAAAGGTTGATGTTCATACCACAAAGAGTTCATACCACAAAGAGTTCATACCACAAAGAGTTCATACCACAAAGAGCTCATACCACAAAAAGCTCATACCACAAAGAGCTCATACCACAAAGAGCTCAAACCACAAAGGGCTCATACCACAAAGAGCTCATACCACAAAGAGTTCATACCACAAAGAGCTCATACCACAAAGAGTTCATACCACATAGCCCACAGCCTACCTCTAGGTACCCTAGAGCAAGATGCCTCAACTCTCAAAGATTCACTGTCTTTGGATAAAAGTGTTCAAAGTAAATAGGTTGTTGGGCACCTCAATCTTTCCTATAAAATATATTAGCTGTATCTTATAAACAAAGGTTTTAATGCGTAATTTATGTTTATAGCAGTAGTGTCTACAGCCGTTACATCCTCTCTGTCTTGTTCTGTGGTTGTGGGTGTGGTGATTCTGACGGGTAGTGTATCTACTGGACACTTACAGGGTGGGTGGTCCGGGGTTTGGGTGCCGGTGGATTCGAACCCTGAGGGGACTTGGGCTGGACTGGACCCTTGGCTGAACAAAAGAAACACACATGTATGAAAGGGAGGAGGAGTGTGTATGTTCATCTGTGTATGTGTCTGTCTGGACGTGTGTGGGTGGGTGGGTGGGTGGGTGTGTGTGTGTGTGTGTGTGTGTGTGTGTGTGTGTGTGTGTGTGTGTGTGTGTGTGTGTGTGTGTGTGTGTGGGTGGGTGTATGTGCGTACCTGCTCTGGCTATCGACCCAGTCCTGAGCGGGGGTCTCCGTGGGGGGATAACATCTGATCTGAAATCAGAACACAACAATCTGGTCACATCAAACTAAAAATCCCAAACAGTTTAAACCTTTTTGAAACTACAAATATCTAGCATCTAAAATAAATAAATACAAATATCAAATAATACAAATATTGAGTGTATATGTTGCAAAAGATCAAATAATACAAAATATTGTGTGTATACGTTACCAAATATCAGATATTACCAAAATAGTGTGTGTATATGTCACCAAATCTCAAAGAATACCAACTATCTAGCGTCTACATCCTATTAGCTCATCCTGCGACCATGTGGTTTGACAACGGGTCTTTGTCCACCCGCGCCTACCTGGTGGGGGCCTTGGGGGAGGTGGGCTCTTTCTGGGACCGGGCGCTGGTAGTCTGGTGGCTGGGTACGGGTGGGGGCCGGAGGACGGGTCTGTGGGGGGGAGGGGGGGGAGGGAGGGGAGGCAGGGGGGTGTTCCTGATGGACTTGGCGTCCATGCTGATTCTCCTGCTCCCCGGGGGAGGGAGAGGGGGAGGAGGGGGTGCAGCAGGGGGGAGGACTGGTGAGGCGAAGAGGGGGGTGGGATGAGGGTGAGAGGAGGGGTTAGAAGGTACCGTCAAGGTTCAGCCTTCTGGACCTACATAGCAATATATCGTAATGTAACGTAGCCGGAGGTAACATAAACATAACGGGAAGTAGCGTAACCTAACAGGACATAATGTAGCCTAGCATGATGGCTGGCACTCACCATAAATGGAGCTGTTCCTGTCAGGGGAGTGCGCCATGGGCGGGTCCGAGGAGGACCGCTGCCTCCCCGCTGTCTCCATGACAACAGGCTTGTTGCTTCCCACACCTGCATGGCACAATGGGAGTAACAGGTTTGTTTACTTTTATTTTATTCAACCATTATTATTTCTTCATCAGGTTTTGGTCCCATTGAGATATAAAAGATCAAGGAGAACTGACCGAGACTGCAGCATGTAAAGTTCTTAAGATTAACATTAACAGGTGGCTTTGGCCTAATCCTGTCTTGTTTCTGTAGATTATCTTTTGCCAATTAAAGGTACAATATGCAACATTTGCTATATCTGTCGGCTCCTCTCCAAACCCTGCCCACCCTCAAAAAGCGAGGCTTGCTTAAAAAACTCTAAAGAGAGATTTCTCTACGCTTCTGCAGTGTCTGATCAATTGACCTGAATCCCTGTAGCCTTAAGGTTAGTGTCCACACAATACAACAGGTTTCAGAGCACAAGTCAAACAGATTTTTAACTTAGTTCCCACCAGGGGGACAATCAAATATAATCTACATCATCATTTTTAACAACGGCAATTGAAATGGATAGAGACGGACCGAATGCCTGGCCAGACCCATTTGGTCTCCCCTGTGGTCAGCTGAACCGACCTTTGCTAGGCCCCCTGGCGGGCGGTGGGGGGCCGGGGTGTCCTAAGGGCAGGGGGCAGATGTCCAGCGTGCCGTAGGTCTCGTTGGAGATCATCATGCTGGCCACATTGGAGCGCTGCTTGTCCCGCGCCAGCATGGCCACATCCCGCGCTAGGATGCCT
>JACYXH010000249.1:6420148-6495148 GCA_026745465.1 Lota lota
TTGATACCTATCTAAGGACATTACTAATTAGGAGGCTTCCTACAACCTTGATACCTATCTAAGGACATTACTAATTAGGAGGCTTCCTACAACCTTGATACCTATCTAAGGACATTACTAATTAGGAGGCTTCCTACAACCTTGATACCTATCTAAGGACATTACTAACTAGGATGTTTCCTACAACCTTGATACCTATCTAAGGACATTACTAACTAGGATGTTTCCTACAACCTTGATACCTATCTAAGGACATTACTAACTAGGATGTTTCCTACAACCTTGATACCTATCTAAGGACATTACTAATTAGGATGTTTCCTATAGCCTTGATACCTATCTATTAATGTTTCCTTGTGAGGATGCTTCGTATAACCTTGATACATATAGGAACATTGCTTATTAGTATACTTCATAAAACCCTATTATATATCTGGAAACATTTCTTAATATAATGCTTCTACTAACCGTGATAACTATCCAGGAACCTTTGTTATCAGTGGGCTTCCTACCACCTTGATGCCTATCTAAGAACATTATTTAATGTTATGCTTCCTTTAACCTTGGTAAAGATCTATGGGATGTTGCTTATTAGGCAATGCTTCCTACAACCTTGATACCTAGGAAACTACCTTATCAAGTACCTATATTTGTGAGAATTATTTAATGAAGATTGAGATAGCCATTGAAGACAGCGCCATGTGAAACAAATGTGACACAGCAGCAGTATGCTTGCCATGGCAACGGTAAACAAATTGTATGGCCAACAATGCCACCCATGAATAAAAATAATACATTTTGTCGACTTTAAATGAAAAAACTAACAAAATAAATAAGTATTGTACTTACACAAAAACGACAAATGAATATGATCTAGATTAATTAATCTAGATCGGCTATAACCTAGCAATTGGGACACAACCTAAGTCTGATACCAACATGGAATGAATCTCGGAGGTCACCCACTGTTAGCAGGACTATTACTACTCAAATAGTGACACAAGAAATAACAGCAACTCCACAATTATACGGACTTTCTCTGCATGGGTATTTTGATAAAGGTATCTCCTCTGCGCACCCATTTCTCTTTCTCCTCATGCTCCTTCTCCTGCTCTTTCTCTTCCTGTTCCTCTGTCCTGATTCGCTGATTGGCTGCTCGTGAAAAAACGTCCAAAATAAAAAGAATATACAAAAAAGGAAATAAATTAAATAATAAATGTCCGGATAAAAACAAATGATAAAATAAAAAAAACTGCATGCAGATGGTGGAGAGAACAAGCAGTACACGTCACTTTAGTCTCTTACCGTGCCATGGGAAATGGTGAGATAACCATTATTCACTGAACATTTCCTCTTCTGCCACACCTTCCTCAGTCTGGAGGAGAGAATCAATCATTTTATTTCCTTAGAACACCATGGATGTTAAACTGTGGAAACACACACGTCTGGTGACAAGGTTAATGTTTTTTTGCAGCGAACCAATTTAAACCAATCAGAAACAGCATTCAAAATGGACATCACTGAGCACCAATTTGAGCCAATCAGATGCACAGAACTTTGTGTTTGGTATTTATGACATAAATATAGCTTAACTATGTGATATTTCATGATTTATCACACATTATTGAAAATTGTATATCATATTTGAAATATGGACAACATGTCGTTCTCGCAAACCTTGTGAGGCTTAGCTTATCCATACATTTACCCTTGTCATTTGATTAAAAACAAACAAAAAACACCATTTTGGTTCCACTTTCTACTCACCCCTCACTTTTCTTGTACAGCATCCCTGAGTGCTCTGTCCCATGGGCCTTGTTGCCCTGTAACTGGTGAAGACTGTACCCTGCATTCTGTTTACCCTGGCCCTCCTGTAGGGGGCACAATCATCATCAATTATTTTTTATTAGATTATTTATTAATAATAAATCCATTGTATTTACATTTATATTTACAGAAGGCAAGGGATAGAAGTCGAATGAATAGCTAAAAAAACAAGGTAAACAAGTAGTATTTTCTAGTGGTATTTCATTTTAGTCCTTAAATGAAAATAGTGTAATTCTCTACTCACCACCATGTCAGTCTAAAAATGTATTCAGTTTTATCCTTTTATCCTTCAGTGTTATCGAGTTAGCTGTAGATAGCCAGAGTTAGCTAGCGCAGCATCACTGATCTAACGCGTGCAGAATGTTCTTTAGTTGCAAATGCAATTCCTAGAAATGTATGAATTGATGCTGACATTTCAGAACATAGTCAAAATATTGGTTACGTACAGAAAAATCTGTACATAACTAATTACTGTATCATGATTCATGTCTAGTAGTAAACACGGAATGTAGCACCTAGCAACCAACCTTCAACAGAAATATGACATTCCATTCTATCTGATGCATTTCTTTCAAACCAGAATCAGACGAATTATACATTTATTATATGAACATTCTATTTTCAACACATGACAATCCCGGAAAATTGGGACGTTCACTTCGTTGACGTAACATGCTGTTTTGAGTGCGTGGCATCACTGTTGCTCCTCTGACCAGACTTATAAACCAGACTATGAACCAGACCATAAACCAGGCTTGAGTTGTGTATAAAACGGCCTCCTCACCTCCTTCTGGTCGGACTGAAGCGAGTGCTTTAGGACGTCTCGGAGCTGAGCCAGCTGTTTTCGCTCTCCATCTTGACTCTGCTTGATCTGATCCACGCCGAAACAAGACAGACCAGTCAGCTAATTTATCATGGAAAATCAAACCTACCGTTTAGGGGTTGTCAATGAAAAATGGTAGATACCATCAATAATATCGAAGCTGTTTGGATTTGACTGTTTTTGAGTTTGAGATGGCTGTGCTTTTGTTATTACGTATAACTAAGGGTAACACAAGGTTATAACAGTTAATAGTCTCAAAGCCAAGATTATGGCCATGACATTTATTGGGAAAGCTTGCAGTGTGTTTCCTGCATGTGATAAATGTGATCGATGATACATTTATGGCAAAACTCAATCAATCAATCTAGTAATCAAAACTCTGTTCAATGGTAGGGGTTTCTGTGAGGCACAGGTACAGGAATACCAAATTAAATATTCATGGTGATGAAATAAGATTTTTTACTTTGTGATAAGACTGCAAATGCCAAGTAGTTTTAGAAATACAAAACACCTATTTGTCACACATGCAAAACAGTTGAAGGTTCTCTTAACCCTTGCTCCCTCTATCTCTAACTGTCTGTTTGTCTCTGTCTCTTTCTCTCTCAATTAAATTAAATTAAACTCAAAATAGCTTTATTAGCATGAAAACTAAACATTACCATACCCTTCTCCCCCTTTCTCTCTCTGTCACTCTCTATGTCTCTCAATTAAATTAAACTCAAAAGAGCTTTAAAAAAGCATGAAGTCTCTCTCTCTCTGTCTCTCTCTCTGTCTCTCCAAGAGTGTGATCAACTTGCTTCTTTTGAGTGGGGAAGAGGCAGGAGTTCACACAAAAACCAAATTACCCATGTAAGGCCAAAAGCACGCCTGTGTCAGGACAGACACGGAATAATGTTTCTGAATTTTCCTTTCCAAAATAGACTTGAGTGCTGAGCTGAACTGGGTGAAGAAACACAACCAGCCTAATTTGCGCTCCGTTAAAGCTCTGTTAAAACAATATGAACTGAATTTTGCGTGTGTGCTTTGAGCCTAAGGGAGGTGAGGAGATGAGTCTTACTGCGGTTAGGTCTGTAACTAGCTTCTCTACGGCCGGTTTCAGGGTCTCCACAGCCTTCAGTCCGTCCTGGAAGAAACTGAGAGGAGGACAGCAACATCTGGGTTGGTTTCTCATAGTTTTTCAATGTTCAAATGAAACTAAAGACTGGAGAAGAGGCAACATTTTGTAAAGGGGGTGATGAATACGAGGAGTGGGCTGGTGAGATTGAGGGAGGGGGTGATGAAGACAAGGAGTGGGGTGGAGAGATGGAGAGATGGAGAGAAGGGGATACAGAGATACAGAGGGGGTGATAGTGAGTGGGGGAGAGGAGAGAGGATGGGATAGAGTGGGGAAGCGATGGAGATATGAAGGGAGAAAGAGAGGCGTGAAGATGTAGAGCAACAGAAAGTGGGGGAGCGGCAGGGGTAAGTAAGGGGCTAAAGAGAGTGGGGGAGATGAGGGATGGAAGAGATGGAGGGAGGTGCTGGTGGGAGAGGGAGGGTGGGAGGGTTAACCTACTTGCACTGGGCGTGGAAATACTTGATAAGGGTCTGTAGGAAGTCTACCCCCTTCTTCACATTGATCTCGTTCACCTTGAGCAGATACTGCAGAGGAGAAAATAGAAAGTTATGATTTCAACTAAATAGATTAAGGTTCAACATTTTAAAAATACCCAATTTTAAATTACATAGAAAATACTTATGATTTATTAATTACAATGAAATAATAATCACTAATAGAAAAATCCAATAGCTACACTGTACTCTGTCCAGGATTTTTTTGGAAACATATTCATGCAGAACTTCAATAAATGTTTGTTTGGGTTGTTCTCAGCCTCACTTGTAAACACCTTTAGGATTACAGCGTCTTACAATGCAAAATTCTAGATTTAGATAAAGCTAATCATCTAAAAACAAGCCACAGTTTAACGTCACAATCACATCCAGGTCATCCTGTCCTGGTCCCCCCTCATGGTAGTTGATGACGAAGTTGAGTTGTTGCCCTTTGACCTCAGCTGACCTCACCTCACACATCTGCAGCTGGAAGATGCGCCGCTCCTTCTCCATCTCCTCTGCTATCTCTCCACCGCTGAACTCGGTGCGGATCATCCCGTGCTGCTTGGCGTGCTCTTTCTTCTCCTTCTCTATCTTAGTTCTGGACAGGAAACAGGACACACGGGTGAGAGGTCAAATGGAGTTGCAGGTGAGGAGGGGGTTTGTTTCGCGACAGAAAGGTTCTGGGTTCAAACCCCCATTGTTCGCAGTCTACCTAGGCCTCCCTGAGCAAGATGCCCTAACCCCTACCTGCTCCTTAATGAATGTGTCTTCAAATAATTCACTGTAAATCGCTTTGGATAAAAGTGTCC
Source organism: Lota lota (assembly GCA_026745465.1). NCBI lineage: Eukaryota > Metazoa > Chordata > Actinopteri > Gadiformes > Lotidae > Lota > Lota lota. The sequence goes on from JACYXH010000249.1 coordinate 6,425,201, forward strand.
CTCAAATACCAAAGCTCTTGAAATTTAGGTTTTATCAACTGAATTTACTTATTTATTTAGGGTAAATGAAGCATTTAACCTGCTGCAAGCTAGCAAGTGACTTTGAAGTCAACTCCACTCTGCTAGCAGCAGGTCAAATGAGGGAATGTGAACTGAACAGTAAATAACATGAACATTACATTATGTCACATTAGCATAAATCCCTGTAGATTAACATATTTTCTGTTATTACAGTTAAATTATTGTTGTATAAACTTTAAATGGGACAGTAATTATTTTACAATTTCTTTAACCCAATTTATATTCTTGGTGAAGAGACATTTGGTCAGCCTAATGACTAAACTTGTGTTCAAATGTTAGGACAGTTTAATCTGTTGCACCAGCTGTATCAGCTAAAAGCAACCACCACTTTTGCCATGAAGTTCATGACAATTGAACGGAAAGAAATTGGGCGAGCCAGTGGTTAAATAACCTCCCGAACATTAACACAATGAAAACATGAACGGCACAACCAGGGATTTGTATTAGAACTATTTTTTAACTCAACGATTTGATAGTTTTGAGAATGAACTCAAAGCATGTAACTGACAGACATCCCTCTTACAATTTAGTCTCATAATCTTTCCAGGCTTTGTCGAAAGGCTTCTTCAGATCCTATACAGGCACAGAAAAACAAGAGTTTAGGTACAGAATTTAAAACATTTGATCAACGTGTGATTCATAGCAACAAACAGGGTCGTGGACTTTACTCTTTGACTCAGCGATTAACTATTTAAAGCCTATCAGCGTGGGCTTGAGTTTTAAACTCAAGACAAAAGTGGATTTGGTTGAGTGGAGTTTTCTTTCTTGGATTCTCTGGATTTATGAGTGGATTCCCAGTTGAAACTGACCCCTTTAACGCCTTTCAGGTCTCCTTTCAACAAACTGTCCAGGGGGAAGTTGATAATGTTGGTCATGTTTTGTAACTGAAAGAGAGGAAAGAGCAGTTAAGTCAAAGAGAGGACTGGATACTGCCTGGCAGTTAAATCCACCTTCAACTCAAAGTGGAGCTTGTTTTAGTTTCACTGTCCAGTGTTAATGGTAGCACAATTAAAAAAACATCTTTGAGCAAGCGACATACAGTGAATTCAGATACATGCCATTCAGAAGCAGGTAGGGGTTAGCCATATTGCTCAAGGATGCCTACAGTTCAGACTGTAGGCCTATTTAGAAGAACGTCCTCTTACCAGGTTCTTGAAGAGAGCCGTGAGCTCCTTGGTGAAGCCGGCAAACTTGAGGAAGGTGGAGCCCACCTCGGCGTCATCCCTGACCACGCAGTTGTCCCCAAACTTCTCCAAAAACTGTATGTACTGCTCCTGGTTCTCCACATGAACTGGGAACACAGACCCAGACAGACATTAGCTGTAGAACACAGATATACACTGTATAACACAGATATACGCTGTAGAACAGACATGAGCTGTTGAACAGACATGAGCTGTAGAACACAGATTTACGCTGTTTAACACAGATATACGCTGTATAACACAAACATGACCTGTAAAAACAGACATGACCTGTATAACACAGATGCACGCTGTAGAACACAGACATGAGCTGTAGAACACAGAAGTACGCTGCAGAACACAAATAGAAGCTGTATAAGACAGACATGATGTGTAGAACACTGATAGAAGCTGTTGAACATATGAGACATGACCTCTACATACAGCACAGATGCACTCATTACTTTAGAAGGTTCTAATGCACTATGAAAGATTTATTTGTTTAGGCACAGTTAGGGTCAAAGGGCTTAACAGGCCTCACATTATATGACAACCCCTCTAAAGGGCAAGGAAAAACTCCCTCAAACCCAGAGGGAAGTAACCTTGAGAAGGAATACAGAAGAGGGATCCTTCCTTCCATGGACAGCTAGGAGTACAATAGATGCCGAATATGCAGACATAGCAAAAAACTATTATTATCACCAAATTGTATTTTTAAGTTGTTCTGGTTGTAGGTTCAAAGTTCAGTTGCTGGTAAGTTAACTGTTCCCTACAGTTACCCCACCCAGCTAGTGTTTAGAACCACGATGGCCGCTGGTGTATAAGCCCATGAACCTGCTTTATAGACTGTTGATCTATGTCACGCAACACCCCTGCACTCAGAGCACATTGTTCTTGGTGAAAGAGGAAGTTAGTGTGAGCCCGAATCATCCTCTATCTGTTGTGCACTACAACGTTGCACATCTTCTGTCCCAATACTGAGCAAGAGCGGAGGAGGAGGCTCCTGGAACACCCCACCCCCTACTGCTTGTGTTGTAATGACTTCCTTAAGCCCTTTCTCAAATACATTTCTGTGTGTATGCATTCTGGGAATACACTTGCATGCTGCATGACTCTTGAGTTCACATGTATTATAAACTATAAGGACACCAGCCGATAAGGACCACACACTTTTGTCATAAGTGGGGCCCAGGAATAGTAGCTGGTTACAGTGTTTCAGGAAATGGGGATCATTTCATAAAGAATTGACTATTTAATATTGGGAATCCACCACACATGTGGATTCTTGTGTGTGGTTGTACATGTGTCACCAAAGGGCAAATGGCTTTCAATTCCCATGGGTCAGCAGGAAATCAATGCACACCACACCTACATTGTTGCTGCTTTGGTGTCTTTATTCAAAGTCAAAAGCCAAACTCAAAATGCGTCATCCAGTTTGGGTCACAACAGGCAGACAGACTACTTTACCTCTATTTGTAAAAGGAGTGAGAATTTAGGGCTCAAACCATATCCAAAACACAAGCCGTGCATAATATCGAGTTGGAGTGACAGGTTTCCATGACAACGGCGTGCACTGCTCACGATCATATGGGTAAATAATGATGTCTGGATTGAGACCAAATTGTTTCACATTGGCACTGCAGTGACAACATGGCCATAGTGGATAAGATATAGAGCTGCTAAGTCACGCCCACCTCATGCGTCAAGCCTGGACCTTAGAAACTGAAAAGGTTGTACGAGAATCCCCGGGGCTACATTTAAAAAGGTTTGGTTTCAGTCTGAATCTCTATGAAATGTTCCTGGACGGGTTTGTCTAATTAAAATAAAATTTTCCAAATCAAGAAATGTGTCATTTGTCGTGCCAGGAACATTACATGGAGATTCAGATTCACAAAACTTTGTAAATGAAGCTCCATTGAATCCCATGCAATTCTTTCCCGCTCTAAGGTCCAGGCATGACGTGGCGTGAGGTGGCGTGACTAAGCCACTATTTGTTTTTTTATGTTCTCGTGTCATCTTTTAAGAATAATCAGTTAGCGTTTCTCACTTTTGCTCTGAGAATTTTGTTCCAGGGTCCACCTGCCACCAGAAAATGGTGGATAGATTTTAGATAGAGTAACAATGGCTTGCCCAGTAGATTTTGGCAGGTAAAAAGACAAAATTCAAAAAGCTAATTCTTTGACATTGTTTGGTTCCTCTATTTGTTTATTTCCTTCCCCCCTGTATTGCTTAATATACTGTATGATCAGCCCATGAACCATATCCTCAAAGAAATATTACAGTTTGCATTTCCTTAATAATATTTTTTTGTTAAACTAGACAATAAGACAACAACGATAGCCTCAGTAGCTTCCATTTCATATCATGATGCAACAAGCTAGCATGTTATGTCTATAAACAGTAACCTACATACTAGCTTAGCATAATCTCATCAGCACAGTAAGGAGACCACATATACAGCTGTTTCCATTTAGCTATACAGGAAGTGGATTCAGTGGGCCTGCCTGTTCAGCCCGATCCTGCTCAAGCAGGTGGGTGGAATGACCGGAATGTCAGGAGGTGTGTGTGTGTGTGTGTGTGTGTGTGTGTGTGTGTGTGTGTGTGTGTGTGTGTGTGTGTGTGTGTGTGTGTGTGTGTGTGTGTGAGTGCTTGTGTGTGTAATTGAGTGTGTGTGTGTGTGTGTGTGGTGTGGTGTGGTGTGGTGGTTAAACACACACACTCAATTACACACACAAGCACTCACACACACACACACACACATCTACACACACCCAAATATACGTACGTGCATAAACATAAATATGCATGCATAGACAAACACAGACAAATATACAAACACTCAATCATTGTCCGTTCCCGTAGGCCTCCTGTTTAAGTACAAAGCAAATATCCTTAAAATATCTTTACCTAACTCATCTCTCGACGTTACCAGCGTAGGACAAAGTGTCCACCACCGTAGCTTACATGCACCGCTCCAAAGTTATTTAACATGTTGGAACGCAGAACCATAAATGCATGCACTGCCGTAGAAACCCACGGCGTACCCCACCCCAAAGGTATAATTCAACCTTTAGCCAGCCAAGACGTGGAAAAGAAAGGGGTGAAGGAGTGACTCAGATGGGAATTAATGACTAATAGGGAGATGGCCCCACATCACAATTAACTGTTTATTGGATCCCTGCAGTGGCCATGTGGTCTGCCAAAGTGCCCTTGTGCAAGACAATGTTCTGCGGCGGGATTGCTTATTATGTGTTAAAAACATGGTGTGTAAGATATGCTAGGAAACTGTTCCCTTATTAGAATCATGCGGCAGCAATGCCTGTTTCCATGCGGAAGCGACTAATGTGTAGTTCATCTAACGGCCTATAGTTGGCTCACGGTGGTTGGATGCAAAAAGACTGGTCACCATTCTAAATCATTGTGAAAATGTAACACCTTTTTCTTCGTTCGGTAAGAATCTCAGTGGCTGGTTCATCTCCATGTTGTTAATTTTGAGTCCCGTTTGACCCGTTTTATTTCATTAAAGAGTTCTTAAGGATTTCATATTAATGAGTTTTGTTCATAGCAGGGCAGCCATTCAATTCCCGCCCTCAATGTGCCAAGTATGGATTGTTTCTGCTGCTGGTTGCACAAATCTTCGTAACGGTTTTGTGTAAACGAACAGGTGATGTCACACACGCTTCGTCCCTATTTTTCTTAAAGTCTATGATTAGGATGAAAGAACACCCTTTATTACAATGTGAGTTAGGCTGGACACACTTAGTTTCAGAGCACCACCTCTCCCTCTTCCCTCTCTACAAAGAACATTTTAATGAGGTTTGGATGTCGAATGAGGAGTTTCCAGTCCTCCCAATTCAGGAAGTGTTAATTGTAAAGCCCTTTGGTATTTATTTTACAAGTTAGTAGGGCTTCCAGAAAGTTCTCATAATCCCCAGTGGGAGTTTACGCTCTGAGGTTGGTGTGAGAGAGGTGCTGGTTTCTGATTATTGGAACTCACCCAGACCAGAGGTATTGATGGCCTTCACAGACTTCTTGATCTTATACAGCACGGCTCGATCTCCATCCAGAGCCTGGAGACCAGAAACACAGTCAGGATCCATCAACTAAAGACACTATCATAAGAGTCAGACATCACTATCACTATCAACGATTTCATCACATTATAATCGATCATAACATGGACTAACATTATCATCAATTGGTCATATCACAGACTATCATTTAGTGATGCTCCAATTAGATAAACTTGAAATTTGACGATTGGAGGAGCCAATAATGTGACTCAAAAATGATTGTGCACAAGACGTGCAGTCATTAGGTTCAGTCACTAAGACAATTCATGTTATCCTGCTTTAACATAATTCATCTTTGAATTGCCTTTCAGTGATAGCCTTTACACAACGTGTTTGTATATCTGGATAAAAGTCCTACGCCACATCACAGGAGGCAAAAAGTATGAATATAAGCATCTCCCATGCACTTACTTAGGTGAACAAACTATTTTCTTAAACAATCCAGACACACGCAGTAAAATCAGTTCAACCATTTATTCTACATACACATACAACACAATAATGACCCTGGAACTGTCTAACTCATTATTTGTTGTCCAAAGCAAAGCTGCCATCAGACTTCAGACGTTCATCTCAAGTCTTATTTGTGAGACTAGACTTATATCTGCAATACAATACACACGTGACTGCCAGGTAGATCTATTTTTTTATAGTTTCATGTACTTGAGGCTGCTGCTCCCAGTAAAAGTAAAATAATGTGGTTTTACTTAGCAGTCATCATACACATACACTGTGCTAAAAAGGTCCCTACAACTAATGTCTTTGTAACATTGTGTGTTAGCAATATGCAGATACAGACTATATATAGGTTGAGTTTAGTGGTTTGTATAACTCAGGATTCACACGCACGCACACACATACCACTATTTAGTTAGAAACCCCCACAGATACACACTGTGTGGACCGGGGGTGCTAAATACACTTATACACACACATGTTGGACATGCATCATTTGCGGGGACCTGCCCCTTGCAGGGTATGGGTCGAATTCCCAGCAGACTGGAGACCGTGGGTGTAAGATTAGCAGGCTGTGCCCAGTATATTTACCAACTGCTACAACACAGACAGGATCCTGTGCCAAGAACACACCCCCATACAGCTCACACACAATTATCAACAACTATAGAGAGCAGACTAGAGATCAAGAGTTCCATATTAAATATTATAATGCCAACATCAACCAGTGTGGCCAGTAACCACAGCAACAACCAAATTAAAATAAAAAAGCATAATATAGGAAGGCACTACGCGGAGTCATAATGTGGAAATACTTTATCAACAGAAAACATTTGTACATGAAGCCCGCTGTCCACTGTATTGTTATATAGTGTGGTGTATGCTGCGATGTATTGGAAATGTATGTAATTAGTCGTATCAGAATAAAGTTTTTCCTTTTTTCTCTCTGAATACAAATCTTTTTTAGAGAACTTATCACTGCAAAGACAACATTACATTTTTATTCACGGTAATGTTAGCCTATACGTTGAATTGTGTCCCCTGTATCACGCTGTTGCCTATGCATTAGTCCAAGTGTGTCAACCCTTTACTGTTGGGTAACAAATAACAAGTATACAGAGGAGTCTACAGGTGAAGGCTGTGAAGACCTGAACAAGAATGTTCTCTCTTCTGTTTGAATATGAATCGCTAAAACAAACCTAAACTAAGTAGACATCAACTAAGGTTATATAGCAACACACACACACACACACACACACACACACACACACACACACACACACACACACACACACACACACACACACACACACACACACACACACACACACAGTCTTCTCTCTCTCTGGCACACACGAATAAACACACAGAGACCATAGTTATGGTATCATAATCCTACATGGTTATACCACAGTATAGGAACATCTATTGTGAACTATGGTAGACCTATGGCTGTAGGCTACACCAGAAAGCGTTGTGAAGACATGCCGATACATGCACAGCTGTATGCTAACACGTTACAAGAGGGGACGTTGCTATGGCTATAACAACCAACGCATTAAAAACCAAATGATAAAAAAAACAACGATAATCTTAACCACACATTTTCCTGAAACAGAGATAGATGCGTGAGAAGGGAGGGAGCTAAGATCCGTGTAGGCCTACACAGAGCTGGGCAGAAAGAGAGTTAATTAATGAATTATGTATTGCGATGTATCAAATGCTTTAGCATTAGCTAAACATATTGTTTACATGTATATACAAGCCCAATGAATTGAAGAGAGAGGGAGAGAGAGAAAGAGGAAGGAAATAGTTTGATTAACTCAACCCGTACCTCATTATCTAATTAGACTACAATAGCCCGGCTTTCAACTGTATATAAACATTTACATGTATATGATATTGTAGTGCAGTCGCTTGTGTATCAAAAATGTGATGTGCTATTATTAGTTTATTATAATGTAAAGAAACTAATGTACGTTTAAATGTACCCTTTGTACCCCTCTTGAGAGAGGGAGAGGGGACACACACACACACACACACACACACACACACACACACACACACACACACACACACACACACACACACACACACACACACACACACACACACACACAGAGGATGGCTCTTGCTAGATAGAGCGCATGCTGGTACAAGAGAGGACAGGCCCTAGGTGGAGTTCTCGGGGCCTCGCTCACCAGACCAGCCTTTATGCGTGTACAATTGGTTATGCGATCATAGCATATAAACAGACTGTCTTTTTCAGGAATGGGTCTGGGTTGAGCGGAGAGGAGGTGCACTGGTGCGCGTCATGAATAAAAGACGGGTATTTTAAAAAGATGGCACTTTACTGTAACTATACCCATGATGAACAGTTACTAGTATTCGATTTCACCAGCGGTGTGTTACTTATTCTCTGTTCCTATTTTTGGTCAAACATAACTTCCTGCGGAACGTTGTTGTTAAAAAACATGTTTCTGGAAGTTTAGTAAACTAATCATTTGCAGTGAGACAGCCGGTATTTCCTTACCTCTTCCAAAGCGGATACGGTGTTTCGACAGTGTAGGAGCCGTTTAGAGAAGTTGGAGGTGGTGGGGGCTTTATAGTCCTCGTTGGTCTCAGAGATAAACTCACTGACACTTATGTCCTCTGGCATTGTGTCTTTTTCAATGAGCCGTCAAGTACGGAAAAGCAGGTCGTGTCCGGAGTTTAATACTATTAAGACGACTCGCAGGCAACTCATTCGCCGCTTTTTGGGGGAAAGGTCATTTATAATTATACTTCTATGAAGTTAGTAGTCCCATTCAGTGTCGCCAAAGCGGTCCTCTTCATTTTAAAATGTCAGCCAACATATCAAATACTCCCGTCAAAGGTGCGCCTATTTCTAAGTTTTAGTTCGTTTGCAGAATTTCCGAAATACTCGACTGATAAACACGCATTACTGGCCACCTATCCAAGTTGGGAGAGGTGTCGACGACTGCAGGAACTAGGAGCGTCAACCTGAGCGCGAGGGGCGGGGTCAAATGTTCATGACAGGTTGTGTGCTAGCGCGCTAGGTGGTTTCATTTTCAATCAAGTTCTGTCCATTTCCACTAACTAAATCCGTCTCAAGGATCACGACTATGTAGTCTATGTTAAATAGTGATTCGAAAGTTGTGGACATTGCAGCTCCCCGTCACTTTAGCAACACCAAAGTGACATGGGCTAAACAAAATATGTATCTAAACGTTTATAACTGGGCCGCCTCTCGTTTTAAAGTTGACCGCGCCCACTTAAGAAATGTGTACGAGGTTTTTTGGGTACAGTGAGGCAACGGCACGTAAGACATAAACGTTTTATGTTGTCAAAAGGACTGGGTTTATTAGTTATAAAATAAAAAAAGTTAAAGTGTTTGAAATAATGCAAACATCTGTACAATAAAACACATTAAACCCCATTGACATTCCTTGATCTGAATAACATCCAAAGCAAACTCAAACATAGGTTAGGCATCTAACATTGCTGCTGATGTTGTCACCACGTTGAAATTGAACAGAAGGTGTTTATGTGTTGAATACATAACTCAAGACAATTAATAATAATAGCACTGCTGTGTGCTGAAAAAAAAAGATACTCCGCAATGAGACACGTAGAAAAATGAAGCTTATACGTTTTGTTCAATTTGTGTTTGGTTTTTTCCACAACCATATTAATACTTTGGTGCTGGGGAAACTTTCCATTGGTGGAAGATCTCATTTGCATAAACCATCAAAACGAAGTACAATTCTATATTCTAGAATAGTTCCTACACTTCTTCCTCATTACAGGAAGCTTCTAGAACTTCTACGAATTCTGACCTGGGGGTTTCAATATTTTGTTTGGTCAACTGGTCAATGTAGGCTAGTAGTAGGCCTATACCAGCAACTGTAGGAAGTCACTTCCCCTTCATCGCTACTCTTAAAATGGAGAGGGTGCCAAGGCATGAGATACAACAGTGGGTTTAATATAAGTCATAAAATAAAAGGGGAATTATATCATGGTCGTTCAGTTTTCTGGGCATTACCAAGGCCAGAGTATGAACCAGGGGAACGAGGTGGTTGTGGTGGTCTTTCTGTCGGTGTGTAGATGGTTGGCTATGAACTTTTGACAGCACTCTGTGGATTAGTTGATTCTGAAAAACAGACATAAATAAAGAATAAGTAATATTTTAGACGGCTAGAACTACATAGATAATGGAAAAAAAGTTAAGGGTCAGTTTTGTGGCTTTTCTTAAGGCGACTGTGTGACTTCCACACCACTTCCTGTAGACACACTACATTAAGATAAACTGTAGATATAGATCCCACATGTGCAAAAAAAAATTAATAAGACTTACATTGCGTTTGTGTATATAAAAATAAACTATCACTGGATATTATGGGGAGATTGTTTTTTTGTCCATTAATTACATTAGGCTGTCAAGCTTAACTATACTTGACCAAGTATCCACAACGAAGTATAACAGTGCCCTCTGCTGTACATAACGGGAGAACACACATACCTCAACAGAACATTTTAAATTAAACAAAATCTATATGATCTCTTGGTGTGAACTTAAATAATAACATCGTAAAGTTCAGTTCGATCCTAACATTTAGCAAATGATTCAATGCTTATTACGAGCATATTCCCACAGCATGACTCCATAATGCCACTCCATAGCAACAATGCTTAGCTAACTGCTAGTATACCTTGAATAAAGGACACCACCAAGCTAACATCACAACAATGCTATTTAATTTCCTTGTATGTTTGCAAAGGGCTAAAATGGCACACAGAGTGTTATTTTGATTTGCCATAATTACAAACCACTTCAAAAAGGTACCCCTGTAGTGACATCACAAGTGGGATACCATGGTTGTGGGAGCTACCTGTAATTAAAGGAACTGTTCGGATGCGGCTCCGCTCAACCGTTACAAAGCATCCTCCGGTGGTGGTGCTAGTGCCCGGGCGGAGACCCATCTCAGACGTTACCACGCCGATTGGACCCTTCACTGCTTTCAGGTTAATCTGAATGCTGTCCTGTAGAACCCAAACAGAACCAACACCTGTAAGAAAGTTTGTTTCTTTCACCCTAACCGTGCGTTCACACCAAAAGCGAAGGCGCGGCGCGAATACATACAAAGACATTGCAAAGACAAATAGATGCACATTTTTCACAGGCTAAGCTGGCGGCGCAAATGGCTCGAATGGCAGGGCGCCAACGACGTGGTTGTTCTACTCGCGAATTCTACTCGTGCGAATGGCGCAAATTCTCCTCATTCGCTGAAGTTGAAATATTTGAACAGTGGCGCGAATTTCGCTAGATGCTGAATCACTCGCTCGTGAAAGGTTTTGCCATATTCGCGTCGCTTTTGGTGTGAATGCTCTTTAAGGCTAGGGAAAATATTATTATTCACTTAAGCATGATCATGCTTAACATGATTAACATGATCATTCGTCCCAGAACATTGCTTTGGATAAAAGCTAAATGTAAACACTTAAAAAATAAATAAATATGGAACTATCGCAATTTTGTGGTGCATGTTTTATACGATACAGTTGAGCGACAAACACCTAATATCATCTAACAACCAAAGTGAGCTCCGAACTGACCCATGAACCTGTGAAACTGAAACTTTGCCCGAGGCCGCTAAGAAGAACCTCAGCGATGACATCATCAACCCACCTCCTTGGGCGTGGGAACCTGCAGCTTGGTGTCCTCGGGAGCCTTGACGACCAGGACGGTCTGGTCCTGGAACACCTCGATGCGGCTGACGTCTTCGTAGGTGACGTAGGCGAATGTAGAGACATGGCGAGTCAAGGAACAGACTAGATATTTTACTAGATGCACATATTCAGGGTTTGGAAGCTGTTTTAACACTTAGGATCATAGGTCTTATCCTTGTCAGTAGTCTACTGGGGGTTGTACTGGGTAGATCAAAGTGATAATCAGTAGGATACTGTGGGGGTTTTGATCAGTGGCCATGGGCAGTCAGAAGGTCGTGAAGGTGTGAAACAAGAAATATGAATATATATTCCATTAAGATACCCCAGAAAACGATTAAATCCAGCTGGTTCTTGCAAATTTTTGATCTGTGGTATAACCTTGAAAAGTACTTTGTGTGACCTTTGACCTGGACATGAAAAGGATATTTGATGTTGTCTGGGTTGTCTGTCAGGTCGAAGAGCTGCTTGGCGCAGGTCTTGATGACCTCGTCCAGAGAGTCTTCCACGGTCTTCAGGTTGAACAACTCCTTCTGGAAGCTATGCTGGCTCTTCTTCAGGAAACACGACACAGGGGTCTTCCCACTGGGAGAGGGAGAGAGAGACAATCGTTGAGTGTAGGAGAGGGAGAAGGTGTGGTCTTCACATCTCACAGTACCGTACACAGAGACAGCTCTACTTGGTTATAGAAAGGGTTAGGACAAGAATGGATGGAAACACTGTCCTCAGAGTGACAGTGTTACTTAAGTTAAATGGTATGTAATGATAGTAAAGTAACTTTTTTTTCATTATTAATGTTGGATTTGAATCTTCTATGAGAGTGTTTATTAATGTGTCATTGTTTTTTTAAGACTCTCAGAGGGTTAGGGTTGGGATGGGCTGTTGTCATATTTCATTTTGTATTGTCTTCATTTTGTAAAAGAAAAATAGATAAAGTATGTTCTCCACAGGTCAAATTTACAGGTGCAGGCTGAGTTTGTGTTTGCTGTTTTTACAAGTACACACTTGCAGATCACCACCTCCTGCAACATGACTGGTCTAAACCAATTTGAAGCAAAATAAGGTGAAACGCCACCCAGATTTGAGCTTGTCTGCTATCAGACTTTTCATTAGATTTTTCATCTAATGTCTGATTTGTGAGACTACATACATACGTACATCCACTTGACCTTGTTGGCAGACTCCTTTTTGATCAGGCTGATGCTGGACAGCACGTTGGTGATGTCATACACTCGCCGGCGTCGGGTGTTGAGGTTCTGGACCGCCTGCCTGAGGTCCAGAACGCCGTCTGGGGCTTTCACCATCTCCTGCAGCAGGGCCTTAGTCAGCCATGCCAGCGACACATCTGGACACAGGGAAACTGGATGCATATAAAACCATTACCCTAGAAGAAACGATTGATTTGAATCGGGAAGGGGCTATGTCATCGTCATTCACCACTAATTAACAAAACAAATGTACAAAATAATAATAATTTGAAAACGTATTTCTTTTCTGATACAAAACCAATATTTGTCGTGTTAAGATCTTCTTGGAGTTTGGGGGAAAGAAAATTAGATTTCTTAAAGATTTAAATATGAACCATATTTTCATACCGTTTCTCGAGAACAATTCGAGCGTGGCGAGTTTCTCATCACTTGAACGCCAACTGAAAATGAGAAGGAAACACGGTTATGTTGTTACTTTTGCCTAAACAATAAATAAAAGAGAAACATTAGAATCCCTTTCAGAAAGGTTTGTGTCTATATCGCTATGAAGAAGGTAATATGATCACTACTATTTATTTGTTGTCAATCATCGGTTGAAGGAGTCTAAAGTAACAACATGAGTGGACCAACTGCTTTACATAAGCCTTACCGGTTTGAGGCACTTTCGAGTGGTTGCTGTAAAATAATGACAAAAACGTTATTTAGAAGAAGCAAAAACTTGGAGTTGATTATCTTCTTACTGTAGGCCTATTTCGTCCGTACACATGAATGCCACGACAATCAACAGTTATGATTGAATGCTTAAACATTTCGTCCATAATAACAGTTCCTCGTCATTGGAGGATATGTGTGAAATACATTAAGAACGAACAAAACCTTTGGACAAAATGTGACATCGGTGTAATCGCAGTGAATTACGATCTAAGAGGATATAACAGTGTTGACCCCGCTAAGAACGAGTGGGTTTTGGATTTTCTTTACCTGTGGTGGCAGCAGTGTATCCTCCTCCAAGCCATCCTCGGCCCACTGCGCGTCCTCCTCAGACGATTCTTCGGCCCAAGGGGAGACCGTGCCGAGAACCCCGTCCAGGTACGGGGACATGATCGGGATCGCGTCTTCTCGAATCCCCCCTGCAGTGATGTGCTGCGGTAGAAAGTGGTCTTCGCATAACACGTGTTGTTCTGTCGAATCCTGCTTCTCGGTCTCCCTCAAGGCGGCGAGCCATACTTTAACCCGCGCCTGGTCCTTTGGGAAATGGTAGAACCGCTTCTGGACACGGTTGAGTGGCCCCTTTCGACGGTTGGGGCAGCCGGAGACTACGCACTTGTTCATGGTCACGTCTGACTGAAAAAACTCATCCGAGCGATATAACTTAATTATTACTTGACGTTTGCTTATTTGTGTGCGACTCACGCTTGTATGGGAGGAAGATACTTATTTTTTTCATCGGAAGTAGCTTTTAGCCAATCACGCGTAGCGCACGACATCAAAGGCGTGGTAGTTCTTCTTCATGGAAAGTAAAACAGGGAAGCACAGTCCCTATATACTGCCACCTGCTGAACCATTGGGCGGGCTTTCCTATCTTATATTAAGTTATCTTATCTAAATTGACTGACGATTACAGTTTTGGTAGTTGTTATCATGGCCCTGTGCCTTGTGGTTCACAAGGAATGCTTTTCTGTGAAGCAATAGCAAATTAAGTAATGCATTTCAATATTAATATCAACACTTATCTTATAGTAGGCTTATAGGAAACGTTTTCATACAAGCACTCAAGTTAGATCGATCTGGAGGAGGATAGATCGATTGTGATATAATAAACTATAACATAACGATCGTTTATTGATTTTAGATGAACATTTGATGTACCATCACAGCTTTTTTTTGATTGATTAAATTCACTGCAAAATCAATGTCTCATACATACATTTAATTAGATTCAGAAATAACTGAACAAATTGCAATGAGTAGGCCCACTAACAAACACACTTAATGTGACCTTTCTCAACAGCATACGCTAATTAGTCTAGATGAATGAACACAGACCGCTGGGAAAATTAAGGGCTGGGGGGTATCTGGGGATCGACGTCTCGGGAAACAGATTATTAGGTAATTGATACCAAGCCTCACATCACCTAAAATATATCGTTGCATGGAATTAAATTAAATTATTTCCCAGCAATTAGGTGTAGATAGATTACATAGGTCTGTAATTTGTTATTTTATGAGTGAAACTAGAACGGAGTATAATATAATATGATATAATAGTCTATACCATAAATAAATATAATATAATGTAATATAATATATTATAATATATTATATAACTTTTTTGTTATAGTTTTGCATTGTTTGGTATTGTATATTACATTATAGATTGCATAATGTAAGCTATTGTAGTTCTGCCAAATATACTAATGACATGAAACGTTGACTCTCTTGCTGCTGGTAGGTGTGTGGAGGTTTGGCAGCGAGTGTAGCGCATCCTACAGCCAGTAGTGGCCAGCAGCAAACAGCAGCCCTGGTGGCGGTCGAGGAGGAGCGGAACGAGAAGGAGGAGGATAGACAGATTCGGGGCGAATCGTAGACCCGCTGAGACACAGAGAGGGAAAGGGAACGAAGAGAACAGGACTCCCTCGACGTCGACTGAGCCATGGCCACTGAAACAGTCTCTCCGGCGTGTACGGGGTCCAGTTTGCTGCAGCCCATCAGCGAAATCATAAATCTGCCCCTGGATCAGGTAGATATACAGAACCGTTATCAACGCAGTTTATGGCAAGCATTCCGTCGCAGAGCTTCCAGAAAAAGAAAAAAAAAAACATCGCAACGAAGCTGGCGTTTTCGGAGATGCTGCTGGCTGCTCGAGCCTTCATTTGACTGAGAGTGGGCAATGGGCTCTCGAATTGTAATACAATCGATGCAATCGCAGTGCTGACTAATGTATCAATGCGCGAATAGGTGCACGGAGAAAGAAAGAATGTGCACATGCGAATGGGATGTATAACGTTGAATGAAATTGCCGATATAATAAACACATTTCACATGTAATCGTCTGCGGGCCTCTTCCAGTGTGCGCTGGTTCAAAAGACCTGTTAAGTGATATTATTTAGACGGGTAAAATGGCAATATTAGCAATGCTCTCCTTGATGAGATTGGAATTTGTCGGTGCTTCACGGCAATGGCAAATTCATAAATGGTGTGGATATAGTGGGTTTTGGTTTCTTATTCCTTGTAATGACGTTTCTCGGTAGCTCTGTTCTCCGCCGCTTCTATTGTTAAGCAGTAAAAACGAATGAAGTGCCAAGGGCTGGGGATTTTGATCAAGGAAGCTAACGCCAAATGTATTGTCTTTTATTTTTCTCGGTTAATGCGTGGTTTATTGGAGCAAACGATACGATGCATTCTTGCTTTAATGGATAATCGCCAGACAACCTTGGCTTAAGTGCTATACGCTAATGAACTGGATGCGTGATGGACGTAATTTGCCGGCGAAGAGCCGATGACATTTCTACGATTGGTGATTCTGGTGGTTGGTTCTAAATTGGATGTAATGGTTTGGTCTCCCTGGCCTGTCACATGTGGGGGATTGGTGCTGTCTCCGTAGGGCCGCTTCAGAAGCAAGATGTAGCCTACGGTTAATCAACATGTAGCCTACAACCTACACGCATTGGCTTGGCCTGTTGGAGATCTCTGGATATGTACTAAACTTGGGTAATATTGCGGTTTCTTTTAATGCAGGCCATTCACTTTAGTATAGGGGTTTGTTGTCAAAGTATGCATACTCGGGGGGTCTTATAAATTTTTTCTGATGATATTTTAAAGCTAAATTAACATAGGTTACTGTCTCAGCAACATCTCCCCCCCAAGATTCATGGGTCGACACCCTCTGCCCCAAAACATCCCCACCACCCACCCAAACCCTGTCTGAGAGATGGCCTACTTCTTGATAGGAATTTTTCTGTGGTGTATTCTCCTCTTGATATTAATGTGTGATGGCAGGGTAGACCTTTGCTCCGAGAGAGACAGAGAGAGAGACCTGAGACCCAAGATCTGGGATCCAGCAGTTAAATGCATCAATGCGACTGGCCTGCTGTAGTGCCCTTGAGCAACTTACTCGCAACACTTTTCAAAGGCCTGGTCACTGCTTCTGGTTAACAGCCGTAACGCTGCAGTAATGTTCGCCCTCTGTTCTGTTCTGGCAGTGATATCGATGAGCTGTCCCAGTATGTCTGCGTCGGGGCTTTAATCTTTGTTTGCATCGCGGCGTGTGTAACATTTTGTTTCAAAGATGTGTGCATTGACTCATTGAGGCTGGTACAACTGTCTTTCAGCAGTGTATCAGTTGGGGAAGGCCTGTCTTAGTCCCGGCTCAGTTCACCATTCAATCAGACACACATGCTCGCTTCGTTCACCAGCAAGTTACGAAGACGTTGTAGAAACGAAGGCAGGTTAGTGTAGTGGCTGGGGCAAATCCCCAGCCAAAATGTACTGGATTCGATTCCCCACATCGGCAATCTACTTGTAGGCCTGCTAGAGCAAGACATCCTTTCCCTCAACTTTCTCCTTAGTGTATCTGAATTCACTAGTTGCTTTGGATGAAAGTGTCTTTCAAAAGGACTAGATACTAAATAGCAGTCAGTAGATGAAAAACAATTGTTACTGTACAGAGAGACGATGAGACATTGTTGCTTCTATAAATGCTTCCTTTATCCATCATGAATTATTAATGAGAATACATCAACAGTTGTGGACTGTTTTCTCTCAGCTGCCAGCAGAGCAGTATCGGGTGTTCGGGGTGGGGAGGCGTAGGGATGGGCGGTACGTGTCTATCTGTTGATTCCTGGAGGATCATAAGGTGTTGGGGGTACAGGTACCCTCCTCGGTATTCATGACATGACTATTTAGTCATTGAGCAGACCACTTACAGTGAAATCGGATGCATGTCATTAAGGGATAGGTAGGGGTGAGACATGCCTACTGGTAGGCTGCAGACATTGGGGGATCGAACCCAGAACCTTTTGGTTGAGCGTTGAATACCCTTAGCCCTGACCCTATTCTGCCCCATGTCGTGACATATTATACATGGCATGTTGTGACATGACAAATGTGACACCGATTTGAATTGTGATGTTGCAGCTACCACTGGTTGAGTTGATATAGACTAATATAGCTGTTTTTATCATATCTAACTTATGGCTGCCACTAATGAATAACTTGAATTAATCCATAGTTCATTTCTGTATTAATTAATCCCATGATTAATGCCCATCAGAAGTTAGTGTATTGTCATCATAACCATCTAATACAGAGAAAACTTTTAATTTCAGAAGCTATATGCACTAAATGTTCACCACTTTCACTTGATAAACAACTAAAACGATGTTTTTCATTGACTAATCACTCTAGACAATTCTATGTGCTGAGTAACTCAATTGTGCGAAGTGTGCGTTCTAGAAATCTTTGGTACTCTATAGCTCGAGGGAGATCAGTTTGTGGTACAGTAGGCCTATTCTTTATATCCAGGCTGAATACAGAATAGCTTAGCTAGCGACATTATCATCAAATCTCGGTTAACATAGGCCTTTATGTTGTAGTCCAAACATCCCTGGTCTGAAATCAGATTTCTTGGTATACTATTTATTTAAAAGTATTCTATTTGGAGAAGAACTGAAACCAGTGTGTTTCGTCGAACAAGTATTATTATTTATGGATCAGATGAAAAGGATATATGTTTGTGTTGGAAGTACCTAAGACATATAGAACATTGGTCCCAGCCGCAGGAAGGAGATGCAATGTTAGCTTACTGTTGAATAGTTTAACAGTTTGTCTCACAGTAGATCACTGCCACTGATATCGACCAGGCTTTATTGTGTTCCCCAGTAGAAATGAATCATGGAGACTCGAAATGGCACGTTCCAGTGAAGAAGTGTTTTATTTGTCAGCTGTTTTTGAAACCTAACATTCCTCTCTCCCAATCTCCCTGTACTGTTCATCTTTGTCTGTTCATCTACTGAATCAACAGAATAATGGTTGGTTCAGTTTACAATATAATAGTTTGCCTGTGGTTGGATATTTTCTACAACTACATTAGTTGCCATGTTGTATTGTTGTGTCAGAGTTCCACTTCTGAAATCATAATGTGATTTATCCTTCCTCTGTATAGAGACACGATTGCTAATGACTACTAGCACTATCATGATCAGTTTGAAGCTAATTATTGTGTCAGACAAACAGTGCTGAAATTAGAACATGACTCATATCTTTTTGTATGTATAGCAACACCACCATGCTACCATTCTACTGACTGCTAGGCTTAGCATGCTAGCCCTTCTCTCCAAAAAAGAGCCACAGCATTAGCAACAAGCTGTTGCTTCTGATAGCTCAGACCACGCGCTCTGTGGGCGATCGTCTGCACGCTCCCAGGATGTTGCCGTGGAAACTGTCACCTCAGCTGCTGAACAAATGGTGAGGCGTGTCCGGGCCTGGGCTCTGTACATCTTACACTCCCTTGTCCTGGGAAGTCCTGTCTGTTTGTTTGTTTATGATTGGTTCAGAGGATAGTCGGGAGGCAGCTGGAAGCTGTGTTTCTTTTGCTTTGATTGGTCGAACTGTGTGATTGTAAATATGCATGGTAAGTGCCTTCATTATCTGTGAGAGATATGGGATATGATTTGAGATATGATTTGGTGGGGAATGTTGAAGCAATTAGTTTCCTACATCCCAAATGAAGTGACCAAGAGCTAAAATATTTTCCTCCTGCACATGTGTATCATTTATCAAGCGGTCAGCAAATGGATGCTGTGCTTTCGTGGTTTCGGTTGAATTTCATTTTTGTCCAAAAATACTCTTAACAAATCACAGAGCCTTACTGTTGCTGAATGAAGAACACAACCAATGTATTTTCTAGCAGTTGCTTTTTATGCTAATGAACAACTGTTCTGATTGGCTGACTGCATCAGAGGGTTAGGAGTCACAGGTAACTTGAGCTTTGGTGAGATCACTCATTCAGTGAGTGGGATCGGCTTAGCAACAAACCACAAACCACATTAAAAAAAAAAGCCAAACCATGAAACAGGTGATTTTGAGGCTCATGTTCTTCACAAAATTATTTTACTATTTGGAACTTTAGCAGACACTTTTATACAAAATTACTTGCAGCAGTCAATTCAGTCATTAAGGAGCATGGATTAGTGCATTTTACTCAAGGATGCCTACAGGTACCCCCCCCCCCCCCGCCACTATCCTTTTCTGGGATTGGAGTCACCGGTCGTCAAGTCCCGTGCACAACGCTGCAGCTTAACAAACCATTGCCCCCCAGCTAAGTGTCTTAACGCGGTCTGTGTGGCTGTACAATGCTTTATGATGGGAGCTTGGTTACGTGGACATAAATCACCAGCGCTCCGACGTATTTGACGGAGAGTGCACTTAGAGAGCCAGTGGGGGATTTAATCATCTGTGAGTGCTATGGTTGAGGTCCCCAATGAAGCTGCTGGCAAAAGGCAGATCAGATGCTAGAACCAGGGGATAAAGGGGTTAATGTTGACATCATCAGAAGGTGGGTGGGTCCTGTATTTCCTGGAGATCTGTCTCATCGTCAAGGTTTTGTCATTTTTGTTTTTGTTTTGTTTCTGGAGTTTATTCATCTTTCCCCTTTCAAATTGTAATTCTGCTAAGGTCTAGGTATTCCCTAATTTACTAATCGTATCATCAGATCTGACCCCGTACAATGCTATGCTTTATGGAGAAAAGGGTTTCCAGAAAGTTTGAGTGGTTTTAGCACAGGTTCATTGGAGATAAATCTCACCCAACAGTAAAGCATCTTCGCTGATTAATCTGTTTGTATTTTGGGCGTACAGCATATTCCGTAGCTTAGCATATTCTTTCTGCTAAACCCCGTCAGTAACGAGAACATCTTGTTCCTCTCCCAGATGTAATAAACGATAATATTGAGTTATATCACGTCCAGCTCTATATTTCTAATTACTGTAAATAACCCGTTCATTGCACCAATGACACATTAATCAAGAACCCCTGAACTTCCCTCCTTGTCTTCATATGATGATGAAGACGAAGAAGAGGATTCTGATTGATTAAAAAAAAAAAAAAAACATGGCCATCACTCAATCCTATGTCCAGCCTCCCTCTTGGCTAGGAAAAGGATGTCTCCTAGCAACTGCCACTTCAAGGATTCCATCGCTGCTGCCCGCTGCCGAGAGAGAGAGAGAGAGAGAGAGAGAGAGAGAGAGAGAGAGAGAGAGAGAGAGAGAGAGAGAGAGAGAGAGAGAGAGAGAGAGAGAGAGAGAGAGAGAGAGAGAGAGAGAGAGAGAGAGAGAGAGAGAGAGAGAGAGAGAGAGAGAGAGAGAGAGAGAGAGAGAGAGAGAGAGAGAGAGAGAGAGAGAGAGAGATTCCTTGTATGTTAGCACAGTCCCTGTTTGTATTTGTTTGTACGTGTTGTTGTTGACATCTGTACTGGTTTTGCTGATCGAGTCTGAGTAGCGTGAGTATATTAGCTTTTGTGTAAGTATCAATCCTCCCTGACATATGTGTGGTTGATTCCTTTTTACTGCAATATAGACAGGACTTTAAATGGCCGCGTAAGATAAACTGGTAGAACAAGGCTGGATAGGGCAACCAAGTAGAAAAATGCATTCATACACATCTAAATAAACAGTGTATCACCTAGTCCTATGTTCAGCTAATTTCATTAGATTCATAAACACCACACGGTCTCTTCACTCTCCAGGCTAAAAAGTTATATCCCCGCAGTCCTATCCTGACCCTTACCCCCTAACCGAGCCTCGGTGCATAGTACTTCTCACAATAACGAACCCCTACCCTTCCGTTTTATGTGATGAGCGTGACCTCTGGGGTTAAATCTGTACATGTCTGTGTGTCTGTTGTCTCTTGCCCAGAGAGGTAAGAGGCTAACTCACCCAGTGTGTTTCACACGACCTAGAGCAAGTCGTTTCCCTGCAGAAACATTGCACAAACTCCCCATCTCTCCGGCAAAGTAAACCGCTACACTTCCTCCCCATTCCAGTAGTTTAATATGTCCTTCAACAATCTAGTGTTCACTGGTCCTCCTGTTTCCTGTTGCTGCCAGCCTTAGGGCCGGCTGGATGTAAAGTTTTTTTTTTCAATCCGGGGCTGGAAAAAAACAACAACACCAACAAGTATCATGAATTAAAGAAGATGGCGGCGAGCTAGTGTGTCTGGACAGACGGTCTGTGGCATCTGAGTGGACCCAGTGGAGCCAGCGCTCCGTATGTCATATTAATGAGAGGGTGCCAGATGAGAAGAACCCAGGACATGGGTTTTAAGTAGCACTGCTTGCTGTAGCTGCTGCCCAGAAGTCAGTCTCTCTTGCTCTCGCTCTCGCTCTCTCTGAGGAAAGACATTGATCTCGCACTCTCTCTATTTTATTATATTATCTCTCTCTTTGAAGGAGACGGTAGTTCAGGTCAGAGTTGTACAACCCATATAGATATGGACTTATGCAATAGAGTTGATATCATGATGTACATGTGTAGTCAGCCCTGTGTCTATACGTGGGGTCTTGAACCTGGATATTGTAAGTGATTGATGTGTTAGCTTATTTTATATTTGTACTGCACCTCAGTGACTTCATTGTTTTTCAATTGTATGACTTCTATTGGTGATATCAGTCATGCTTATGTACATATGTATCACCTGGTTATAATGATAAGGAATAAGTGATGTTCATCTTAACCCTGCCTGTGTAAGTGCCTTTCTCTGTGTGTGTGTGATACAAAGCATATAATCCATGCTCTGTATCACGGTGAAAGCTATACAGGAAATATAACTCAATGCAACCGGACATGCTCAATGCAATGTTTCCATGCAGGAAATAGAACCCATAATCTTTGCAATGCTTGTGCCTTTCTCAGTGACGGTACAATATATCAATGGGAATGGAACCCCTAACCCTTGCAGGGTTTTTATAAATGAAGTTATCTTGTGTATTATAGGACTGAGGAAGCTGTGGTGCTAGGCTGATAATATCATTAAGGGATAGGTAGGGGTGAGACCATTTGTCTGTGTAGGGTGTTTTGCAGAGCACGACTGAGAAGAAGCCATGCAGGCGTTTGTCTGTGTTGTGCATTTATTCTGCGCAGCTGAGGAGTGACGTGGTGAATTTTTGTGCGTTTGTGTGAACAGCTGACAACACATGCTTGTCGTTTGCATTGTGTATTCTTAGTACAGGACTGTGAACGCAACGTGCAAGTGTATGTGTGTATTTTATGTAAGCCACCAGCTGGGCTTTCGCTTCGCTCTCAGAGGTGTGTGTCTGTTTGTGTTGGGTCCCTGTTGTGTGGTCTGCTTGTGTGTGTGTGTGTGTGTGTGTGTGTGTGTGTGTGTGTATGGGGTGGTGGGGGTTACACCTGTGATGTTCTGACTGTATTTCCACCCCCACTGTGCGGGTCAGAATGCAATCGTAGATTTACGTATTCCTTTGGGAGGAGTTTGTGCTGAGCTTGGGATTACTTGCCACACCCATCTCCCCCCTCACCCAAACCCTCACCCTCACTCCCACTAAAGATGTTCACATTTTCTCACATATTCATACCATAGAGCAGGGCTCCACATCCTCTCTCACAGGGTGACTGTTTTCAGCATAACAGTAAAATATGTGTTAAGAAATATACAAGAGAGTATGCAGATAAGTGCAATTAACATAGTGCCTCAGGCAGTATCGCAGGGTTCTGCTGTATTACTGCATGAGAAGCCACAGGACAAAATACTTGTTACAGTGACGGCTTCTACAATGTGACAGTAGTTGTGTGTATGACAACAGTGCAACCACAGTCGTCTACTGGTGGACACTGGTAGCTGCCCAGTACAACCACAGTCTTCCTTCCTTCCACAGTATCTATTTTGTACGCCCATATATATATATATGTCTATGTATAGAGTATATATATATATATATACTCTATACATAGACATTCTACTCCATTTGTGCAATTTTTTGCGTCAACGCAGAGAGAAGCAGCAGCAGGAGGGGAAAGAAATGTCACCAGCTAGCGGCTGCCTTTGTTGGAGGTAATCTGTGTAATGGACTGTAGAGGCGCCCCTCTTCAGGCCTGGCTATAAATAGCTTCCGTTTGATCCCGTTTTAGCCCCCACCCCTGTTTCATCACAGATTCTTCCCCTAGCCTCCAGGCCCCCACCACCGCTGCATCACCGCAAAGGAGAGCTCACACAAGACCCATGTTCCACTCTACCATACATATTTTACTGAAGATGGTCTAGCAGCTGTATCAGGCCTTTGACACTGGTTGTATTGGTTAAGTTTGGCTGAGCCATTTGGTGTTGAAATCGTTGTACCAGTGCCTTTGTTTCTGGTTGTGTTGGTCTGGTGTGTCATTAAAGTGTGTTAAAGCGTTGAAGTCTTTAATCTTTTCACTATGTTCTGCCGAAAAACAAAAGGCAAATTCACAGCTAGTCTAGTTGTACCAGTGCCTTTGTTACTGGTTGCATCGGTTAGGTTGGTTAGGTACGCGTTATTGCTCAAAGGAGCTCTGTGGAGTGCGATGATGGAATGACTCTTATTTAAAATCGGACGCTCCAAGCTCAGCTCTAAGAGACCGTTGTATACCTTGTGAGGCCACAGTTGAACTGAATCAGGTTCACTGGTATTTAGGGCCAAGCTGTACATAAAAGAGCTAGTTTGACCAAATTAAGCTATCCTTCTATCTTTATTTTTTTGTCTTTTAATCTCTCTCTCTCTCTCTCTCTCTCTCTCTCTCTCTCTCTCTCTCTCTCTCTCTCTCTCTCTCTCTCTCTCTCTCTCTCTCTCTCTCTCTCTCTCTCTCTCTCTCTCTCTCTCTCTCTCTCTCTCTCTCTCTCTCTCTCTCTACAATTAGCTTTATTGTCAAGGCATGAAGCAGTGTTACATTGTCAATACATGTTATGTATAACTTATTATCTCTCTCTCTTCCCCTTTTCTTTGTCTCTCTCCCCAGGTCAACTTTGTGGTGTGCCAGCTATGTGCTCTGCTAACGGCATTCTGGTTCCGTCTGTACCTCCACCCCAAGAGGAGCAGTCCCTTCATCAGACATGTGGTCGCCACCCTTCTAGGCCTCTACTTCGCCCTCTTCTGCTTTGGCTGGTCAGTTCATCTGTCACCATCGCTAACAAACAAACTACCAAACAGGCAGCCTATTTTAGCATAGCATTTTGCTCCGACCACTAGTGGGCTATATCAGTCCCAGCTACTGAACTGTATGGGGTTAGCATACCTAGCGTTGTTCAGCATTACTTACGTATTTTTGCATAGCACTTTAGCTCCAACATGTGTTCTTTTTATTGGTGTACTTTGCTAACCACTAGCTGCTACAAAGCGAAGTCTGTGTGTTTCATTCATACTTTATGATTCATCATGGTACTTATGTGAATAGCCAAATGCTGTATATGCCATACATACATATCATGATTCCTTTGTGCTGTTCATTATCCATATATTGTCACTAGCGTTAAAGTGTTGGGCTAGCTAATACTACAGCCTGTAACCAGCAATATTATTTTAAACATAAGACTTTCATCTAGAAAGATTTAAGTCTTCAGCTCAAATAAAAATTTCACAAGCAAGCTAATCTAACGTTATCCAACTGTCAAACTGTCTATCGTGAACACTTTAGCTGTGTGTATATGTAGTTGTCAGGGTAACAGGATGTCAATGGAGAATCTGAGTGAAAAGGGTGAAATTCAGTTTGGCTATGCGTGCTGTGGTCTTCCAAATTGGAGTCAAACTGAGGACATTCTGCTCACGAGTCTGATCCTTGGCCGCACCGTTGTTACACTCGATGCTCGTAAAGAAAATAACATTAATAAAAACACTGGTGGGAGTGGGCGTTGTTACCTAATTCAAACGCTAATGTCCATCAAGTCTTATATAATAACGGCGGCCCATTCCCATCTCGGGGACCTGTGTCTGTGTGTGGGCGTGTTCTGGGTTTTATGTTCCCAGGGTCCTTAGGGACACGGTGGATCGATGTGAGCCAATCACGTGCAGTGTTTACAGACGGTAGAGCTCACGGCCTGCTTGTTGTCATCTGCGTATGAGAGCTTGTCTCTGGCTCTCTGGATATACTCTGAAACCAGACACGGTGGTGGTGCCAAAACTACAACCGCTGGACAAATTTCAGAGGAGGAGACAGAGAGCGAGAGAGAAAGCGTGTGTGTGACCATTATATCGGTTCTCACACTACTCCACGTGCTGGTAGACTGCTAGTGTGTCACATCTTGGATTCAGGTTCCATAGCAAGGCAATACTGCAGCCTTTGTTTTAATTGACTGCTTCTTGTGAATGTTAGCAAGTCATTTTTTTTGCAGTTTGTTGTTAAAAGTGTTTGATAATGTTTTTGATAGGAACAATGAGAAAAACGAAAGATTTGTTTGACTTGGTCAACTGTCGGAAAAATGTATTAACTGCTCACTTCCTGTATGTTCCAGGTATGCGCTCCACTTTCTGGTTCAGAGCGGGCTGACATATGGCATCATGATTCTGACCGGAGTAGAGCACATGCACAAGTAAGACCACACCTTCAGAGCAATGTAGGGGCTCCTTGCATTAGAATGATCTTCTGACATGGAGCAATCCAGGAGCTCCTAACATTAGAAACTGAAACTTTCTTTTGAGAAATGATTAACTGTTACAAACTGTGAAATGTGCCTTTCAAACAGCGTCTTATTGGCTGCTGTTACTTACTTTTAACTAGTTAATACAAACTAGCAAACTGCAGTCTTGATGGTAACTGCTGGGACCAACAGTTTAACAATATCTTCTCTGTTTAACAGAACTGTATAAGTGGAAAAGTAAAAAGGCTTCATTCACTTCTGCGACGGTCTAGTGTGGGATTCAAACTTGCAACATTAAGGTCACGCTCCTGTCACACTCATATAACATATAACTGTTAGTTCAACTTTAAACTTGGGACTCATAGCAATGAGTGATTCAATAACGACTAATTCCCAGGAAACATTAACACCAGTCAAGATGTCTGCTCTTCCATTCAGAAGGCTGAGTCTTATGTCTTCTCAAATGAGTGTCTGAGAGGAGACACGCAGTAGTACGCACGTATAGTATCCCTGACACTGCAGTATCATGGACACACTGTAAGTGTGTGTGTTTAAAAATTGCGTTGGATTTGTCAAGATTAACATTGTATGAACATATGAAAGAAGTGTTTGGATTCTGCAATGTTTATAACCGCAAGCTTTGTATGTATTTGTCGGTAATTGTATGAATTCATAATAATACTGAATAATGTGGTCCTGGAAAAGACACAAACTCAAACACAAGTCACAATACAGACTGAAATACAAACTTGACTACAAACACTGCCAGGGTTATGGGTTCCATTCCCGGTGCAGGAAAACAGGTAGAGCAGGAAGCTAACAAGGCTAATGGCTCATCAGGGATCCTAACTGCATTCTGTTCATTCATCTCTCTGTCTATTCTGATCTCCTTCAGATACTGCCTGGTGGTTGCCCTTGGTTACCTGAGCTTCTGTCAGATTACACGGGTCTACGTGTTTGATTATGGGATGTACTCTGCAGACTTCACAGGGTAAGACCCCTTTGCTTAGCTCTTTTAATGACGCTCTTTGAAAGAAGCAAGTATTTTATGGGGTTATTTTACCTTTTTGCTTGATTCGTTTGATATAAATATTTATTGCACATTTATACTATTTACAGGATATGAATAACAAATATTCCCTTGTGGAGGCTCCAACAGCATCAGTTTGCAGTGTTATCCATGTGTTAAAATTATGCTTTGGCCAAATTCTTGTTGCTTATTTGAGAATCTCTGTAGGTCAATATGTGGGACACAAACAGGGACATGTTTATATCAAGACAAACAAATACATACACAAACATAAGAATACATACAAATTGTCATGCAAAGACAAACAAATGTATATGCAAACACAAACAACGTATGAGAAGACAGCCAGATTGTTTTCTTAGGGCTTTGTGTTTATAGAGTCCATGGTAATGTGAATGTATGTCTTTCAACTGCCAAGCATGCTTTCTGTTCTGCAAAGTAAAAGTCCAGGCCAGTAACGAGTGAAACCTCTGACGAGAGGTGTTACCTTCTCTCAATACAACCATCTAACATGGATAAGATCAGTCTGAACAACCAAGTACAAATACAACAAGGTTGAAAATAAGACGTTATTAAACGATCAGCAGGATCAAACATAAAACCGACAAGGAGACTGGTTTTCTACTCATTAGAGTTCCTAACCTCCCTCTACACTCTTTGAAGTGATGAATCAATTCGTTTTTTTACTTAATTCAGCATCGTTAATATCCACCCAACTTCACCTGATTTACATTAGAAAATATGTCCGTTAATTGTCCTGGTGTTCCACTTTGGTCATACTATGGCAATACATGTCTATGGAGCGTACCGTTCACAAAAGGTTATTCTGTAATAATTATTTCAAAGTATATAATTGGGAGGCAAAGCTGGTTCAAAACCGCCAGTGTGTACATTCAGGCCTTTTTGGCCTGATGAGAGTTGACATTATTTAATGTGGTAATCTCTTCGTCTAAAGCTAAACTATCTGCCCTCCATTTCTCTCCTAGGCCCATGATGGTCATCACACAAAAAATAACCAGTCTGGCGTTTGAAATCCATGATGGTAGGTTCATACGCAGAGTTTACAGTTTGCTGATATATGCATACAGTAAATTGACTGTTTTAACAACTCGCTATTGTAACAGGAAATAGAAACTGATGTTTTTGTCATTTTTTAACAGGAATGGCACGTAAAGAGGAGCATCTGACACCTGGGCAGAAGATATTGGCCATAAGGTTGGGCTTTAAATCATATCTTGTCTTATCTATTATACTGTACAAGTATATACCAATACCAGTATGTACTAGTATGTTTTCAGAATTGTCTCTGTCTCTGTCTTGTCCCATGCAGGAGAATGCCCAGTTTATTGGAGTACTTTAGCTACAACTGTAACTTCATGGGCATCCTCGCTGGCCCCACCTGCTCCTACAACGACTACATCGCCTTCATCGAGGGCGGGACCTGTTGTCATAGAGACTTCGAGGCCAGTAGGAAGGCTTGTGGGAAAGTGAAAGGGAGCGAGCCCTCACCGAATGTGAGTCCCAATATATCTTCTGAAATACTGTGGAAAACAATTAAATAGTGTAATATGTCATTACATTTGTGTATGTATTTTGGCATTTAGCAGACACTTTTCTCCAAAGCGACTTACAGTGAATTTCCGATACATGTCACTAAGGAGCAGCTAGAGGTTAGGGCATCTACATGTACCTACATGTAGACTGTAGACAATGGGGTTTATACTCACAAACCTTCCCACTGAGAGTCAAATACCCTCACCATTAGACTATCCTGCCCCTAAATACAAATATTTAAATACAAATAGCCCAACCCAAACCCTATGTACATATATATAAACAATGAACACCAATGTGACCTTTAACCTTGTCCTGCTGTTTTTTTTTCTTTTTTTTCTTCACAGACGGCAGTGGTCCAGAAGATAGCGACATGCTTCTTCTCCCTAATGGTGTTTCTATTGGTGTGTAAAGTGTTCCCTGTTGAGCGCAACATCGACGACGACTTCATCGCCAACACGCCCTTCTACGCCCAAGTCGTGTACCTGTACCTGTCCATGCTCACCACCCGGCCAAAGTACTACTTCGTATGGACACTGGGTAGGTGACGCTAGCTAGCTTCATGGGGCAAAACTTACTGTGTAGATGCTAGGTAGGTGCTACATTGTTGGGTAGCTTGCTAGCTTACTGATGCTAAACTTACTGTGTGAACGACTGGGTGGGTGTTACGTGACTGACTTAATATGTATATATAAATAATGGGAGTGTATGTATGTATTGTATGTATCTATGTGGAAGTAGTACCGTTTTTTATTTCTTGGCTCTAACTTGCCGTTTAATCTCTCCACACCAGCGGATGCCATAAACAACGCCGCAGGCTTCGGTTTCAACGGCTACAACCTGGATGGCTCCCCGCGCTGGGACCTTATCTCCAACCTCAGGATTCAGAACATTGAGGTGAGGCGGAGCTCCCGTGCCTGGCTAGGAGCTCCCGTGCCTGGCTAGGAGCTCCCGTGCCTGGCTAGGAGCTCCCGTGCCTGGCTAGGAGCTCCCATGTCTGGCTAGGAGCTCTCATGTCTGGCTAGGAGCTCCCATGTCTAGCTACGAGCTCCCGTGCCTGGCTAGGAGCTCTCATGTCTGGCTAGGAGCTCCCGTGCCTGGCTAGGAGCTCCCATAGCTGGCTAGGAGCTCCCATGGCTGGCTAGGAGCTCCCATGTCTAGCTACGAGCTCCCGTGCCTGGCTAGGAGCTCCCGTGCCTGGCTAGGAGCTCCCGTGGCTGGCTAGGAGCTCTCGTGTCTGGCTAGGAGGTCCCGTGCCTGGCTAGGAGCTCCCATGGCTGGCCCAGTGCTCAGCTTTGTAAGGCACCTTTTTTTAACTCCATGTGTGATGATGATGAGCCATGACAAGCCATTTCTACAAACTACACATTTGTGACATCACAAATGGAAATGGTCAACCCAGATGTATGTATTGAAATGGCTTGTCATGGCTTATCAACATCATACCAGGTGGTAAAATAGAGGCCATTTAAACCACAATCACACAGAGCATTCTAGCAATGATTAATGCACAGTTAATGTTCCTTAAAAGACTGCTGCTCACTCGATGTCTAAAATACCAGTAATCACATGACACTCCTTTACGAATGTAAAGGCCATATTTAAAGGAAATAATGAATCACCCAAATACCCAGAAAAGAGCTCAGGAATGGTCGATATGCTTGTTGAAAACACAAATAGCCCAGGAAATAAGCCCTGAGCCCATCAAATCCATTATTCACTACACTTTCATAATTACAAATT
Source organism: Lota lota (assembly GCA_026745465.1). Taxonomy (NCBI): domain Eukaryota; kingdom Metazoa; phylum Chordata; class Actinopteri; order Gadiformes; family Lotidae; genus Lota; species Lota lota. The sequence goes on from JACYXH010000249.1 coordinate 6,455,859, forward strand.
ATTGTGCTATCACTGTTCATTTAAATGCATGCAAAACATGAAAATAATGAAGGTATTGGTTTGTCATAAGTAGAAATCAATGCCCCAACAGTTATCCCCCAATATTGATTCCAGTTGAACTGATTATTGACTGTTTTATTGATTCTGAAGGATTATGCAGAGCAGGCTAGGAGTGTCTCAGTGCACGTTGGCAGTATTCTAAATGATAAGTCTTGTTTGGATTTCAGTTAGCCACCAGCTTCAAGGTATTCCTGGACAACTGGAACATCCAGACAGCACACTGGCTCAAACGGTAAGGTGACGTCGGTTGGGTTCTTCGATCCTCTGTTTGTCATTAACTGTGTTAATGTGTGTAAACTGTTAATGTGTGTGTCAGACACAATACTGCCTTCAGGCAAAGTAAAATTAATCCAGTCTGTAGGTTTGACAGTAAAATATCTATTCTATTCTAGGTGGCATTTTGTTTAGTTTTGACATCGTTTTACTGTGTATTGGTCCACCAAGCACATTTGTAAAGAAAATATATGTGCTGAATAAATCTATTAACTAAAATGAGTTTTCAAAACAATTATGAAAAACCAAATGTATTATTCGGATATAAATAAATTCCTGAAACTTATTTTTGGCATTCAATCACTTTCTCTCACTCAGAGGGCCTCACTGGTTATGTCGTTTTGTGAAAGGTGTCCCTCTAGTGGTGGAGCCAGCATTACAGGCTGTGACGTTTCCATTTCTTTATTCAGAGTACTTTATTACTCCCAATGGATAATATGTTCAGTTACAATATTGATAGTTAATAATATACAGGAAAGACTTGTGTAAAGTAACAAATAAAATAATCAAGTAAAAATTTAAATGCAAAGGTTCAACAATGCAGATATACATAAAATATTAAAACCAAATAAACAGAACATGATTAAATGACTCGAGTGATGCATTGTATATTAATGTGAAACGGTTGTCACGGCTGTGTGTTTGTGTAACTAAAGCACGTGTTTGTGGTGGTAGGGTTTGTTACGAGCGCTGTCCCTACAACCCCACGGCGGCAACCTTCATCCTGTCGGCCATGTGGCACGGAGCCTACCCTGGATATTACCTCACCTTCCTCACTGGCATCGTGGTCACTCTGGCCGCGCGAGCTGTGAGTATTCTAGCAGGCTTATCTCGCTTTCTTTTGCATGTTTCTCTTTCTCTTGTTCTTCCTATCTTTACTACTCCTTTCCTGAATATAAAATTCCAAATTCCAGACAAATCACTTTTTCTTCTTCTTGATTCCTGAGTTACCATGGTGACATTTTTAGTCTTCATCTTTTTACAAAACGTTTCCCCTGTCTCTCTCTCCCCTCCCCCCAGGTAAGACACAATGTGCGGCCATATTTCCAATGCTCACCCGCCCACAAGCTCCTCTATGACATCATCACGTGGGCGTCCACCCAGATCGCCATCTGCTACACGGTGGTGCCGTTTGTACTGCTGTCCGTGGGCCCGTCAATGAAGTTCTACAGGTCTGTGATTGGCTCAGCTTGTCCCTGTGATGTCCTATAGAGAAGGTTCCTTCCTGCGGTTTTCAAAATCACTCTCAAGCTTACAGAACTACAGGAAATAAATTATCTTGTAGGCTTAAGGGCAACCGAGGCTTGTGTGGCGTTAAAGTAAAGACAGACAATTATTATAACAGCCCTCCACTAGAGCACAGTCCACTAGAGATGAGCTATCCTCTACACACCTGGGTGGATATTCGATTTTGATATGGCTTATCCAGAGTGATCTGCAGACTATTCAGATATAGTTCATTAAGGAGCAGGTAGGGGGACCAAAGGCTTATTTCTCTGAAGGGTTAGAGGTTAGTTGAAGACTCGCCAGCTCCACAGCTCAGCTCAGCTCTCTCTGTGTCTCTCTCCTGTTCCTGCAGATCCTGGTGCTTCAGCCTCCACCTGGGCTGCGTGCTGCTGGCCGTGGCCCTGCCTGTCAAGCCCCGCCACCTGCGCCTCAAAGACCAGCACAAGACCCGGCCGCTTGCCCAGGACCAGGGGCTCCAGGCCCAGCAGCCCCTGGTGGCCACTGACGGCAACTGCAACCAGAAGTCGAAGACCACATGAACCGCTGGTGTCCGGACTGCGCAGGGCGAGCCCACTGCCCCTCAAAGAGAGAGAGAGACCCAGGGGGGAGGGGGTGGGGGTGGTGGTGGCAGCGGGACCAGCTGTGTGACAACCCTCCCCCATCCCCTGACCTCTGACCCTTTCACCTGACCCCCCCCCCCCACCCCATCTCCCAACCTATCCCACCCACCCCGTCACCCACTCTACCAACCCTTCCCACTCTGCCCCACCCCCCTACCCTTCTGCCTGTGGTGTTTAGTGGTGGGATGTTCACCGACTGTAGCACGATGGCACGGAACACACAGCCAACAGGGAGAGGAAGAGGACGACGAAGAGGTTTGATATTCACCCCGTGTGTTACCGAGACTCCTTCGAGGCGAGGGGGGAGGAGAAGGGGTAGGGGAAGGGTGGTTCAGTGTTTTTACCTTTTGCAGTGTCCCCCCCCCCCTTCGGAAAATGGGAGGAGGGGGAGGGAGGAGGATGAGGTGGGAAATGATCTCTGAGATGCCATTTTTTTTGACCATGTGACTTTATACAAACACTCCCATTGGACAGTTTTGGGGCGGTTGACTGTGTTTTGACTGTGTGTCATGGGATCGTGAAGGAGCGGTGGGAGGAGGAGCTAGCGACCGGCCTTCCCGCCGCGGACGTGAGACGAGAAACTCAACGTGGTTTCAGTTGGTGTGTTTGTTTCGGCTCGGTGCGGAGGGAAATACTAGGGAAGGGAATGGATTTGAAATAACACAGTATATTATTTTTATTTTTTATTTAATTGTTGTCGAGCAGATTGGTGAATGGAAAAGGAATCAAATAAATTGGTTGTTTAATTTAAAAGGAACAATTTATATTTAAAAGTGTGAGTGAGATGATGGTGAGGTTATTGAAAAGCGATGAATGAATGAATAAGGCAATGAACCAGCAGAAGTGAGCAAATTAATAAGTTAAGGGGGAAAGGGGGCGTGTCCGTGTTTTCCAGCCGGTGATGTCACAGGTTTCGTCTATATGATTTGTTGTCAACAGGACCCTCCCACAGCACACTTCCTGCTTTCAGTGTGACATTACACAGTGCGAGCCTGTGATGTCACAGCATTGCTCCAGCGTCACATGATCAGTATTTCTCCAATGGCCATCAAGTGTTTCTGTCATACAAGCGGGTATGAGGTCACAAAGTTACACCTTACAGAATGATCCGGAAATTCGAGCGGTTTCGGGAAAAGTGCCAATAATTATTTACACTCGGACGCCTTAGCTGTTGTCATTTTTTATTTTATTTTTGCTTTCAGTGAAGAAAGTAAAAAAGAAATGCAGGCCACTTTATACTACATGACTTAATTCTTTGGTGTACGATGGAAAAGGAAAATGGAGTATTACGGAGTGGAGCTTCTTTGCGTTTCCATCGATTTTAGATGTCAACTTTCGTCTATTTCTGTGCTTGTTATGTGTATTATACCAACAGAGTTTTACTGTAGTTTCATGGATGATAATTTACCGATCCCTGGTTGTGGAGGGGGGGGGGGGGGGGGGGGGGGGGGGGGGGGTGGTGGTAGGGAGGTGATGGTAGCTGTTCCGGGTTACCATGGTAACCCGTTTGCTTGTGAGCCTCATCTGAGAGAAATGGAAGACTTCGCAACACCAGGTGATGCCACTGCGTTTACCTTACACACGAGATGTGGATGACACCATTTTGTAAATTCTGTGATAAAAATATGGATTTTTTTTTTTTTAAACCAAACCTTCGGTGTGTGTCTACTTTGTTATGGTTGGGGAGGACATCTTACTTCCATTCACCGTTTGTTTATTATTTTAAATGGCGTAATTCTTCATTTGGCACTCAGTCAATTGTTAGTGTTTTAATGGGAGACAACTGAGCTGAGCTGACTGCAGTGTCTCGATAAGTGAACACATCTTCTGTTTCACTGATTTCTTCCATTTAGTCATATCGTTTAGGACATGCTTTTATCCAAAGTGACTTACAATGAATTTTAGATACATGATGTCATTATGGAGTAACGGTTGGGGTTCAACATCTTGGAATATTTTCAACTCAAAGGGGACCTTCAAGTCCCCTTTGTGAGTTGAAAATGACTGGGAATGAGATTAGCTTAGCTGCAAGCGACTAAGAGGAAGTTAGCATTAGCATTCGGGTAGTGTATTGCGACCTTAGTCACAATTACCTCCGTGGAGTGCCCTGTTCATGAAAAAAATAAAATGTGTATATCTGTATGTAATGGCGATAAACACACTAATATTGCACCTCTACAGACAGCTTGGGTCATCGTCTTTGTAGTCATGCCTTTGGTTTCACAAAAAGTCGGTAAAGTGATCACAGGACTTTGAAGTGAGTTACTCATAGCTGGTTACCTTAGTTAAGTCTATTGGGAGCATTGGGGATCAAACCCAGTAGCTTTCAACCAGGAATCCTACACCCTGTTGTGTTGGCGTCATGGGCGTTTGTCCTTGGTGGTTTGAAAAGAGAAATTGGTGATGGAACCGTTTGTTGTTCCTCCCTTTTATTACTCGTCTTTCTTAAATGCTCTTTTGTTTTTAGTCCCGTTGTATTTTTCTTTGTGGTAGATATAGTGGGTGTGGTCTTAGTGGATACATTGTTGTATTCCTTGTGGTCAAGAAACTGTAAAAGAGTGTGGAGTTTTGCTTTTTAAAATAATTAAGGTTATCTGTGGGTACTCTTCATCCATAGCCAAACCATAAAAATACACAATGTGCATGTGGACTACAGAAAGCATCCCAAACTAGCATAACGATGTTCTGTCAAACTGAGATTCAAAATGTGAAAATAGTGCACAAACTGCACATAGCTAAGAAATTAACTGTTCACTTCTCTGAATACCAACAAATGAATTGAGAGAACTGCATACGAGTGATATATTATTGATTACTTTTTATTACCTTTTCCAGTTCATAAATAATACATTTGAATTAATTCAAATTTCTAGAAGATGCCCTAACACACACATTGGAACTATTGATTACAAAACCAAAAGTTCCATTTAACTACTGACAATCATTGCAGTCATTTGAGAATTACAGGCCCTACAAATACTCAAATTACCACAATAGAATATTTGATCAACAGTGCATTTTTGACTGCAGCAACTATCATTTATAGAAATATCGTAGTAATAAGTTCACTGAAAATATGCATTATGAGGCTTTTTTTGTACGTTAATTATGATCCCATTTTCTATATAAACATCAAATGAAGGCTTCAATCCTGTGATCTGAAATTCCATAAATGAAGTTCAAGCCGCCATCTTGGTACTTCTTGACCAAAAAGTCTACAACGAAGCAACCAGTCACTTTTCTTATTATAAGGGAGAGACAAAATGGACACCGCTGACATAGTTGCGTGCACCCAAGCCAAGTAAAACAACCCATACCAATACCTAAACATAAGCATCTCTAACCCAATACCTAAACTTAATCATCTCTAACCCAATACCTTAACTTAATCGTCTCTAACCCAACACCTTAACCATCTCTAAATACCTCAACTTAATCATCTCTAACCCAATGGCTAAATTTTACCATCTCAATACCTAGACTTAAGCATCTCTAACCCGATACCTAAACTAAACTCCGCTGTGACCGTTTAGTCTCTCTAATAAAAATGAATGTTGGTGAAAAAGCCCCAAGATGATGGCTTAGAATGTGCGTGCCATCATGTGAAACCCTCCCGTTGTTTATGATCATACAACAGGGTTCTAAGCCTTGTGATTGGCTAGGGGTAGCTCCTGACAGAGAACTTGATACCATGTGTGTTGAGCCGTTCGATGAGGCGGGTGTTGGCGAACGCAGACGCTGGCGTGTACACTCCTCCTCTGGAGGGGAGAACCATAGAGTGAATGAGAGAGAAGCACTCTTCCAGCAGCTCATACATTGACAGAGAAGATAGTTCAACTTCACCAAACAGCCCCCTCTGTCGCCAAAAACAAGCGCACAACCATACCACTTTTACAGTGGTATTCATAACTTATCAAATACATTTTATATGTTTGCGTTGTGTCTGTTGCCATGGCTAATCAAAATGAGCAATGGAAGTAGAACAAAGAATTAGTGCTACATACAGACCCACTGAATGACCACATTTATGCCAAGCTTTATAATATAAATAAAAGAAAAGTCAACCTTTAGATATAGTACATATTAGAGCAGATATATATATGTTGGCCGATTTTATCGGCCGATATTGGCCTATCACAGATATATCGGTATCGGCGTATATGTGTGCCGATATGAAAACTTTAGAATTGGTGTCGATTTATAAATATTATTACCTCTTTATAAATCCTCTACTTTGGTGGTTGAACCTCTAAATGCTTTCACTGAGCACATCCACGTAAACAATCCCAACACTAGCATGTTCTGTGTGAAGGTTAGTAGCTCCTCTCCCATACAGTTAACTGGTTCCTTTAGCACATGATTTTAATGGGACCAACATGTAGACAGACAGACCTTTTGGGGAGAGAGTGCAGTTCGTTCAGCACCGTAATGGCCGCCTGGACCATGGTAGCTGGTGTCGCTACGTAGCCGAGCTCTGTGGACCAATAGAAAACCATTTATAGAATGTGGACCAATAGAAACCCATTCATAGGGACCAATATAAACTACTACATAAACCATGGACCAATAGACAACTATTCAGATGAGATTTAAATCTAGGAGGTGTCACATGGTGGATGTTATATATTTTACCCGCTCCGATGACCTGGGTGCAGATCTTCGTGTCGGGGGGGCCCTGTGTCGGATCTTTCCCGTCTGAGTAGCCCTCGCCGAAAAACGTCATGCAGAAACTAGTGTCCTCCATCTTGAGAGAGAGAGAGAGAGAGAGAGAGAGAGAGAGAGAGAGAGAGAGAGAGAGAGAGAGAGAGAGAGAGAGAGAGAGAGAGAGAGAGAGAGAGAGAGAGAGAGAGAGAGAGAGAGAGAGAGAGAGAGAGAGAGAGAGAGAGAGAGAGAGAGAGAGAGAGAGAGAGAGAGAGAGAGAGAGAGAGAGAGAGATTTATGACCATCAACATCTGTTTCATATCCCTCTATTTCCAAGCCATTTCAAAGTCTTATCCACTTGTGACATCACAAATGGGAGTGTTCATTCAGATCTACGATGGGTGGCTAGAACTTTAACCAGTTGGCACCTTACCAGCTTACCTGTTGCTACAGTCCACTTTCGAGTTGCTCTATCAAGTCCTCCATTTAATAAAATGGAAGAGGCCCTCTTGCTCACCTGCTTCAGGGACGGGCCTTCCTTGGTGAATATCCCGAAAGAGAAGAATGATGGGAACTGTAGGCAGGGGCAACCAGACAGAAACTAACATTAATTAAGTCCAGCCTTGAGAACGCTCAAATAAATAGTATGACATTTAATAGAACACTGAGAAAACCTGAGATAATACAAAAATTATAATTGTTGTATTATCTCGGGGTGGCTGTTGTCCAAGTCGCCCCACTCTCACAAATCAAACCAACCCTAAGGATCAATAGCCCACCCCCCAACTGATACGCCATTTGACCTGGAGTCGTATTACGGAGTCTAAATCACGGCACCTCACCCTGTCTTTAAAGGGCCCCTATTTTACTACCAGGTGTGAGGCTGATTGGTCATAACAAGCTATTTCAAAATCGACCCACTAGTGACATCACAAGTGGAGGTATCCATTCAGATGCATGAATGAACTCCTCCACGTGTGATGTCACAAGCAGATCGTGTTTGAAATGGCTTGTAATCAGCTGCACACCTGTTTGTTAAAAATAGGGGCCCTTGAACTAAATTACCCAAAACTAAAGCTACAGAAATGAAAGACAGACCGTGGTTAGGAGCTTCCGTCCCAGGGTGAACTTCACCATTAACCAGAAGAGCAAACCGCCACACATCAGCTTGGCCACGGAGAACCAGTTTCCTACCCCCACATAGGCACTGTACTGGACCTGGAGGGAGGGAGGGAGGGAGGGGTGGGGAAGAGATGGGTGGAGAGAGGGAAGGGTGGGAGGGAGAGAGAGGGGTGGAGCAAAAGGCTTCATTGATTGTTCTCTGGCTCCTACCTTCTAAACGATATACAATTCATCTCGGCTGTGGTTATTGTTCTTGGCTCCTAATATTATTTAGCACTTTTATCCAGAGTGATTTACAGTGAACTCTTTTTAGGTAGCATCATTAAGGAGCAGGTGGGAGGTTAGTGCATCTTGCCAAAGGATGCGTACAGGCAGTGGACTTCAAGGTTGGAACCCAGAACCTTTCGGCTGGTAGTCAAACACCCCAACCCTATCCTGCCCCACATTCGATTCATATTGACCTTCTGCTCTGTCCTATTGATCAGTACTCCTCTTGGTAGGAAATGAGTAGCTGGTGCTGTGATCTTACAGGTGACTTCTGCTCCGCCTCAAGAAGGAAGCGCTGTGTCCTCTTCACCACGGACGGATCTGCGCCCATGAAGGGGATGGAGTACTGGCTAATCTCTTTACTGAAGAACACAGAGCCCCTGGACACACACGCACGCAGAATTGTAATAGCATGTCTCTCACTCACACACACACACACACACACACACACACACACACACACACACACACACACACACACACACACACACACACACACACACACACACACACACACACACACACACACACACACACACACACACACACAGAGAGAGAGACACAGACAGACTCACAGACACACAGACACAAGGATATAACCGAAACAAGTGTGGCTATTCTTACCTGGTTTTCAGTTTGGGTCCGACCACAGGTAAGGGTTTGTTACCCATCTTCCTCCTCAGCTTGCGTAAAGCCCCGCTGTCCGCAAAGCCGTAGACTGCCGACTGCCAGGTAGCGTCGTGGCCACCTCCCCCCTGTGGACAAACAGTGAATTACACCCATGGCTCAAACACTTTTGACTGGATGGCTTCAATGATGTCATGTTTCAGACGATCTCAGTTAGGCATTGCGTCATTACGTTTTAATCACACTCTGATGATGAAATATCAGTAATATCGTATTTTTAGAACACCCTTTCCCAGCAGAATAAGGGGGTTTCACAAATATCCCTTATTAAACAAACAAACCCAGCCCTCTTAAAATGGAGCAAAAAGCAGACCAACCAAAAAGGACCAAGTTCTTTTTGCAGACCACCTCCCGAGGAGGTCTGAGTACAATGTATTTCAGAAGGGGTCCAAGTTATTTTGGAGTGTTCACATATGCTGAAAGGTACCAAGTATGAAAACACCCTAAGGATTTGTTAAATGTTTGTCTTAAATGTTTACTTTTGTTCTAATATTGTTTGAGAGTCCTGAGAGATTTAGGTAATTAACTTGTTTCACAAAGCTTTACACAAGGGAAAATAACAGTTTACCATTTCCAATTCATTCCTTAATTCAACATGTAGAAAAAAAGACTACAAGAATAATTAATCTCCCAACATGCTATGCAGGCAGGCACACGTTATGATTGGCCAATCTACCTGTGCTCCAGTACTGATGGTCAGGAAGCTCTCCACTGCTGTCAGGGTTCCTAGGAAAAGAGACCAATAAATATGTAAATACACAACCAGCCAGTAGAAGTAGTAGGTGAGTAGGTAGTACCTACACATCATAACCATAAGTCTACCATAGTGGGGAATCTAAGACCTTTAATGACATGTATGTCAAATTCACTGTAGGCCACTTTGGATCAAAGTGCCTGCTAAGATGGTAAAATAGTAAAGAAAGGACCAAGTCCAATTTATTTGTATATCCCTTAATCATAGTCTCAAATGGCTTCACAGGCCCACATTATACGACACACCATTCGCCTTTTCAATGGTGAGGAAGGGCTAACAGTTACCAGGATAACAGGTTTAAAAATAAAATGCTTTAACTTAAGGTGTCAAATCGAAATCAAGGCCAAATCTGTACAAATATAGAAGGGAATACTAACCCTAAAGTAGGTAAGTGGGAGGGGATCTTGCTCAAGGATGCCTACAGGTAGACTATGGACATTGGGATTCTAACCCACATCCTTTTGGCTGGGAGTAGAACATCCTTACCACTACACTATCCTCCCCCCCATAGCCTGTGTGTGTGTGTGTGTGTGTGTGTGTGTGTGTGTGTGTGTGTGTGTGTGTGTGTGTGTGTGTGTGTGTGTGTGTGTGTGTGTGTGTGTGTGTGTGTATACCTTTGAGCTGCCTCTCTGTGTAGAGGACCCCCAGGTCGGCTGGTATGGAGTCGAAGCCGCAGCTCCCGATGACGTAGACGCCTCGTTCCAGTGCCTGGTTGTGGTACTCACACTGCATACGCTCCAGGAACTACACATACACACAACATTTTCACACAAAACGACACATATTCATTACACCAGCTCATTGATACAGACAAAGAAACACACAGTATTAACTACGTGTGTGTGTTTGTCTACCTGAGGTTCTCCACAGATGTCTATGCAGTGCGCTCCGTTCTCTATGCATGCCTTGACCACTGGTTCCCCAAAGAACCTGTACTAGAGAGAGAGAGAGAGAGAGAGAGAGAGAGAGAGAGAGAGAGAGAGAGAGAGAGAGAGAGAGAGAGAGAGAGAGAGAGAGAGAGTTCAGTAAAGGTACCTGGACCCACCTACATGTACCCCTATACCTGCTTATTCAACCAGGTGTGTGAGGGTTTTCTGTGCAAAGCCAGTGTTTGATTAAAAGTATTAAAAGTATAGGGCAATACTGACATCAAACATTGTGTTGCAATATGCAACACAATGTGCTATGTAATATAACCCCAATACCATGTTTTATGTGTTTTTAATCACGTCACAAACCCTGCATTTACAACTTCAACTATAATTTTATTTGAATAGAGTTGTATTTTACTTACTGGTCCCACAGTTCAAAACCACCACCCCTAGTTGACACATTAGGGCCAGAGATTCCTCGATGGACACATCAGCTACGATAATTTCTATATCCGTCAGAAGTCCTGGCATGGCTGGACATGGAGATAGAAAATTATCTTATCACTCACCATATGTTGAAATTTGTAATGTAATGTCATGTAGTGATATCGGTCAATCGCTTTTCTATAACGATGTGCCTTTGGTTTGATATTAAAACGCAACAAGAACAATCGTTGCGATATAAATAATTGATTATTAATAATATTGAACATAGCATAGCTGAGAAACATCCAGACAGTGTCTGCTCTGTTAGTTTAGAGACGGTAAAACTCAGCGTGATCTATGGATCATACACAGTGTTTTGGCCGCTTGCTCCAGGACTTTCTCCAGGCGTGCTCTGTTTCTTCCGGCCACGGCCCATTTCAGAGACCCGTCGCTGGCCTCCGTGGCACACCGAGCCACCTCTTCCACCACGAACTGCCCGGTGAAACCAGAAGCACCGAACACTATGATGTGGTAAGGTCTTTTTGAGGTTACGGAGGACGCCATTGTTGTTATATCCGTTTATGAGCACACGTTATGTCAGTCGGTCCCCTCTCCTGGTTGCGCATGGAACCGTGCGCAGTCGTTCTTCGTCAAATCGCAGAATATTTCCACAATGTAGATAATTTATCCTAGTGCCCACGTTGAATCATTACATCTGAGAAACTAATGCAACTGTCTGGTTGTCCGTCTCATTTATGTTTGATTGGTAAGATTTGTATTTAAGTATGTGCGAGTAAAAAAAAAGTGGAATATTTTCCTAGTTCAGATTTCTGGCTTGAAAATACATTATAAACACATACAAAATATCTATTTGTGAGGATGCTGTGCATTGGTTATGTTAACAAAACAAGGTGGTTGCTCGTGTGCAAACACTGTGTAGTCGTGTAGTATGGTAAATAAATAATTAAGCTACCTAAATAGCTTTTGGTCCAAGCTATATGACAACTTCAACTACCAGTCTAGGATAACAACTAGCAACAAAATATCTAGAAAATACATGAAGTACAATAACTTATTAGGCTTATGTGATTTAAAATGCCATGGTAAGAGACTTGGCATTGTAGGGTGATGTCAGGGCTTATAATTAAGCACTAACACTGCAACACAAAATGCAGACAAAGACAAATGACACTGTTATGGTTTAAAATGAAATGCGATTTTAATCTTTAATTTAAACACAGGCCATTCTATCATGCTTGTTGAAATGGTGTCACTTTGTATTTAACCGGGAAATGTTGATGCAAACTTGAGTCACATATATACACATATGGGCTAGATCCTAATATATTAAATTTTGCAAGTTCTCCTCTTGTAACTTAACAGGTACACAACTTGTATGTTAAAGTATACCCATGCCAAGAGGTTCAGAGTAATTTTAAAATACTGCATTTGTCTCACATTTATGTGTGTACAGGCGTGTTTTTGAGATGTATACAGGCTATACTATATTCACTGTGGTAGCAATGGACAGCTACAGCTGCAAGCATGTTTACTTCGGCTACAAAATAAACAAAGAAAATGTAAATAAAAGTAGGAAAACAAACAGAAATAGTAAACAAACACCAGGCAGAGCTTAGGCTTGTTTAACACTAAACAACAGACATGCTGTTGATCTTCTAAATCTATCTGGGTTGTTCTCCTCCATAGTACAGTACAACGTGTTACAATAAAACCTGGACATTAAAGTTAATTAAATACAGGAACAATATGGCTTTGTGTGTGTGTGTGTGTGTGTGTGTGTGTGTGTGTGTGTGTGTGTGTGTGTGTGCGTGTGCGTGCGTGCACCCGTGTACACTTTGGTCCAGAGTCTTTAAGAAACATATTCTTCCAGATCTTCCATCTTAGCTCATCGGGAACAACAATTTGTTCTAAGTACCAGTTGATGGTTTGCATGTAATGCTTGCAAATGTGTGTTGTTCTTTCTTTGTGAATAGCTTCATAAAACAAACTCAGCAACATTCAACGTACATCAACATACATCTGGATGTGAAAGTAGTACTAGTGTAGTACTAGGAAGTACTATCATGGAAGGTCCATCTGCCAAACACTGCCCCGTAGCAACGGCAGGTTGATGCTGATTGGTTGTTCCTCGGTGACCCAATGACTCAATCAGCATTGTGGGTTGGGTCCGTCACCATCTCCACACAGCATAACACTAAACAAAGCCTGTAAAACGTCTAAAGTACAGGTTTGTGCGTGTGCGTATTTTAAGTCTGAATGGGCAGCCAGTGTTTCAGTTGGTCAAAGACCCTCCGTACGTTTACGACGTAGAAGTTGATGTTGTCTGAGAAGTCCGTGCATATGTTGGAGTAGGTGTCCACCAGGGTGCAGTACAGGGCCGTGCCACCGATGCTGATCACCACGGTAACCGTACACAGCAGCAACAGGATCAGACACGAGTCTCCACCCACCTCATCTGCAAACAGGAAGAGACAGAGAATAGTATGTGATCCACAATCTAAATGAGCCTGTCTCTATGCAGCCCTCAACCTAGTAGAATAGATCATTTTCACAAAGATGTCGTTGTAGGACAAACACAGGTGTCACTCATAACCCTAATTATGGGGCTGCTACTTGTATGTACCAGGGCACAATAGTTGATTAAACCAGTGATGTTAACACACATTTACCTTTGCTGGTGCTTTGACGCACATAAATGAAACACCCGCCTGCCTCCCAGTGTTAACGCTGGGGGCTACACCTGTGTTGGCCCTGCTATGACACCTCAGTGACAAGGGTCCAAAGTCAATGTTTGATAGCTTCACTGGTTTATACTCATGCGCTGTTACACACATGGAGAAAAAAACAGTTCCACATGTAAACCTAATGCTGTGTTTGTGGCTTTTCCTCTTGATGACTAAAATATAGTTCGTTTTCTGAGCAACACCTGTTTTTGTCCTTCGAAGACTCTGCAGAAAAGGTCACGTCAGTTTTAAAAACCAGAAGACGTGTGTCACATTAATGATTAATCAGTAGGTTAGGGCTTGTACATCATGACACCACATTGCAACGACGGAAGTATTTGAGCATGGGAATGTTATTGACAGTAATGGGGTTTTGGCCATTGTTTTGTAATTAATCATGAAATGGTTTGTCATTATGGGGAGACATTGTTGTGTTTGAAACTGCCACAGTGTTTCTCACATGCAAGCAATGGCAAGACAAAGTTTTGATTAGCCTAGGTTACGGTATATTTCAGTTTATTTAGGAGTTTAACTTACTACAACGTTTTTGAGGCATCACAAAATGGCCAGTATCGGCAACAAAAAATCCCATGATGCTTTCTAATGTACAAGCCCTATAAGGTTATGAATGCAATAGCATGTTTTCTCTAAAAGCATGTCTCATCTAAAGCTGAGGCTACACTACGCTATTTTCTAGGCAGATTTGGGAAGGATTTGAAGTGGACCAATGTACAAGTGGTGCTGAGGCTCTGCTTTAACAAGGGTGGAACGTAGGCTACCTTGCTCTGCGGCGTATTCCGGCTCCGTGAAGCGGACCTTGCGTTTGCCGTTGTGCTTCTCGACTGAGACACCAGGGGGCGGTAGACCGTCCAACGACGCCCTCCTGCGCTTTAGGATGGAGACCAGGCCATCAGGAGCTGAGCTCTGGAGGAGAAACAGCGAACACAAAAGGAGGTATTTAAGATAAAACACGTTTTTAAATATTTGCTATGTCGGTAGGTTTCCTTCATCCTATTTGGTGACCTGGCAGCTTATCGCTGACGTTAATACAGTCAAACTTTGGCCAACACCTCTCACTGATTCGTCATTTCTAGCCATCGTCCTTTCTGTCCGTCATTTCACTGAAACAACAAATCAAATCCCTCTTAACCCGATTTATAAAGTTTATAACAACAAAAACGACAATGACAACAACAAGGCCAAAACCTCTACATCAGGCTGATATGCAGCTTTAATAAAACAGGGCCATTCCTTAGCTATATCTCCTCCCAGCCATTTGTAGTTACTTATATTGTTTTCAAACATTGTAAATGTATGAATTGGATTTCAGATGTGGTACACCATTTTCAACACTGGATTATTTTGATCCAGCAAACCAATGCAAACAACTACATTGAACTTTGAGTGTAATATTGTCGCTGGGTTTAAAGCTCTATAAAATTGTTTACATGACTATAAAGAACTTTTATTGTATTCTTACCAACTGTAAAACGGTTGGAAATGTATTACTGCAAGGAATCACAAAACTCATTAGCTTCGCCACTGTGTTTTCTATTACAAAAGACGGCGACCGCACCCGAACCAAAACTCACTTAACCCTCTATTGGATTACATAACCATGTTATTTAAGAACAGGACAAGCCCCCCCCCCCCCCCCCCCCCTCTGCCTTAGGCTGGAGGAGAGGTTCTAGCTGAATACAAAGTAGACTTATTGAGGTTATTTCCCAAGTGAGGATTGCACACTCAGCAGTGAGTATGGGTGGAGGTGGACAAAGTAAACAGAGAGAGGGAGAGTTTTTGAGCTTAAGACTCATTTTTAGATGAAAAAAGGCAGTGAAAACTAGTACAAAACGTTGAGAATGTCAAAATTGCTATTTTGTTTGCAAATAGATAATAAGACAAATCAACAGATGAAAAGACAAGGCAAACAGGCAGACAGACAGATAAACTAACAAACAGACAGGCAGCCAGACAGGCAGTTAGACAGACAACGAGACCAACAGACAGTGTTCCTACCCCTTCATCGTGAGACAGCTTGACCAGGTCCTTCTCCGAGGCCTGGGGGACCCCTGTCGGCCACTCCCCCTTCACCTCCTCCTCCTCGGGGGTCGTCTCTTCACACGCATCCTCCTCTTCCTCCACCTCCTGGCCTTCCTTACATAGCTCCTCCTCCTCCTCTTCGCCTCTTCTCTCTTCCTCATCCTCCATCTCTTCTTCTTCTCCTTCTCTCCTCTCTTCCTGCTCCTCCTCCTCCTCCGTCCCTTCCTCCTGCTGGTTGGGGGGTTGAGGGGACCGTGGTTCTGTATGTTTCAGACCTTCACCCATGGGTGCTGCTAGGGGTTTAGTGTCTGGAACCAGGGACAGATAAAACAACATTGATTACTAAGAAACGACCACATTCTGTTCTACATTGATGTTTTCTTTTATTTCCTATTTCCTGTACAGTTGTTGATTTTGTATCTTGTATTTATTTTCTGTACAGTACCAACATATCGTGACACATTAACTGGATGTGAAAGTTTACCTGGCAAGGAAACCATTCAGATTATGACACATCTGGATATATCTAGGACCAATCGGAGTATATTCTATATCCAGAATGTATACTGCTCAAAAAAATAAAGGGAACACTTGGAGTTACATTGTGTTGTTTAAGTGTTCCCTTTATTTTTTTGAGCAGTATATATACCCGGACACATCGAGGCCATGGTATGCATTCTGGAATTATTCGTACCTCGAGCACTGTGTGTGTGTGTGTGTGTGTGTGTGTGTGTGTGTGTGTGTGTGTGTGTGTGTGTGTGTGTGTATCTCTTTACTACGTCCACATGCATCATGTTGTGCACCTGCTCCATGACGTAGAGGGGGCGGAGTGTGGTTCACCCTGCGGTGCTGAGCTCTGTACTGGGCTCCTCCCATCTCCGGGTCCGACACAAACTGTGGTAGAGACACACACACACACACACACACACACATCTGGAATTTATAAACAGCTCAAACACATCTGGAATATATAAACAGCGGGAACAGTCAATATGTACATGCAATATAAAAATGTGCACCACACCTAAATTATAGATTAAATAAAAAATCCTCACTGCATAGGTCCAAAAATATGCCTCTCCATTAAAAGATGATGCTATATTCATTTATACGTGTATTTACAAACACTATAACCATACATTCTACCCTTTTGTATGAGTAGGATAATACTAGTGAACATATCTGTCAATCAAATGCAGATAAAGGGAATCAGAGAGAGAATGTGTTGGGATCTCACCTGGTCCTCACTGAGCGGTCTAGATAGAGAGAGAGAGAGAGAGAGAGAGAGAGAGAGAGAACAGTTAATGTGTGTTGGGAAGAAGAGCTAAAGGCAATCCATGAGGGATGGAGATAGGTGGACAGAGAGATGGACAAACAAACACAAAGAAATGATAACACACAAATTGTGCTGTAATGCTAACATTTGGTAGGTCCTTTACACAGACTCAGATAGGAGATAAACTGGTTGTTTATCTGTGGGACACAGCTTAGTGACCGTGCGGCATTAAAACAACACCATCTAGCATCACAATCTACGAATATGACATTAAACATTATATATAAATATCAGATCTAAAAAATTATGAACTGAAGTACTGATTTTGTCATCGAGTCTCACGATACAAGTTCTTTAAAGTACCAAAGGACGACATGCTGTGTGAGTCCCCAGGAAAGATGAAAGTGAAATGGGGTTAAAATGGTGGAACATCAAGGTAGCTTCTGCTAGGCCATAGTGATATAGGAAACTGGAAATTGGCGTGAGAAGGAACTTCCTAAGTGTTTACCAGGGCTCTGGTCTTCGCTTACCTCCACATTTCTGTATTATATTTATGACCACTCCCTTCAGCATGTGCCAACAATTAAACAATGGCTAACAATGGTTAATGTTTCTTAGAAACAAAACACTTCGCGGTCTCTTTTCAGCTGCTATAGGTTAACACTGAGAATAACTTTTCATATTTCTTCCCATGGCAGGAAAGCAAGGTAGCAGGTCTGACTCCCAACTGAAAGGTTCTGGGGTCGAACCCAAATGTCTGAAATCAACATGCCGGCATGGTCTGAAAGTGTCTCCTTAATGACAAAATAGTTTGTCATTGTCAATAGTAACATCACATTAAGCCGATTAGGGACACACAAGAACACAACAGCCCTTGTAATGGTTCTACTGCAGTGTCTGCATTTTCATAACAAACCAACATCCAATCCCAGTGAGACTGCTAGAGGCGGGTTCTGAGTCTGGGTTCCGGGTCCCACCTGCTGTGGTTTCTACAGAGCTGCTCCAGGGTCTCCATGTAGGTCTCCCTGCTTATGTTGGACTCTGTTCCTTCAGGATCCTTCTTACCCTCCAGCTGGCTCTCTGGGAACAAACAAGTTGAAATGAGAATGACTAGACCGACATTATGTAAACACGCGCTCCAAGCCACCATTCAATTATTTCGTCTTTCATATTCATTTGATCTTTTTCATTTTCTTCCCATTGGCTTTCTTTCTTTCTTTCTTTCTTTCTTTCTTTCTTTCTTTCTTTCTTTCTTTCTTTCTTTCTTTCTTTCTTTCTTTCTTTCTTTCTTTCTTTCTTTCTTTCTTTCTTTCTTTCTTTCTTTCTTTCTTTCTTTCTTTCTCTCTTTCACCTCAAATGCGTTTGATGATAATGGTGTTATTATCAGTGCATGTCAACACAAAACTAAATATCTCTCTCTTGATATCTGTGTGTGTGTGTCTCTCTCTCTCTCTCTCTCTCTCTCTCTCTCTCTTATTTCTTCCTCCCAGCCACCACCTGTCCACTAGTCATAACTGATGATGATGTACAAAGGACAAGACCAAACAGACTGCAGTACCCCAGGTCTCCTGCAGGGTGGCGAGGTTGGACAGCAAGCGTTCATGGTAGGACTTCTCCAACTGCAGGAACTGGATTGCCCACTGGTCTGGAAACAGTGGCCGTTAAGGTAAAAATAAACACACACAGATGATATTCACCAGAATGTTGAGAGATTAAAGAAAGTCACAACTAAATATTTAACTTGTAAATGTTGAAATGTTTTATTGTAAAAGTGTAAATTAAGCCAGAGCAAACTAAGAGGAGCAGTAAGCTGCATTCGCCACCCGCTTCCTAATTCTCAAGAAATTATTTTAGATCGCCATTGTACTCACTGACCCAATACCCAGTGAGCTAGAGAAGCATCCTAAAGTTGCTGTCGAATCGTCTTCAAACCAAGGATACGCTCCTTACACAGGAAGTGCTTTGGAGATTTTGCCACTATGTCATAGACGCACAGCCATAAAGCAGGTCTGAAGGTTATGATTGGCCCAGATCATCAACAGTCAACCTCGTCCTTTAAAGATGCTGAAGCAGCTCAGCTCTTTGCTAACTGCTACTGCTCGTCTCCTCGAAGAAATAGTGAGTGAGCAGTAGGGCGTAGTCGCCTTAGGGGCGGTTGCCCTGGTAACAGCGTAAACAGCCGCAGCTGCACACGCCCTTAAGACCCAGAGGAAACCAGTGCCAGACCGTCTGGTCCAACCGGGGAAACACCCAAACACAGAGACTAAAGTCATAGAGTAGCCAAACTCCACCCCTTAGTACTTAACCTTAAACATGTTACTTTTTAACATAGCTATACTATGCTAAAAAACATTTCCAAGTTTGCTGAAACTTGTGTGTCACAGACATAAACTGTGATACTTGTGATCTGTGATTAATTATCATTATTGTCTGAAATCACTTACTACTCACTATAAAGTGGACTATACTATATAGTCCACTATATCGTGAGGTCGCCATTTTGTAGTGCTGTCCGAATATATAGTGAAGACTCATCGTATCCCACAATGCATAGTGAAAAGTAGTCACTAACCAAGCATGTATACCCTCATGCATTGCGCTGAAAGAAAATAGCCTAGAGGAAAGCTCATCATTCAAATTCAGAAATGATGTTTTTATATATCTATATAAATGTAAAGGCCCAGCATCATCTTCATCTTTTCACTTACATGTTGTATACGTCTTGGTAACAAGAGCAGCACGTCTCAGTTTTCTCTGTCTAGTAATTCTGTTTCTCGTGAGAACAAACAAAGTAAGATCGATAGTGGGTGGCATTTCAACAGAGCTCTAAAATATGTTTTATAAAGAGTATTATTAAGAAGTACTTTTGATGGAGTATAGTTTTTATCCTTATGACGACAGGGACGAGACAAATCCATGAGTTGTGGCACAATATTTTTATATTCTTATATTATATATATATATATAAACAATATATGTATATATAGTTTTTATTGATTTGGGAAAATACGCTCATTAATATATCATAAAACTGCATGCCAGGATTTATTACGGTTGGTCCACTAGCCCTAGGCGATGTTGGCATGTTTTAATTATGCGACAACAATGACGTAATAAACGAGGACCCAAGTAGTGGTCAAAAGTGTTGTTTCATTGTGCAGATGAGCTCACTATATAGTCCTCTACATAGAACTAACTCAATACTGAGTGGGTAGTGGTGAAGGAGTGAATGGTTTCAGACACAGCCATAGGGTAACATTTATTTTTAATCTGCTTCAAGCAACTGCAGACCAATTCCTGTCCACACCTGTCCCAATCAAGAAACCCGCAAACCAGATTAACTTCATTAATTTGAATCCATTTTATTCCCTTTTCTTCTTTTTAACTAATTTTGATCACAATAAACCTAGTCCAAACAGTGAGGTTTCGACATTCTAATGACAAAGTTAAGAAAATAACGAATAAACGGCATTAGAAATACTAAATACTACACTAGACTTGATCGCTCTGAAAGGATACAGTCGTTTTTGAGGGAGTACGCCTCTGCCATCTAGAAGGGAGCGAGAGGGAGAGGGAATACATTAGGGTTTCACAGAGGGTTAAACACAGTGGAGATCACACAGTACATACCAGCAGTGTGTCACTAGCAGAGATACAAACACCCTCTGTGGTGACCGGAGATCTGATGACATCACATAGAGACGACTGAAAATAATGGGATGTGTGTGTGTATTTGTGTGTGTCCCTCCCTCCCTCATTTACCCACTGACTCATTCATCCACTGACTGACTGACTGACTTATCTTACTCCCTCACTCCCTCACTCATTCACCCACTCACCACCCACAACGTGAACATGTAGAAAGGGCACAGCGTTAACACCAGCGCTTAATACTAACCCCCAGTGCTAATCCACTGCACCTCTAACACCATCATCAGCAGCAAAACTGTCAACACTAGTTAGACTGTGATGAAATACACCTAATCCCTCCCACAGTGGGAGTCACATGACCAAGAGAGAGAGATTTAGACCTGTATAGGACAGGCAGACGGACGGATAGACGAACGGACTGAGGACAATGAGTCACAAGGCAGTGCTTGTGTTTGGGATTAGTGGTCCAGTTTTTCTCCCACTCTCTCTGTTTATGTCGCTCTCTCATCCTCTCTCAATTAAATTACATTTAAAAGAGCTTTATTGGCATGGAAAATAAAATGTACATTTCTAAAGCAAAAAGTACATAAATATACAAAATGTCTCTGTGTTTGTGTGTGTGTGTTTGTATAATAACTATGAAGACTACACCTTCCAGAGAGTGGTTTCATATATTTCTCACAGTACTGTAACTGTAAGAAACGTCACTGACACCTTTTCTCAGCATTCAAACAGCCTGCCAGTCAACTTTACGTTTCCACTAAATGGAACAATTTGTTAACTTGTATTATGTCAGTACGTAATAAACAATTCGATTAAATGGTGAAATACAGTCAACCGTTTCACTGTGTACACATTACTGGGTGGTTTGAGTGTGTGTACACAGAAATAAATCAGATGATAATCAAACTTTCATCCCGGATTTAATTTGCATTATTATCATGCTCCCGACATTTCAGCTCACCTAACAAAGATGTTGATTACTGATCAATCATTCTGAAAAATGTTTGTTAAATCAGACACATGTTGCTATGCTAATAGTTTAATGCGATGATTAATGGCTCCAACATCTGACAGGAAGAATTACTATGTAACTATAGTCTGAAGAGCCTTTTAATCAACAAGACGACAACCAGATACTGGAAAGTTTAAATTGTTGGGCCTCAACTTAGCAACTAAGAGTCAGACAACTGTGGTTCTATTCCTAGTTCCTAGTCTGTCCGTGTGTGGTTAGGTTCGGCGTTTATCTCATATCTTAATACCGGATCTCAGGAAGCGCCATCAAACACTATGGGGTTTCCTTCAAATAAATACAAGGGGGGACGGGGGGACAACGACTTCTAAACACACAAATGTATCACTAAATAGACCTTATATGGGCATCCTTGTCTGTACTGCTATGGAATGCCAGATAGTGTCCATGTCTCTGGAAGAGTTTGTTACAGACCATAATTAAAGGGGCTTGTGTTGTCTGCTAGCTGGATTGGGCTTTTTGTCACAAAAAAAATCTTTAAGCATAATGAAATAGGTACAGTATAGCAGTGGGTTGTAGTAACACCTAGGTGGCAGAACCGAGTAGTGGTTATGGTGTTTGACTCCCAGTTAAAAGGTTCTGGCTTAATAACACACACACACACACACACACACACACACACACACACACACACCTGGTGTAGGGAGTGTGGCAGCAGTGTGTAGTTGGGGGCCTCCACAAGGCTCTCCAGGGAGGCCAGCACCTCTGGGCCGGGGCCCGGGGCCCACACACTCTCAGAGGGCCCTAAAACACACAACACATGCAATCAATTAATACACATTATCAGGTCAATTCATATGTCATGGGGAGGTCGTTTTCATATTAAAAACATTAAGACATAATCTCAGGATAACAAAAGCATATGAGGCTGATTGAAAACAACACATTGTGATATTGTGTAAAACATTATCAGAAATATTATGATGCCAACACAAAAAAGTTAACATTATGATGTCAACCTGCAGTCTATGCGGTCAACTCAAAACATCACACGCAGAAACAGAAGTCTGTTATATTCTATAATTCTATTCCACTATGTCCTAGTCGGTTTTCTTCAATTTATTTTCATTCTATTCAAGCATGTTGTATTCTAATAATTATATTCTATTCCGTTCCATTTCAACCGTTTCTTGTCTGGCCCACACTATGTTCACCCAGGACTGTGATAATGACCCTCTATTATCCCGTCAGGGCGATGGGTACGTAGCACTGTAGCTCCCCAGTGGCTCTGCTAGAGCCGGTGGTCTCCTCCTCAACCTCACCCACCCTGTGCTCCTGTTACACCCCTGTCACCTGCAGACCAGCTGACCGATTGCAGGCCACAGACCAGGGAGGGTCCAAGAGTAAGGGAAGCACCAAGCTTTCAATCAACCCTCTCTCTCTCTGTGATGTGAGCTGCAACCAATTCATTGCTCTCTCTCTCTCTCTCTCTCTCGCTCTCGCTCTCGCTCTCTCTCGCTCTCTACTCACATAATTATATATATATCTCAGATTCTCTCTCTCCCTCTTTCTATCTGTATATTTGTTTAGTACAATTTGTCTATCTCCCTCCACTCCCTCTCTGTTTACCTCTCTCCCTCCCTATCTCCCCCGCTCTGTCCCTCTCCATCTCTCTCTTCCTCTCCCTCCTCTAACTTTTAATGATCTTTAATGATGTGTAAAGACCGTGGCCTGGAGCCGTCGGACACGGCGAGAGCTGTAATGGATATCCCATTACCGTCATCATGATAGCATCATCATGGTTTTATTATGGACCTGTATTCTAACTTTCTTATTTGTTCATATCTTTACCTTGTCACCAGGCAGTCAAAGAAAGCTTGCACATAAGAATGTAACTCGCTCCTTTGTACTTGGTGTATAGTCTAATTTGAATCAGAAAAACTTGAATCTGAATATCCCGCCCTGGTTATGCAGACAGAACAGATATAGCCTTGCTTTTTATGGAGCTCAACATATGAGGAACACCATACCATAAATACAATCAACATGTGAGACAACTAGATCATCAATCATTTGTTGATCACAGACGGTAACCCTGGCTACCACAGCAGCAAGTACAGGACAGTAGTAGAATAAAAAAAGGGGTAACGTGTCCTAACGACGCATCTAGTACCTGGGGGGCTGGTCCCCGAAGGCTGCTCCTCCTGGGTCTCCTGGCTCCCAGCGTCCGGGCCCTTCGGGGGGGCACTCATGTTCTTGTTGCCCATCACCTCCAGGCACCTTGGTGGTGCTTCACTAAGGAGTCTCAACCGCTGGTGCTGGAGACCCCAGGGGCTCTGCGAGGGGGTCTTGACTCTGGAATTGACTAGATGGCTGTGTTCCAAATGCAAGTGAGCTGCCTCACTGCCTACGTCCTATGTAGGGAACTGCTTGGCTAGGCAGCTGTGGATCCCTCTGGTATCTTGTCTGGTCTGATCTGTCTGTTTTCTTATCCGTCTGTGTTCCTTCAGTAGGTGGTGGAAGGTGGTTAGGCTCCACGTGATTGAGGTGGTGTGAATATTTCCCACGGGTCTTCAGTTCCAATGTCCCCCCAACCCTGCCCCCCTCCTGTGCGGTGGTAGCCGGTCTCAGACTATGGGTGGGAGGTATAATCCTCAATCCCCATTGGCTGAAGAAGAGGAGAGATGAGAGAGAGTTGCAAGGTATCCAGTGTATACTCTACAGTGGCAGCACTTTGTAGAGGAGGATTGTGGGTAATGTAGTCTGTGGCACTCTCTGAGGTATATTCACTTAAGTCATCCTGTAAAATCAGTTGGTCGTTCTTCCTCAAAGGTCCTAGGTTCACTGGACTTCGCTTGTTCTCTCAGCGACCTGAGAGAGAGAGAGAGAGAGAGAGAGAGAGAGAGAGAGAGAGAGAGAGAGAGAGAGAGAGAGAGAGAGAGAGAGAGAGAGAGAGAGAGAGAGAGAGAGAGAGAGAGAGAGAGAGAGAGAGAGAGAGAGAGAGAGAGAGAGAGAGAGAGAAAAAGTTATGGAACATGTTTTTAGCGACGTTAGCTGGCATAAAACCATATCACGCTCTGTGCTCTGTGTTCTTTGCTGCTACACTAACAAGGAAGAGGAGAAGGAAGTTGCTAAAAAGATGTACAAAAAAGATAGAGAGGGAGGGAGATGGAGAGAAAGAGGGACAAAATGGGGGCAGAGAAAGTGGGATGGGAAGAGAAAGATAATACATAACATGCATTGGCAATTTAACAAAACTTGACACCATGATAAGGCAAGTAAAAGTAGAGTAAAAGAAAGAAAGAAAGGAGAGAACAGATGGGTATAAGAGACGTCAGAGAGGAAGAGGGGAGAGGAGAGACGGTAAAGCGAAGAGTCAGATCCTCTGTTCTCTGAGTGACAAAGAAAAGAGAATGTTTCTTTGCGTCTCTAATGGTGCCTGAAGGGGTCCATTCAGCAAAAAAATAAACCACCATCCCCGGTTACTGTGGAGAGGACAGGGCCTGGTAAAGGGTAAAGGACTGTTACATCACGGACATAAAGTGGGACAACACACAATGCCTTTCCACGTCCAAGCTCACATGGGAACATTGAGGACCTGGAAACAAAGAATAGCCTACACGCTGCACAGTCTGCCCACTCTAACATAACATATTTATTTTAATAATTATATGTACCATAGTTCTATCCTGTGATAATTTTGCTGTAGAGAAGTCTGAAGTGAAGAATGTAATAAGAAGGCGCCAGGAACAGGCCTATGTGTTATAGAACACACAAATATTTGATTCATTGATGTTCAAATATCTTCATCAATCTGATTGACAACATGTTTAATATAGTACAAGAGGGACTACTATGTTTAATAGTATCAACTCAAAACCATATGCGCTGCTGCAAGGATGCCGTCTCATTCCGCCTCATTAAAGCACATCTTTGCAGCATCAACGATCAGAGGGCATGCGTGTGTTCGTGCGTGTGCGCGCGCGTGCGATCGTGCGTGGCACGGTAACTCAGAGGTAGGCTACACAACCGCGTGCAGTCATGTGAGTCTATATTTTACTACATGGAATGTGAAACGCAGTAGCCTACAAGCGCTGGGAGCGCCGCCTAAATCACAGCATCGAACAGAGTAGACGAAGAAAAAAAACAGTGTATGAGTCTGTTCAGATGAAAATTAGTGTATTGGATGAGATTACATTACAGTTCCTGTGGGCAAATGCCAGGAAACTGTCCTCCATGTCCTTCTGTTATCTTACAAATTGGCCACATAGGCCTATACATTACACAAGATTACATAACGATTGCAAAAGATTAAAAGTATTCGGATTTTCTTTTTCTTAAAACCTCTTAATAAAAAAATTATAGGCTATATGGTCTTAATATTAACGCAAAACATGCTACTATAATATACTACAATAGTTCGTATACATTTAATAGAACCACTCCTAATAGGCCATATTTTGGCCCAGTATAAACAAATGTACAGAGCATCGTGTGCTTGTGTGTGTGCGTGTATTTCTATGTAGGTTGTTTGAGTGTGTGCGTGTGCAGCTGTAGCCTACTGCTGCAGCATTGTCTCCATCACAATATTCCGTAGCGACCA
This sequence comes from Lota lota, assembly GCA_026745465.1. Taxonomy (NCBI): domain Eukaryota; kingdom Metazoa; phylum Chordata; class Actinopteri; order Gadiformes; family Lotidae; genus Lota; species Lota lota. The sequence goes on from JACYXH010000249.1 coordinate 6,482,095, forward strand.
TTCATTTTCCAAAACTTCTCATGATTGTTTAGTATGTTAGTTGATAATAGCTTATAGACATATATAACGCGGTAGGAACGGTACGCGAATGTTATCGATGTTGAATAAACGCAGTAACCAAATTGCCTTCTAGCCCATATGGTTAAACACACGTGATCTTGGACGTTAGAACACAACGTAAACAGGATCCTCTTAAATATTTATAGCAGTTAGCTGCAGTGTGATATGCCCACATATGTCTTCATATCATATCGACTCGTGTGGGCAAGGTAAACACATTAACCCGAACACAACATAACGTAACATAACGGTTTATACGCACTCTAGTTTTGCAGTTCCTCTGATGTTGTGGCTTCTTGACCATTACCGCTACTACACCATCGCTGTGTTCCAACTGTTTCCATCATGTTACATTACAGTCTAGACCTCAATCTGTCATCCGATAAGATGCTCTCTGCAGTTCCATGGTTGTTTACGACCCAATCCGGGCAATTTTGGGTTCCTCGTTGCAAAATGTATAATTTAATTTTGCCGCGTAGACAATGTCGCCACCCAAGGGCAGTGCGACGCAAGTTCATCCGATAGACCACTGGTTTGTTATATAACGCGATCAAAGACTTTGGAATGGATGATTATTCTGGTAAACAAACCTTAGACGGGATTAAAAACAGATTAAATAGTATATTTGTTCGAATTCATATTATATGTAACAACACTATAATTCAAACGGGATTTCTCTTAGCAACAAAATATCTTTGCAATATCACATCAAAATGACATTCTGGCATGTTGCAGGTTTATTGCTGTGTGTCTGTCTTTGCTGTTATAGGCCTAGTATGCTATGTAACTGTACCTTATGTGTGTATTAACGTGTGTTAATAACTGTGTAGGGCTGTTGGTCACACATTCCACTAAACTTGGTAAACATATTCTATTTCCCTTTTCAGGCTTTATGTTCAAACATAACATTTACAGGTACAGCACAGTTATAACCGCTCTTATGAACCTTAAGGTTCATTCTTCTTTGTTTGTGTATATATATGTGTGTGTGTGTGTGTGTATATTTAGATGTATGTATGTATATGTGTGTGTATATATGTGTAAATATATGTGTTTATATATATATCCCTGTGTGTGTGTGTGTGTGTGTGTGTGTGTGTGTGTGTGTTTTTGTGTCCATTCTAAACACTACTTCACATGCGTCTTGGTTCTATTTAATCTAAGAGGTTTGATGACGTAAACTGAATTTCCAAAGAGGCTTAATGAAGATATGAACTAGAGCAGAAAAATAGTGAGAGAGGGAGAGAGAGAGAGGAGGAGAAAGAGGGGGAGAGAGAGAAAGAAATGGAGTGAAGGGAGAGAGAATATCGCTCTCTCTTTCTCTCTCTGTCTGTCTCTGTTACAGCACATAGATCATACACACACACACACACACACACACACACACACGCACACGCACACGCACACGCACACACACACACAAATGAGCAGTATTACTCATGTACATGTACAAGAGGACAAATATACCTACTTTTACTTTGGAAGTACAGCCATCTGGAGGAACCTGGAGGTTTTAAACAGCAACAACATGACCTTTTATAAACCATGACAGTGATGTGCATCATGCTGATGATGAAGATGATTCACTAGACAAACATCCAGTGTGTGTGTGTGTGTGTCCCGTGCATCTTAATGTCTTGATCCATTACCTGAAGAGGTCTGTTTGTATTGATTGCTATGCGTCATTGCATCTCTCTCTCGTAATGCCTCCTCAGCTCTACATGTTTAATTTTTCCTGAAACAGTGTTGCAGGAAACAAGAGACATCCATCATTAGACTCCTCGTGGATGTAAAAAAATAGATTTTGGAGGTGGATGTGATCGACAACCTCTCAGCCTCGAAGTCTCTGCGTTTTGTTATCGATGGGATTTTGTTTATTTTGTGCTTTCTGGCGTCCGCTGTGCAGTTTGCTGTTCTCATATCCTCTGTTGTTTTAACAACAAAAAGATAACTAGCTTGCAGACAATACAGTGCAAACAACACATGTCCTTCTAGAAAACAATGAGATCCATCCTTTGAGTGCCATGCAAAATGTTGCTCTGCATTCTTTGCTGATACTGTTCTGGAACGTTTCCAAGGTAATGAATGATATGGTGGATGTAAAGTTCTTCTAGTGATATGCTCTCCTTGTTTGTCATCATGAAGTTCTTTTATGAGGCTAACTTAACTGGACTGGACCATCAACCAGCCATTCTTCTACACAACACTTAATCCAGTCACTTTTCCCACCACACTTTATGGAGGGCTCCAATAATGGGGGCTAAAGCCATTTTCGTGTTGCGAGTCCTCAGAAGCTGTTAGTTGACAATTACTAAAGAGTTTTGATATTAGTATTGCAGTGAAGGCTATGGCTTCAACTTCCCATGGATTTCGGATTACACCATATATATTTTAACATACAAAGAAAAAACGTTTCATGCAATTAAAGTCGACCACCACATACACCAGTTCCGTTTACAATCGTAGAATATGATTTTGATTCCGGTTCTGATTGAGCAAATCAGAACTCTAAAGTAAGCCCTGGAGTAGATAAATACCTATATTTAGAGCCATTATTTAATATTTTAATAATACATATAGTTGATTGAACGATTGATAACGAACGAATGACAGCATGGGCTTGTTCTAGTCACAGGGTTTCTATGTATGCCAATGATTTAAGTGTTTACATGAATAACACAGGCAGGTTACATGCATAGGTCGCGGGTTGAGCAATACTCAGTGGGGAACAACAAACCTTTCTTTACAGTTTAAGTAGGCCTACATATAGACATACATACACACATATTTAAACCAAAGTAAAAATGGAGAACTTTTTTTTAATGAGGACCAGAAATTGGTACTCACAATGTTGGGATTGCATTGACATCCCAGAAGCATGTTGAATCATGGAAAGATTAAACACTTTTGAAAACAGGCAATTTTGAAAATCTGCCCGAACTACTTGACAATGTTGATTACACTTGTGCTATTTAATGTAATTTTAGCAGATGCTTTTATCCAAAGTGATCTACATTGAATTTGTTGATACACATCATAAGGAGCAGATAAGGGGTTAGGCATGCAGAGCATGATGCCCTAACCCATACCTGCTTCTTAATGACATGTATCTAAAATACACTGTGAGTCACTTCGGATGAAAGCGTCTGCTAAAGTGACTAAATAAATGGTTAAATCTACAACTGGATCAGACCAGACTGAGGAGCTGAGTCATGGTGTACTGGTTGGGTTTCAGCTGTACTTCTTCTTCAGGTGGCGTCGCTGTCTTGAGAGGTCAAAGGAGGAGAAGGAGGAGGAGAAGAAGGAGGAGGCGAAGGAGAAGGAGGAGGATGAGATGAAGGAGGAGGCGAAGGAGAAGGAGGAGGATGAGATGAAGGAGGAGGAGAAGCAGGAGGTGAAGAAGGAGGGGGAGGAGGGGAAGAAGGAGGAGACTCAAGAGGTGAAGAAGGAGACGCAGGAGGTGAAGAAGGTGAAAGAGGAGGAGGTAAAGGAGGAGAAGGAGGTGAATGAGGAGGAGGTGAATTAGGAGAAGGAGGAGGTGAAGGAGGATGAGGAGGTTAACATAACAGGTCGCGAAATAGACGTTTCATATCTAAAGAGCAACCAAACAACACAAATCCCACCAAAAACAACAACAACAACACAGGGTACAACGGTAATTTTAGAAAAAAAAAAGGGAAAAGGTTTATTTTTGGCTTCATTTGGTTCACGTTGATGGCACAAATTGAGCGTTTTAGATAACAGCAAATGCTTAACCAGTGTTTGGGGGTCTTCCTGTTGTTTGAGTTTAGTGTGGAGTAACCTTTAACGTCACAAAAGAGGACTTAATAAACATCTGCATATCGCACAACACAGTAAATAAAGAGGACCAAGCTACAGCACATCAAGAAGGGATCCACTTAAAGACAATACAACAAGACAATAGAAGTACAAATACAGAGAGAGATTGTTGTAATGTATAATCTATATAACTGTTATTATGAAGGACTCTTCATACACTCTTGGTTCCGCTGGTTGGGTTCTAGCATGAGGTTCTGCTCGGTTACATCTCTCTTCAGAGGGCGGTAGTTGGACCGGACCTCCAGGAGCCGCTGACGCTGGTGTTAAACACTGACACACACAAACACACACACATAGACACACATACACACACAAACATAGACATACACACAAACACACACAAACACGCACACATAGACACACACGCACGCACACACACAAACACACACAAATACGCACACATAGACACATGCACACACACACATAGACATACACACACATGTATGCACACGCGCAGATAGACACACACACGCTTTGGATAAAAGTGTCTGGTATATGACTAAATTTAAATCTTAGGTTTTAATTCCTAAACAATTGGATCTAGTTCACTAAAATAGATCCCTTCAGAGTGAAAGCGTATTTGACCCTACTCTGTCACAGCCAACTGAACACCCTCTAGAAAGTGTCTGGCACCAGGACCTTGTCTAATCGAATAACCCATCCAGGAGCAGTGAAACAGAACCCGCCGTAATACGATGTAAAACATGTTGACCTTAGTGCGCTTTAAGAAGGTGCCATCTTAATAAACAGCTAATCCCTGCATGTTTAACATAACTGGATTAGGGATTAGCATATTCACGGCTCTAGAATACTATAACCACCGCTGTTGCTGTAGTAACATAACATGGAGAAGAGAACCCTTCTTTAAAATAATTTTAAAACAACACCAAAGGCCAATTCATCGTTCAGGGAGCTTAAATGACTAATGGAGATCAAAAAGCAACATATTGATTTGTGTGAAAAACTGTTTGTTGTCTGGTCTGGAAATGAGGTCATTCGATCAGATTTCATCTTTTCTAAATACCCTCTTTAAATACTTCCAGCATCTTCCTGGATGGCTACACACTGGCTCTGACTGTGTTACATACATGTTTGTAATGTAGTGTAGTTGTAGTGTAGTGGAATGTAGTAGTGTAGTTTAGTGTAGTATTGGTCATGCAGTATATTTGTAGTGTAATTGAAGTTGCAGTGTAGTTGTATGGTGTATGTCTTGCTTGTGGTTGTAATGTAATATCGTTTCCTGTAGTGTATCCCTCCCTAGGTATTCCTTTCCATACCTGCCCTTATTTCTAATAAAAAATAAAATCCTGGATGAACAACAACATCAGACAACACATCATACAACATCAAACCAGTCAGCTCCTCTGCCTCTGAGCCTGCTCCACCTAGTCTATCTCTTACACCTGGAGTTCCAGGGCCTCTGAGCCTGCTCCACCTCGTCTATCTCATACACCTGGAGCACCAGGGCCTCTGAGCCTGCTCCACCTCGTCTATCTCATACACCTGGAGGTCCAGGGCCTCTGAGCCTGCTCCACCTCGTCTATCTCATACACCTGGAGGTCCAGGGCCTCTGAGCCTGCTCCACCTAGTTTATCTCATACACCTGGAGCTCCAAGGCCTCTGAGCCTGCTCCACCTCGTCTATCTCATACACCTGGAGCTCCAGGGCCTCTGAGCCTGCTCCACCTAGTCTATCTCATACACCTGGAGCTCCAGGGCCTCTGAGCCTGCTCCACCTAGTCTATCTCATACACCTGGAGCTCCAGGGCCTCTGAGCCTGCTCCGCCTAGTCTATCTCATACACCTGGAGCTCCAGGGCCTCTGGGGGTCCCTGCTCCCTCCAGCAAGCCTTGGGGCCACTGGTTGAGGGCCTCATGCTCCAGGACCGAGGCCGAGGTACCAGCCTGGGAACCAGAGAGAGCAATGAGGGTGAAGAGGGAAGGATTGGGAGTTCATCTCCCCTCCTCTCCCATCGTTCCCTTTCCCTTCCCTCCTCTCCTCTTATCTCCTCTCCTCTCTTCCTCATCCTCTCCTCCTCCTCTTCTCTCTCCTCTCCCCTCCTCCTCTTTCCTCTCCTCTCTTCTCCTCCCCTTCTCTCTCCTCTCCCCTCCTCCTCTTTTCCTCTCCTCCTCTCTTCTCCTCCCCTCCTCTCTGTCTTAATTGCTACTCCACTAAATTAACATAAAATAGTTCAGTATCAGAAAGCAGTCAACAGGGTATTTTTTGATTTGATGGGATTACATTGTAATATTAGATCTAGTGGCAAACATCTAGGTTCAAATTTTGCCTTTAGGTTAAGTTTAATGTAGTGTGAAAAAAATGTGATTTTATAAAATCTGCTCCTGGCAATGTAGTTAGTGTCCACTAGGGGGCATGTGGGAGGCATGAATAGACCAGTGTAGGCTACCGCACCCTTTCCCCAAATCAGGCCCAAGTAACGGAAATTAATAAATATTTACAGCATTAAAAACTGTACAACTATTCTATATTTTCGGGAATTCCTCAAGATATCAGCATTGAATTTACTCTGAGATCCCGTGCCCTGGTGAAATTACGTAAGTGTTGACTGGAATTGAATCGAGCCTGCGAAGTTAATTAGCTAATGGCATGATTACGGCTGTCTTTGATTGAGTAGCATTCTGCTGCGGTGGCTGTTGGTTTTTATAAATGCTTTATTCATTAGCTGGTGTGTGTACTCACTGCTCTGACCTGGAATGGAAAGCGTATGTGTCTTATTCAATTAGCGAAATGTTGTAATTTGAGGTCATATATTATTCATCATTATCTGATCGAGTGCATTTTTTGAAATGTGAATAATTGCTACAGCAGCCTACTTGGATAATTTTTTTGTAAAGTCATAAAGTCCAACCATTGCAGCAGTGGAATCTAATTATTTACAAGGAAAAAATGCAATGGCATTTAGAAATGTATTTTGTAGGTCTGTTCACTTTAAGATTTAATTAAGAATTGTTTACAGTGCATCAGTCAATTTGGGGGTTAAAATGGCCTATGGCCAGTAAAGATAATTATATATATATATATATATATCCTTTTAATTTTTATAGTCAATATATATAACTAGATATACCACACCAGTTGTGCTTTCACTAGTAGAACATGATTTTAATCCTAGTTCTGATTTATTCAATCGGAATCCTGGAGAGCGAGAGTGACTAAAGACCTTCAGTAAAGCTGGTGGTCTCAATGGTCTTAAACCATTGATTTCCCATTTTAATAAAAATTACTATTGATAAAGTTGAAGAAATAAGTAAAGCCTGTGCAAAGTTTGATGGAAAAAACATTTGTATATTTTATTAGTCGGTTACACTAATAGTTGAGGTATCATTCTTCAGTCATTTCCCCTCAACAACATTTTCACCAATTACATATGTTTCATCAACTATTGCTAAAATGAACAAATTATTTTCATAAATTCATCATGCCACGTTTGTTACCCGTGTAACCCCTCCTTCTGGCTGGCCGACCCTCCGCCCTTTGGAGGGTGGAGCCCCTGTCGCTGACCGAGTCCCGGGTGGAGGGGTAGCCGCCCTCGCCGTCCCTCACCAGACTCTCGTAGCCGCTGCTCACCGCGCTGCTCCGCTTGGGGAACACCAGCAACGACGTCTTGCCCATCGCCGGGGGCAACTCCCCGCTCAGCACGCTGGTGACGTCGCTGCCGTGCCCGCTGAGGTGGGTGGGGGTGCGCGGCGCCGTCAGCCGGCTGTACGGCGACGGGACCCCGTGTGGTCGGTCGTTGTCCACGCCCGCGTGCCCCGGATGGTCGAACAGCCCGTCGTCGTCGTCGTCTTCGTCGTCTTCTTCGATCGGGGTTCGGCCTTTGTCCGGGCCGGCGGAGGTAGTCGGGGCGAGGCAGGACTCCCGGTCTTTCAGGAAGTCAGAGAACCGTCCGTCGATGACCCCGTGGATGGGGGATTTGGTCGTGGCCGAGCAGCAGGAGGAGCTCTGGCTCTGCGTGCGGCTGAGGGAAGGGATGGACCAGGGGGGCGATGAGGACAAGGATGGGAAGCAGGACGTCTGGTCCCGGTGGAACGCTTTCCCATCAGGGGAGAGGCTGGCACTGCGGTTGATGGACCGCCTCGGGTCGTTGCGGGAGAAGCTGAGGGTCCTGGTGCCCGAGTTGGATACCCGGCGTACTCTGGGGGTGGCCATCTTGAGTTTCCCCACAGCGGAGAGCTTGGAGGAAGCAGACCTCTGGGACTGGGGTGAAGGGTAGCTGTTTGAGGGGCCAGAATGGTGACCGGGCTCAACCACAGGCGCACACCTGGGGCTCTTCTTCGGGCTCCTGCTGTTCCTGGCTAAGGTCGATTCTCCCTCATAACCCCTCTTCCCCTTCCCCTTAAATATCTCCTCATACGACCCCTTGGAACCCCCCTTAGTCTTTCCCTTGACACTTCCCTTAGAGCTCCCCTTAGAGCTCGCTCTGGAGCTCACCGAGGTGTTGCTGCTGCCTCGGTCAGGGGACTGCAACTCCACTGGGGTTCTTCCCAGCGAGTTGGTCCGACGGGTCAGTTGCCGTAGCTTGGCGCCAAAACTCCAGCCACTGGTCTGCTCGGCGACAGCAGACTTCAGGCCGTTCAAACTATCGCTCCTCTTGCTCAGGCTCCACGACTTTGAGCTGGTTTTGAACAAAGACCGGGCCTTTCTGTTGAGTGTACCACCACCGCCACCACCGCCACCGCTATCACCACTGCCACAACCAACACCACCACCAACACCACCACCGCCCTCCCGCCGGCTGTCCTCTGAGTGGTGGTTGTTGCTCGGCGGAGGAGAGAGGTCCAGGCTGTCATTCCTGGAGCGGTTATGCCTGCGGTGCCTCCTCTCCATGGTAACCCTGGGGCTCGACGAGGTGGATGACGTCATCCCACCGGGGTGCCGGCGGTCGTCGGTCACGTGACGCCCCGCCCTGCGCCCCTCCCCGTGGCGGGCGCTCTGCCAGCCCCTCGGCAGACTGTTTGTTTTGAGGTCGTCGGGAATGGTCGCCAGGCAACCGAGCGAAGCGGCGATGCCCTGGGGGGCATTCCCGACGACTCTGTGAGCCACCTTGTCTCCCGGCCGGCCCAGGGGAGTGGGGGTGGGATAAACAGGCTCTTGCCCTCGGGGACGATGCCTGTCTGTGTTTTTCTGCCTCTTGCTGTCGTTTTTGGCTTTTGTCTCATCATATAAAGCTGCGGATGGGGGGTCCAGTGAGTCACATGACATTTGAATTAAGGGTAATGTGGATATATGATCATACTTATGGTTGGGGGTCTCGAACGCGATGGCTCCTCTCGCAAGCCTTTTTTCTGCTACGTTTCCGTGATCATCCTTTATGTGATCATTCATTCTGTGATTGTCCTTTCTGGGCTCGAGAGTCACTGGCTCTCGGCTTGTAAAGAAAACATTAGAGGTATATCTGGGTTCATCGCTGTCCAGGTAGGATTCACATTCTGTATCAACAAGCATGGGATTGATAAAGGAAGGCAATAATTTATTTTCCTTCCTGAATTTCAACGGCGGGGGTTTTGGCTGAGTGCTGGACTCCCTGGATAGGGCGTGAACCAAAGGGTTAATGGGCTTACTAGAATAGTCAGCTGTTCCAGATTCCTCAATGACATTGCTAATGATTCTAATCGGTTGAGAGCAGGCAGAATCGTGTGTATGCGATGGCGATTGGACATTCTCTCTGATACGGATAATGCTGCGTCCCTTCGTGTCCCGGTCCAACGCTCCACTGATCGTCACCTCTTCCACCATGGAATAGACGATCTCGTCGTGACCGTCCTGGTCCAGTGGCTGCTGCACCGTCACCGTGATGGTAGCTTTCATTTCCTTGAGTTCATCTGTCGGGATGTGGGGTAAGATGCCCCCAAGCAAAACACTTTTAGCCAAGGAAGGTGGCGAGGGAGAAGAGGAGGGGGTAGATATCGGGTAACTCTTGCCAATCGGCGAGGTCCTGAATTCTGGTTTAACCCATTCGCTGTCCTCCGAAACCCTCTGGCTTTCTGTGGGCTGAGGGACATGGCTCAGAGCAGAGGAGGCACCCATGCCCTGAAGCTCCTCCTTTTCACTGGAGTCCGAGGAGGATCTGGGAGTCGCAGAGTCTGGCATTTCAGAGCGATTCGCCCGGAGGATCCGCCCACGGCCCAGACTCTGGTTCTGGGGTTCCTCGGCGGAGCTGGCCGCACTGCCGTCCTCGCAGTCGTACAGACCCGAGTCCTCCCTCTGAAACGTGTCCTCGGGAATGGCCCCGTCAGACTTCTTCTCCCCGGCAGACACGTGAGCGAGGATGTACTCCTGACCCGGCCGGCCTGGCATCTTGGGCGCCTCGTTCGCCAATTCATTCTGCGCCACCGCTATGTCTTTCTGGGGCCGTGTCTCAGTGGTGACGTCGTCCACGGAAGGGTGTTTGGACGGCGGCTTGGCTGCTGCCGTCGTTGTTTCGCTGCCGTCGATGCAGCCCAGACGCTCCTGAAGCTCGGCGAAGGTTTCACATTTCAGACAGTCCCTTTCTGGAGGCTTAGCCTCCACCTTCAGTGGTTCCGCCTTGCCTCTCGGGGGTTTATCCTTCCTCTGCTCCGCCTGCGACTGGGGGATCTTCAGCAGCTCCACGAGGAGGGCCGTGAACTCGGGGTCGTCCGCGGCGGACTCCACGTGGTGCAGCGAGGGGACGATGGGCACAAACGGCGGCCGGGTCAGCGGCAACATCCGGGCGGTTTTGGGATTGTGGACGGCGCCGTCCGAGCCGATGTGGATGACCGTGTCGCAGGACTGGTCGCTGATGGAGCGTTCATCCAGATCGCCGCACAGGCGGAGGCGGGGCGTGTCTACGTCGACCTGGCCGGTGGAGTGGAAGGACCGCAGGGACATGGATCGATGGCCGCCGGGACGCTTGTCTTTGCCCAGGCTTCTGCCACACGGGGAGCAGGAGGTGGACTGCTGCGGGAACGGAGATGGATAGCGTCGTGTTAATTGATATCCCGTGTTATTGATTCGTGTCACGGTTGAATTAAAACCTTGCGGAATGAAAAATGAGGGTTTGATGCAATAGTAAAGATGGATTACGGTGAAAGGGAAGGTCTTTCACCTTTATAGACAACTGACGATCATATCGTATTGTATTGACTTATATACGTAAGGAAAGAGAAAAATATTACAAAACACATTGCTTAAAGGAGGAGGTGCTTATTCAATAAAAACATACATAAATACGTAATAATAATAATCATAAATACAGAAACAAATAACATAAATACATATAATGCCTACATCATAAACACATGAATAATATGACAAAAAACACTTGAATTCCCGTGTTAGAATATGTGCATCATGAAACAAACGAAACAACTTTACTAAACATATAATAAAGCCGATGTGAATGACAGATCCATACCTTGGGCCTCCTCTGGGCCCTGCGGATGCGGGACACCAGGTAGATGGTGGACAGGGCTTCGGGGAGGTGAACCGGTAGGTCCGACACCTGAGCGATCACCGTGGTGAGGCAGTTGGACCGGCCCAGAGACTCTTTGAGCAGCATAGTCAGTTTACTGCCCCTGTCGTACAGACATTAAAGAAAGGAGTACATTTTGTTATTTTTGGATAATTTCTTTGTATAGAGAAACTACATAACTGTATCATATTACACAAAGCAGTCAACAGAACAACTTTCTAAATGAACTTTTAGATTTTTCACAATGATACAAACCAAGCTGTTGAATCTTTGCTATGAAATAGTTTAGAGATTAGCCAGTATGAATGCACTCTTTGTGTGAAATTAAAGAAAAGAAGTAAAAAAAGTCCAGCAAATGGCATATATTCTATCATAAAGCTTGGTGCCATGGTTATCAATGAGCCCATGTCATATCAACCTCTTACTTGCTGGGGATATTTTTGTTCCCACTGAGAAGGGAAAAGAGAACAGAGGGCAGTCCAGACTGGGGAAGTTCGCTCCGGGTCTTGTTAACCACAGTCATCATCTTCATACTACTACACACATCTATCATGGTCAACCGAGACGGACCACGGGAAGCTACCCAGACAAAGAGAGAGAGATGGGGGAGAGAGGGCAGGGGGGGAGTTGAGTGGGGGAGAGGAGGAGAGAAGGAGGAAGGAGAGGAATGGGAGCGAGGAAGAGGAGAGGCGGAGAGGGGAGGGAAAAACTGTTAGCAGGATTAAAAATCGAAGTTGGTTTAACTGGCACAAGAAAAGGAGGAGAAGCGAAGACTAAAGAGGAGTAGAGGAGAGAAGAAAAATAACACAAGAGAAGTCAAGAGGAGATGATGGAGAGAAGAGAGGACAGAAGATAAGAGTAATGTCAATAAAGACATGAAAATTGATTCGTGTTTTGTTATTTCCAGGACGGCCTATTCAGGGAAACTAATCTTGCCGGCAACCTATTCAGAGCATGGCTCTCGTAGGAGAAATTATGGGATGTAGCGTATGCGGTGTGTGCGTGGCAACCTTTGCCATTGGCGCTGAGGTCAGTGCGCGGCGGCTGGATGTGCATGGTGAAGAACATCACGGAGCTGTGGTACGCCGGCGCTGCCATGATGTCATCGCCACCGCCGCGGCCTTCCGTCTGGTTGCCATGGAGACGGGAGGCAATGGCGGAGTCCAGGAGGGAGGCGGCCCTCTCGGCAGTGGGACACTTCACCCTGTTGTGGTTACGCAGCTGGGGAGAGAGCGGTAAAGGGACAAAGAGAGAGAGAGACAGATGGAGAGAGAGAAAAAGATAGAGGGGGAGAGAAACAGAGGGGGTGAGAGAGTAAGACAGGGAGACAGAGAGAGACAGAGAGGGAGAGAGGGAGACAGTAGACAGAGGGAGAAATAAAGGGAGATAGACACGGAGAGAGCGAGAGAGAGAGAGAGATGGAGAGAGAAAAAGATAGAGGGGGAGATTAAGAGAGTAAGAGGGAGAGAGTAAGAGGGAGACAGAGAGGGAGACAGTAGACAGAGGGAGAAATAAAGGGAGATAGACACGGAGAGAGAGAGAGAGAGGAAGGCTTTAATGCTGATATATAAATATGTGCCATTCTGGTGGACGCTTTTATACAAAGTGTCTCACAATGCTGTGAGTGCTTATATTCTTGGCAAGGGTTCCTCCTGGCGTGTCTGTGTGCGTGTGTTGGTGGGTACACGTGTGTGTGTGTGTG